>OZ038371.1:160858883-161185892 GCA_964036015.1 Leptarthrus brevirostris
GACATCGGCTTCAGTACACTCGTTTTCTTCAAAACGACTCAAAACTACTGTTTGCAAATGTTGATTCCGAATTTGTTTTTCGCTTTTTTTTCTAGCTTTTTCAAACCAAATTTGGAATAGCTCCAATCTGGTGGATTTATTTTCTGTAAAAAATAGTTAATTGATTATTAAAATCATTATAACACAACTGTTTGTTATTTTACTGGCAATAACAAAAATATTTTTAGGGGTATTAGTATTCTTATTATTATTACTTTAGCGTCATTATTATTAGTTAATCACATAACAACACATAATTGCAAATTTCCTGTTTGAAAATATATGTTTTATTCACTACTTAAACCTATACGCCACAAAATCGTAACTTATTCGATTTTTTATAAAATTGTCAATGCTATATAAAAAAAATCGTAACTCCCGGAGTAGCACATATTAGCAGCCAATTTTTTTGGTGCAGATAATAGCTTCCATGTCAATCCATGTCCATCAATTCATGTCAAAAACACAGTGGGATCTAGTGGGATTCGATTTGTAGCTCAACACAAACTTTCATTTCTCGCGAATTTTAAAAGCGTCGGCATTAGGTACTTTTAATGCACGTTTGACAATTTAAAAGTTATAGGTTAGTATAAAAACATGTACTACTGTGTTGTACTTACCCAGAGGAAGATGTTCCATCGTAAATATCTTTGATAAAGTCTTTGAAATTCACACACGGCACAGCGAAAGTTAAGTTATCTTAAACTTGCGAACTGCATACACCGATAGCACGATAAAAACTGCCAAACTCGGCTACCTGTACAGGGCAAATTTGTCTACATACCCCCATAAAACCCTTTGTATTGTGTGGTCTGGAGGTTTCTCTTTCGTGCTAAAACGTGTTTTTGAACTTTCTGAATAGTTGGTAATTTGCAATTTTGGCCAGCTTTTAGGAGTTTTGTCTCACTGTGCATCGGTGCAATTTTTAAACAGGTCCGAAACGCACGGTTGATATTTTAGAGCTTGCTCATTTTAAATATGCGTACTTGTTTTCGCATGAGCTCTAAGATCTTTTTGCCGCCTGAGACCGTTAAAGCCACATCACATATTTTGCAAAATGCGGCATGAGAATCGGTATCATTTTTTATATTTTTGACTAGCCATGCCTTAAAGTCATCCTCCTCTTGCCAAGAAGCACATTATGTTCTTAATTTGTTTTTCTACAATAGATTTAAATATATCTTTTATTAAAATGTATTAAAGTAAATACCTTAGCGGACATTCCTTTCGTCTTCACCGTCGTCGCTTGTATTGTCCCAAATGTGATCCACTTCTTGATCTTATATGTCGAAAATAAAATGAACTCTTAAGTTTTCAATTATTTTTAGAAAGAAGTACTTATTTACCCGCAATATTCCGCAAAAAAAACTTATCCATGGCATCAGAACTGCAATACAATTTTTCACGGTTGACAGAATGAGAATAAATGAAACATGCAAGCGCGGTGTGGTGATTCTCTCAAGGGATATCACAGCAGAACCAACCACGATATTGCTTTCTTCCTTTTGCAAGAATATAGGTGCGTATTATAAAAGTCGAGCTTCCAACTTAATCGCTATATGCCACAAACTTGGTATATACAAATATAAAATATACTTCTTCTACGCTCGATACAAACTATAACCACTTTATAAAGGTTGTAAAATTTTTGTGGGAAAGGAATGCGCGAAAACCTGAGCGATTTGTTTGTCGTAAAGATAATAATTGCCGTGTAGACGATATTTGGTTGCTTGCGTGCAACAAAATAATTTTATGAATTAATATTATAATTCGTCATATTGCGAAATTATTATCAATTAATTTAATATGCCGTGACGGCAATTTTGCGAATATAACATTTTAATATTATCATCTATGCCAATTTAATTGCTAAAATTTTGCATATAAAAAATTGAAAGTTTTACATCTGCTTATGTCTGAGCTTCCAAGCAGAGACCGGAACAAGAAAAAGATTTTTAAACGGAAACAAGCAATAACATAAAATCTATTATTATTATATTATTTATTTGTTCTAAAAAGAATTTTCGAAGTATTAACTCATTAATCTCACTCACTTGTTCTGAGAAAGACGGACAAGTAAAACAAACGAGTACATGAAATCAGCGATAAAAACCTTGAGAATAAACTTGTCAACTATAAATGTTTCATTTCAATACTACTAATAGAACTGCGTGAATAAAGCTAGAAAATGAAAAATGAAAAGAGGAAATCAAACTAAAAATTGAAATGTGAAGAATGCTATATAAAAAAAACAACGATATGATAAAACAATTTAACTTTGCAAATAATCTGAAATGAGCACTTCGAAATAGGACATTTTTATTTGCACTGATTTTGTGCAAAACTTATCAGGCAACAATAAATTAAAACTTGCAAAAAAAAAAAATAAAAAAAATAATAATAAACAATATTACTTCTAACTTTTAGTTTTAGTTTTAATTTAATCAATCGTATTGTTGGATTCAAAAATAATTCACAACATATAACTTAATTACAACTCCTACAAATTCAATTTCCATATAATACTTCGAAGGATTTTATTATTACAAAACTCATGTACTATTAGTTACATTTATTCATACAAAAATAATCCAATTAAATAACTTGTAAGTTTCAAAATAAATGAAATCATTTCTCGAATTTTAATTCTGTATCTTTCTATACAACCATAAATTTACCATTCTTCAAAAAAAGAAAAGAGTTTCTACTATTGCAGAATGCAATTTTCAATTTCAATCTAGTTAATCTAGTTTTAATCTTTTAATGACGAATACGGATGACGATTCTTATTGCTATTCCCTCTTTTCCCACGATTTTCCATTTCAATCTTGGACGCGGGTATTGCGCGGTCATCGGAGAGAACCCACCTTACCACTAGCGCCACCTACTCAAGGGGAACAAATTCTTGCCACGGTTCACCAATAGAATAATTGCGGAGCTGCATAGGGCTGCTTTGAACGATACGCACATTCACACACTTTCCGCGTTAAGCATCGTACGCAAAGCAGATGATGTGTTCAAGCGTGTATATTGTTGAGGGAGTGTACTTCATTCTATTCTAATTTTATCTGTACTACCGACTGTGCTGGCGAATAGCAACCATTTTTAAAAATAGACGTTAAATTTAGTAAAATTGCTTTGCCCCCGACACAAAACGGAGTAGCTACGGCCCCGTCTTGCACATGAGTGAAGCTTTTTCTGTCATGTTCTTTTGCCTGTGCAAGTTCAGCAGAAGACGATGGATTTTATTGGAATTTAATGGCGAGGTGCTTTTTCCTGGGAACGAATTTTGATTTCGTTCAGGCAACCTCGCTGTCGTTTTTTGTTAACGTTTTATTTTATGCATATGGAAATTTACCCATTAGCCACTGCGTGAAAGGGGATATGCAATTTGCTCTGTAATTTGTTTACGAATGTTGGTGACGGAAATTGTCTAGCATCGGATTTCGGATTATGGACCTGTCAAAGTATAAATAACAAGAAGTAGAAGCACCTCCGTGGGCAAAAAGTTTTGTGAAAGAAAAAAAATATATTAGTGTTAGTTTCGATTTTATTTGGAAAGGACTTTTACTCGATTAATCAAATAAAAGCTAAGAAATTTTAATGATGGATTATGATTTTAAAATGAAAACCCAAGTTGAAATGGATTATTTTATTTGCAGAGAAATAGCGGTAAGTAATCATTAGGTTGATAAATTCAATTAATAATAATTAAAAACTATTTCAGCTTTTGAGGGAGCTAAAAAATCCCAAGGTTATTAACCTCATTCGAGTGTTTTTGTCTCATACGGACAGGAATACGTTTTTACTTTTTGACTATGCAGAACATGATTTGTGGCATATAATTAAGTTCCATAGAGCAGCAAAAGCTGCCAAAAAACAGTTGTGGTACCAAAAGGTATGGTAAAAAGTCTATTGTACCAAATTTTAGATGGGATTCATTACCTACACAATTGGGTTTTACATCGTGACTTGGTAAGCATAATAAGGTCCTTTATATAAACGCAGTCTCAAAGCATCTACGAAATTTATTTGAACAGAGTGACTTATGCAACTGCTGCGCAATTTGCGTCTATGGTAGGTGTGAGATGACGACAATTTCCACCCTGCTTTCTAACTACGCCAAAAAAATTTTCAAGAACATCTTGGTTTATTCTTCTGTCTAGAATAAAAGAAAACCTTGTCTTCTCAAGTAAGTCCCAAAGAGCCAATGTACTAGTTATATTTATTAGCCAACCTTTTAAGCACTTAATAGAGGTGGTTACATCTTCATTATTTTTATCTATAAACTATGCCACCAATGAAGTTTCGCATCATTATCAAGAATGTAACCTGATGGTCACTACCGCAAAATGGCCTTCTCATTTTCTTTTATTCGATGGGCTTAGAGGAATTGAATATATCGAAAAGACTGTCCATTTTTTCGATTAACTCGGCAGTGTGAACAGCAGTTGCAGAGAGATTATTACCGGCAAAAATAGTGTAAATACCGGCCGCAACTGAGTGACTTAAGGCGGTCCTCTACTTTATCGGATGTTTTTTTATGGCTTTTTCAATAATTTTTTACGATCAAACCATCGAAATAATCAATCTCACTGTTTTTGCATAATCTTTATTAACATTTAAATAAGCTTTACAAATTTTTTGAAGTCAAAATATATAATAGAATAAAAGTTATAGTGGCCGACAGGAAGACATCAAGTAAAAGAGATGATTGATGGTGACCAAGATTGCGGCTGTTCTGCTTATCTGAAATTAAAAAACTAAACGGCATTATAATCTTCATATTTGAGACTAGCGATTGAACTAGAGTGAATTCTAAATTACGAAAATTGACTTTTTTTTATACATTTTTGAAAATTACATTCTATTTTTTACTCATTTTTTCTTAAGTTTTTCGCTCGAAAAGAAACAATCGAAGCAATCATGATAATCCTAGTTCAATCGCTGGCTTATAACATATTAAAGATGCTGTATAAATTTGAACAAAATCGGTGCAGTAGTTTCTAAAATATCGTGGTCACCGTTTCGAAAAATGGTGTTTCGAGAAAAACGTGTTTGAATTTGCGTATGTGATTTATACTAAAAATTTCATCTCCCGTCAATCTGCTATGCCTGGACCATACAATAGGCCTTCCTCTTCTTCTTGGAAGTCACGCACAGCTGACTGACAAATATATATATATATATATAATAATTTAAAAAACTATACTCTTCCTTTTGGGAACCATTGGGCATGGCCCACGGAATCAAACGTCGTCCGCTAACTCCAAAGATATGCTGGCTTAAATGCTGCTCACAAATTTGGATCCTCTTCTTCCTTAGACTGCATAATCCTAACAGTTCTAGCCATCTCTGCCGGCTGAAAATAAGAAATATTACTTTTCAACAAAAGGGCTCATATGATATTTTATCAATAAAATTCAAAATACTTCAAACACGAGTAAAGAAACTGATCTGCCGTTTTATCTGATATCATACACGTTACACATATTTAGACACAATATAGACCAGGAACACAATAGGCCAATGCACAAGTTCACAACATCTAAATATTTAAAGTTATTGGCCAGGGTTGTACTCTATATGGGATCGCGGGCAATACAAATTCCACAGGTAAAATATTTATGGAACTTACCTTCTCTGGAGTTGCAATTTCTGGTGGTAAACATAATTATTTATTTAGGTTTAATTGCTGATTATTATTAAAGTGGTATTATATAAAGGAAATGAAGCCTGTTTTCTTGAGCTGTCGCAGTTACAATATAAGTTTTGATGATAGAAAAAAATTACTTATAATGGAGGAAACGTGCACAGAAACTTGAATGCCAATAGCACACATTTCATTACTCGAGTTCCTGCTGGTACTACCTTTACCAAGCATCAATATCATAACTCGATAGCTACTATCCATGTCTGTTTATAGTAGAACCTTCACCGGTTGAGATTGCCCCCCCCCCCCTGCCATAACATTTTTTGTTTGTTTAGGTGAGAGCTATAATGTGTAATCGTATTGACCTCTAGAAACGTAACACCCTGTATATAAAAAAATAGTTAAGAATTAGAAAATACTTGCCTTATTCTGTTCTTTTTACGTCCGATTTACTCTCTATTGCAATAGTGTCTGGATTTAAAAAAATTAACATCTTCATACTTATAAAACTAAAGAAAAAGCTCTTTCAAACTGTTTGCGCAAAGAGCTTGTTCAGGAGCTTTCTGGTGTGCCTAACCTACTTAAAGTAAATAACCTTTATTAAGTGAACTCTGAAAAGATAAAAATTAAACGGCTTTAGAGCTTGTATAATAGGGAATGCAATATAATTAGCAAAATTATAATTTTGTTTTGGTTTATTATTATATCGTATTAAAATAGTTTAAGAAAAATTTAATTTATTGACATGTTATATAAGCAGTACAATTTATTTTATTAACTTTTATTTTTGTAACAGGCAAATTATTAATTTAAGAGTATGTAACTCAAGATTTTATGCAAACTACAGCATTTAAGATCTTATATACAACCTAAGGTAATATACATACAGAGATGATAAATATTCCTAAAAATATGTAGAACGAAAAAAGTAACACTATAATGTAAAGCAGAGACAGTTGTTGGGTAACGTTAGTTAATGTATGTTTAAGTTTTATAAATTTATTTTTAAATAAGTATTATGATGATGTTTAAATTATAATTTATAATAAAAATAGGATATATAGCTTGATTAGTATTAGAATCGAAGCTTTATTAAAATATTACAAATATGTGGATTAAATTAGTAGATAAGATTTGTAACAAACATCTAAACAAAACTTAGGTTTAATATGAAGATGTATCTGATTTTATAAAAGAGGAAAAATTAATTAATTTATTTATTTTTGCAAAAGAACACCTAAAATAGCATTAAGCAAAAGCAAAATGAAGCATACGAGTTGTGTATTTGTGGAAGTGAAATGTATTAAGTGTGAAAAAACAATCAAATAACATAAGAAGTATTGACGATTGACTCATAAATTAACTATTTTAAAGAGAATAATAGTAAAAAAATAGGGAAGTGATATAAACTAAATATATAAATTTAAATAATCCGTTTGGGTAATAAACCTACGAAAGGCTCTGAAAAATTTAAAAAATAAAGACAAAAATCGGGATGTTTTACAATGCTGTTACAAAACGGAAAGTGATGTGATGTTTAAACTGAATGTAAAAGTGAAAAGCAATTGTTTTAATCTGAAAGGAACCCCTAAAATATGCTTAACATATATTGTTAAACCGTTGGTAAAATCAAAAGTGTACGTATCGGTCAATTATATAAAAAAATAATTGCTGTCGCATAAAATACTTTAAAATTTGAACTAAAAAGATACTGCTATTTAACTCAAAAAAATGCCAAAATTTGCACTGGCATCATTGTTCCACTGAAAAAGGAATATGTACGAGTATATTGTAAGGTATGGAAAGTACAGCACATTTTTCCATCAGTATCAAAACAGCACGGCGCAGAGAAAAAAAGGTCTGCACTAAACGTAGACCGAAATAACGGAGTGTTGCGAGAAAATTGTTTATAAAAATTAAACTATTTAACGGATCATTATGAAAATCAATAATGTCCTATTCCGATGGTTAACCGAGATCGACAGGAATAAGAATCAGCAAAATCGGCCGAGCATTCCGACCTGCAACATGTTTTCTATGTTCAGATCAACGGATGAAGACAAAGAAAAATTCAGCTCATAATAAATATTTAAATAAAATTAAAAGATGGTAACATCTGTTAAGTATTAGAAGTTGAGTTATATATTAACTCCTGTCGCGCTAGTGTTATAGTAGATATGTGTAGATGTGCGTTGGATAATATTTAAAAAAAAATTCTGCTTTGAAATAAACATTCAATCTATAAAACTATGGCAAGGACAGCAATTATTCTATGAAGAAGTGAACTAACAATACATACTGTACGCAACAATAATAAATAATGAAAGAAGTTTAATATATCATTAACGAAAACTTAGGAATCAACAGTTCATTAAATTGATGTATATCAACAATGGCATGCGTTCTCAATAAACAGCTATACTAAGTCAGCAGCAGCTAAGTCAAATACTCGTATTAACTCATTAAGTGCCGAAAAACTGTCAATTTAGGTAAAGCAAATCTGTTGGCGGATATAAATAAATAAAATAGCCTCACACAATTAAAAGACTTATAAATATAATCTCATGCAAGATATGGAACTTTTAATTACAATTACTGAAATGCAGTTGTACTTATTTCTTAAAGAAAAAGCAACATGCTAAATATTGTGTTTTGTTTTATGCAGTAACAAATCCCCGAGTTGTGATTACCCGGAACCCAAGAATGCAACTATCTTCAAAAGGAAAATAATTAGAATTTCTTAATTTAATCGACAAGCTTTACAAGAAAGACCTTTTCTTTATGTTTACTTAACTTCATTATTGTGTACAAAGAGAACAAATATAACAGAATAAGGTTTTCGTTAATATCTAAGAAACGCGAAAAGTTAAGTTCTGTGGACGTACGCGCAAAACACATAAACATTAGTTAACATCCGTATTCATATATTATATTTAAAATTATTGAAGAAACCAGTTCAATTGGTTCCTAAACTTCTTAAAAAACAATTATTAAAAAAACATGAAAATTAATTATTTAGTGAAAAATAATGACACGGTTATATAAAGAAAAAGTGACAATTATGATCGTTCCATTAAATATAAACAATTTGACCAGTGTATTAAGGCAAATAATAAGTGCACAATATTATATATTTGCTAATTATGTACATATATAAAAATACATAGTTTGTTTTACATCGGTTATGTTTATTGTTACTTTTTGTTCCTTTATTGATATGATCTTTCCATTACAGTGTATTGAGAAACATTATAAGCGAACAATATTCTATATGTATATCACAAACTGTGCTAATTATAAATTTAAAAACAGAATTGTTGTGTTAATTAAGTTTCTGATAGAAATTATATCACTTTGAGGTATTTCAAACCTAAAAATGTGTTAAAAGTTACAAATTTACAATAACAATAATATTTACTACAAACTACTACTGCAGTTAATTATTTTGAATATTACTAATGAGTTATGTAGTATTATGCCTACATTGAATGCTTTTGTTAAAATTTGTGTGCACGTTAAGTTATATTCATAATAAACTTCGCTTAGTCTACTTATAATATGTACGACGATGGTTAATAACAGTTATGTATTTATAATAATTATGTTAGAATTTAAAGATGTTTTTAGTAAAAGTAGGAAAATGTGGATTGGCAAATAATTTAAGCTTATATATATATGTATATATATATATATATATATATATATATATATATTAAATATAGATAGTTTTTTTTATAATTTGTGTGCAGATTAGCTTACTAACACCATTTGCTGTATATGTGTGCGAAATTGTAGAATTTTAAAATAATTTTTTTTATAATTCTTGATAAAACAATTTTAATTCATTCCTACTTATTTAAGGTAATAAAAGCATAGCGTGTTATACATAAACAAGATATAGTTTTCGTTAACCTTATTTTTATGCAAAGTAGATATATTTAACAAATCAAGTATTTGTTTTTTTTTAAATTCGACTTATTATATTAAGTGTTTATTTAAAATTAATGTAATTTGCAATAAGTTACCAGAGAAACTATGAGTTACTCTAGGAATCTTACAGTGCCTCAATATCTAATATTCATCTACTGCTTATATTTTATTTCAATAATTTCGTTTTGTTGCAATGGCTTTTTAACTTTATTACATTACGCCAAACAATGCGTTTCAATCTTTTCTAAACGTCAGGTCATGTTTAAGTATTATAATATTGAGAAACCAGAAATGAAAATATTTTCGTTATGTAGGAAAAATTGTTTCCATTTGCTCAAAAATATTCGCGAATTTTGAGAAGTGCAAACTATTAATAGATAAGCCCCCAATTTAATGATTGAAAAATATATAAAAAGTTAGTATGCACAATTTAAAGTGTACAATTTCGGTACGCACTTTTAAAGTGAAAAAAAATGTAGATGTTAAATAGATGAATAAGATTGCGCTATGCGAGTAAATCAGACCTAATCAGCATAGTTTAATGCAATATATTTTACGTTTATTTAATACATTTTTAAACGCAAATTAGTTGGACAAACAGTTTTTAAAGGAATTGTCTTGTGGCAATATTTTTGTTATTATTCAAAATGCACTATTAATAATTACTAATGATGTATATTTAATACCAATCACTGACTAGAGTTCGATATTAACCTAAGCCGAGTAATAACAGTATTTATCTTAGCATTTAGAAAGGTCCATTAAAACACTTACTATAAAAGTATATTTTGATTACTATTATAGTGAGCGAAATTTCTATAACCGCACCTAATTTTTTATGTTTTGGGAGGAATTATTTTTGAATTTTAGTACATAAACACAATTATAAATTTAAAATAGTAGGTATGAAATATACCGACTTTATACTCTACCTTGTATTCACTACTCCTAAACGATTTTGCTTTTCTTCTATTAATGCGTATTTAGTATATACTTTTTAAATGAAGGTTTAATCGCGAACTTTCGAAATTTTCGAATTTTATGCCATCTTAAACCTAAATAAGCCTAAAATTAAGTTTCCGCTTTAAATTTCAATTAAAAACAAAATAAATTTCATTTGCAACCTCCTACTTTCTGCTTCTTCTAAAATTATCTCGTAATTATTCCCGAATTTCATCCAGACCAAACAAAAAATCATCGAACTTCAGTTACAGCAATATTACAATTGCCTGTTAACCTACATGTGAAATTCATTCCTTAAATAAACTTTCGGTATAGTTGTGATAGCGTTTACTTCAGAATTATCGACCAGCTGTCGCTCATAGGTAAATTAAACAGCGCTAGTATAATATAACCAATTTTTACAATTAAAAACCTATGAATGAAAGTAGAAAATTAAGGAAGTTTTTTTTGGTATTTCCTTCTATATAAAATGTGGTACTACTATTGCTCCTCTAACTAAAGTATGGTATTTAAAATTGAACTTAGGTATTCTAAAACAAGTAAAGAAGACTGTGATTTAAATAGTGCAAAAGTTTAATGCACGAATTCCACTGAAATGACGCAATAAGGCATAATTTATTCGACACTTAACACGTCCTGAGTTCGCCACTATAATATATAATATAATAATAGTTGCGAATTCAGGAAGTGTTAAGTACCGGATAAATTATGCCTTATTGCGTCATTTCGGTGGAATTCGTGCAATGAACTTTTGCACTATTTAAATCAGTCTTCTTTACTTCTTTTAGAATATTAGTAGTTAGTAACACGCGTTTTGTTTTCTTCTTCAAATTTTTAGTATAAAATGTACGTATCGGACTCACCGCGGTTAGAAAATTTCCTCAATGGCTCTCCATTGGCTTCTCTTTCCTTTAGTCCCTGGATCAAACACTTTTTGGAAACCCTTGAAACTCTGGTCCCAACTCGATGCCACATGACGGATTAGTCTGTTTTTGTTCAGCCGTATCGATTTATAAATTACTTTTCTCGCAGCGTGACAATCTAAATACAATTACGTATGATCATCGGCACATATCCACTAAGGAATTACCTTACACAGCCTGCGTCAGGCATTACTTCGTAATATCAGCAGTTTGCCTCAAACAATAACTTAAACGTTTTCTGGTTCCCGCGCCTATGGCTCTCAAACTTTTATGTAAGAGATTTAGAGGTTGTACGGTTGAAGCCGATAGCTGAGTGGGAGTTGAGCCTTTTAAATTTTGGTAACGAATATGTGTGTGTGTGTTTGCTAAAAGTTTGTGAACAGACGCCCGCAATTGTGGAAAAATATATGTTTATTACGGGGCGAGTGCTAATGAGGCAAAGTTAACATATGTATGGAAATGCTTCTGACATTTACGAATGTTATGCTTGGCCTATGAGAGATTTTTTTGGTCAAGGCAGTTCACGATGCAAAATCAATACATTTTTTCCCGTAGCGAACGCCTGTGAAAGTAATTAGTTTTTAAAAGTGATGAAATTTTCAAGTCAACCTAAGATGGTAACATATTTTATCGTACTTCCTAATCAAACTCTTTCTTTTTATGCCCATGTTAAGGCGATAATGGAGACAAGCTAATTCGCGATCAAGCGTCCGCCATATTGGATTTAGAATCATATCACATAGTAGGTAATATAAATTATAACCACCGTTGCGTCCTTCCGCCACTTGCGAGCTACGACCATCGTATCCTCCCGCCCTTTGCAAGATAACAGAGACGGAGTTGGATCAATGCGTTGAGCGGCAAGACCAACATGCCGTGGGTCCCGGGTTCGAGCCCAGACGACCGTGAGCTTTTATTAAGAAATTAAAATAATCCACTCCGTCTCTGGGCTGTTGTCTGGCTCGCAGCAATGCAAACAAGACTCAAGTTTCCTCACTTCCCTTACCCTAATTCCCTTCCGACCAAAACCATGCTAACGCATCAAAGGGTTGTCCCCTAGGATTTGGCCACATCGTATAAAAAAAAAAAAAAAACTAGGGATGTAAGTTTTCATGAAAAGTTTTCAAAATTGAAAGGTTTCATGAAACTTTTCAAATTTGAATGAAAAGTTTCACGAGAACTGTGAAAACATCACGTGAAAAGTTTTCAAGCTTTTGTGAAAAGTTTCAGTAATTTTGAAACTTTTCACTTTTCAGTGAAACTTTTCATAAATTTCATTACATGCTTTGTTCTTATTTTCTCACACAATCATCATATTGGCAAAAATAATACAATTGTAGTATTCCAAGCTCAATTCAGTGCACTTGTGTGACTTAGTAAGTTTGTCTCAAAGATTAAAAGGTGCGTAAAAATATACTTTTGGCATATTCTTATTATTAAGAATTTCGTACCGTTTTTTTTTTAAAGAATTTATACACATTTGATAAATTTTAAGAAGCATTTTTTATTACTATGTATTTGTAATTATATATTATTTTATTATTAATTCTATAAGAAATCACATTAAGAAAATATTTTTGTACATTTAAAAAATAAAAAATAGTTTATGTTGTATCTTCGGATTCTGAAGTTATTTCGAATTGTTCCGTTTGTCTTTCATCGAAATGGTCGCTTACTTTGCTGATAGAGGTCTGCTCAATATCTGTTATGTTATCCTTTTGCGTGGTTAGTAATTTTGGTCCAATATTTGTATACGCATCGAAATATTTGATATTCTCTGAGATAAATAATAATTTTTCAGCTCTTTCGTTTCCTAACTTATTTTTTGTTGCGTTTTGTATAAGCCCGAGCTTGCTGAATGAACGCTCGCATGCGGCTGATGTGGAAGAAGCGGTGAGGATTTTAATTGCAACGTAAGGAAGTTGTGTAATTGATGGTAAGCATATCCGTTTCCATCAAGCTATAGCAGAGACATTTTCGGCACATTTCCAAAAAAATCTTTTGAAAAAAAGCCTTCCTTAGCTTTGTAATCGGCAAGCTCTTTCATGACGACTTTTTCATCAATGTCCGCGGAATTAGAAGCTACATGCAGTATAAATTGCATTGCTAGAAAATCCTCACCTTCTTGAAGATATTTACCTCTAATGTTTGGATCCAGAATATTAGCTGCGAGGTGCATATTTTCTATACAAAACTTTTTTCGGTTTTCAACAAGTTGCAGGATATTATCCCTTTGCTCTTGTAGTGAGGTCGATAATGATATTGCGTCTCCTATTGATAATTTTATATCGTGAAATATATCACACACTGTGCTAATTTGAGGTTGATCACTTTCTATTGCCTTAATATGTTTTGCTACAGGCTCAAGCAATTCATTGAATTTCTCGATATTGTCCCAAAACTCATCGGTTAAAACTACTTCCTTTGTGTTAGCAGACAACTTTTGCCTTAATCGCTCATCAATACATAGAGCTTTCAATGCAACTCTATTCTCTAGAAGGTTTTTCAAACAGGCGGCGGTTGATCCCCATCGTGTGACGACGGGTAATTTAAGGGTAGTTTTGATTGATTGACCTTGTTTTTCTTTAAAAATTGCCATCAAATTGCTTGAGTTTCTGACTTCTTTTACGACAATTTTTGCTTTAGAAATAATGCTTGCTATAACTTGCAGTTTCGCGATGTCTTGCGCAAGAAGATTAAGTCCATGCGCAAGGCAACCGTAAGTTGATATATGTGGACACTTCTCTCGGACAAGCCTCCAAGCTGCCTTCATATTACTCGCATTGTCTGTCACGATTGCTATAAACTTTATTTCACCAACTTCTTTCAATACCGCAAGTAGTAAGTCAGTCAGGCGTCGTAATAACGAAATTGATGACACTGTCTCCTCTAATATTTGTCCATCCGTCGCACATAAGTCCTAAACTGTCCGAGGTATTTAATTTTTCAAGAACTTTTTCTTGTATCATGTCGTATTCAGTTGTGAGCAGTCTGTTTGACAGTTTGAAACGCGTTGGAAGAACAAACGCGGGTCGCAATTTAGCAAACAGCTCAATAGTATATTTATTTGAGGTGATGCTTAAAGGCAAGTTATTGGCGTAGACGAACCGAGCAAAGTTCCGCTCCAAATTATCTTGCTATATTATCTGGTATTTGTAGAATTTGGGTGACAATATTTTTTTAGATTCTTCTAAACATTTCGAAGACGTCGATGCCAAATCCTGTGGTGGATTAAAAGAGGCTTCATATCTTTCTGTCGCACTTCTAATTCGCTGGGACTCACTCTCCTTAGCTTCCGTTTGATGCCTAATAATTAAAATAAATACTTATATTTATTGATAAATTAATTATAATCTTACTTCTGTGGTGAGAGAAATGCACTTGCTACTTTCACGGGACATGACTGCACTTTTTTGAAATATGACTCGCCATTCTGGTTGCATTTAGTGATGCCTTCCAATTGCAATATTTGCACACAACTTTGGTCACCCCACTTTCCACTTCTATTGCAAATAATTTAAAAATTGTTGATCGTCGGGATTTAGACTCTGACATTGTAGCCACATATATATATATTTATATATTAAATGTTTTTATTAAAACTGGACCACAAATAACACTTGTTAACAAAATTCACTATAACCATGTAAACTCAACAATGGATGTTAGCTAACTGAAACATTTAGGCTGAACTCATAATGAACCAGGCAAGCCAGAACAAAACAATACAAAACGATTTTTAATGTGTTTCTTTACATTTATTGGGAAAAAAAATAGTCGCGTAAAAGCAAATAAAGCAGTTTTGTTTTCCTTGAAATGATCATGCAACCAACCCACACGGTCCTTTTTTGAGTCTACATAAACAGGTATTTACGGGTAAAGGATCCCAGGGAAGGGGAATTTTTCCTTCAAATTTTCACTCGGGAGTAAAACAACACTACAAGTATAGAGTTGATATTTTGTGACTGGAGGGTTCAGAAAATTTTCTGTCTGCGTTCGGTAAATTAATGTTTCAATTATCAGGTAGTCAACTTAGTAATTAAGATGTAAATACTTCAGGTAAAGGATCGCAAGGAACATTAATTGCTTGATCACAATTTTCCATCGAAACGATTGCAACTGAACACACTTTTCAATTTTTGTACTGCCTTGTAATCAGAAATTAAGCCAAACAGTTCAATGAAAAAAGTTATGTTTTCCAATTCTAAGATGCAGAAACGCATAAAGCATTTCAAGTGTCCTTTTTAAATAATATGGTCATGTAACAATAGACCCAAATTTTGAACTCAATTCAGTTCTTATATGTGATTATGTGATTGGTAATTAAGAAGAAAGTATTTCAGGTAAAGGATCGGAGGAAACTATAATTGCTTCAATGATCTAAAGAGGCTAGAATGTGCTCTAGAATTCTGCAGATCTTATTATTTTATAATTTAGTAAAATCTGAAAGCAATATTGCAACTTTTCAAAAAAATTTGAAAAGTTTCAATAAAAAGTGAAAAGTTTCAACTTTTCATTTCATTTCTGAAAAGTTTCATTTGAAACTTTTCACACTTACATCCCTAAAGATAACATCCTCTCGCTCCTTCCCAGCTACAACACTTGAAGCGTCCATGATATTGGATTTAGAATTACGTCACATAGTAGTAACTTATACTATAAAAATAGAAAGATCAGATCCCGCCCCGAACCTTGCGACCATTGTATCCTCCCGTCCTTTGCGGGCTACCGCACATGTATCCTCCCGCCCCTTGCCAGCTATTGCCCGTATATCCTCCCGCTACTTGCGATCAACCAACCTTGTATCCTCTCACCCCTTGCGAGCAACTACCCTTGTATCCTCGCGGCTCTGCCTTATATTTGCGTTATCCCGCACCTTGATGACAAAGCGGAAAAAAAGCCAAATATCTGATGGAATACGTGGGCGAACATTTATTTAACAAATTTAACTTAAACTTATTAAAACTTATTTTTTTAATTTGTAAATTTTGCCGTTTTAGGGTGTATTTTTTAAACCCACTGAACTTTTATCAACCAAAAATATCTTTAAAAATTTAATAATACCCTTATTTAAGGGTTAAACAATTTTTTAATATTCGTTAATAAATATCGAAGTTATTAGTACGGAACACGACCGACTACCAAACTTGTAAACCGTAAGTGAAGCAATTTAGTTAAATATAATTCTTTTGCATAAACAGTTAAGAACAAATGTGGTAGCAAATAATATCTAGACTTCCTTCCCGATCCATTTATGTCAATACACCTGCTTTGTTTTAATAATCTCTAGTAGTGATTAGTAAAAGAAGGTAAGCACATCTACTGAGAATGGGAAAGAGTACCCAAACAGAGAAAACAAAAGCTATTCTTTTCACTATTACTGAAAAACTGTAATAGATCGAGGTTAAAAATCAACCGGTTTTAATATATTAACTTTTTAAAATATTTTATGAGGTTATGGCGAGCATGTTGAATAACCACGTTTGCCTTCTATCAAATCACATTAATTTTAGTCTTGCTGAGTTTTTTGAACAACTCCAACCCCTGTTTGCTTAAAATATAGTTATCAAATAACAACATGTAAACTTCAAATTCGTTAAGTGACATTTAACTTGCGTTAAATTTATATCTGGAAAATATTACGATTCAAAAGATTTTCATTATGATGAAAGAAAGAATAATTTCGATTGTTTATTATTTGTATTAATTATAGCAATTTACTAAAGATATTGATAAAATCACGAATTTTGTTAATAACAGCAAATTGTCGCAAGCCAAAATTACTTCAAAAATGTTACCAAGTGTTTCCTCTTTCGATTAAAATAAAATTTAGATAATGACGCAAATCCTACAGTTTTCTCTTGCCGAACATCGAACCCAAGACCATTTTTTTTTTGCGGGAGAGGTGAAAATCTTCCAAAAGACACCAGACAGCCCGTGCCCTCCGGTAGTGTGAGATTCTTACTCACTAAAAACACCTCTCTGGGGATTACCCGAAACAGACCACATAACCGGGTCCCTTTTCGTCCCCTCCCAGTCTCCCTTAGTGGGGGCAACTGAGTATCCAGTTATCCCACTGTCGCCACTAACCTCGGTTTCCTGGGTCACTGCTAGAATCCTAGCATATCTGCATAAATCCATGTTTCCCTACCGTCTCC
The DNA here is from genome assembly GCA_964036015.1 of Leptarthrus brevirostris. Classification (NCBI taxonomy): domain Eukaryota; kingdom Metazoa; phylum Arthropoda; class Insecta; order Diptera; family Asilidae; genus Leptarthrus; species Leptarthrus brevirostris. The sequence continues at coordinate 160,876,550 of OZ038371.1, forward strand.
AGTGTTGCTTCTTGGTCCATGCGTTAGTTACATCACTCACCCCTTCACTGTCTACGACATTGAAGGGTTCCAGGCCGTAACGCTTTAGTCCTGAGCCAGGACAAGGAACCCCCTCCGGATTAACCGCAGCTAACCCTACGGAAGGCAGATCTGCATAAATCCATGTTTTCCCACCGTTTCCAGTGTTCCTTCTTGGTCTATGCGGTAATTACAACCTTCATCCCTTCAATGCCGTAACGCTTAAGTCCTGAGCCAGGACAGGGAACCCCCTCCGGATTAACTGCAGCTAACCCTTTGGTAGGCAGATTTGCATCTTCTACTGGTGTGCGTATCGCGGAGATAGCCAACTCTTTAGAGTCTCCCGTCTCTGCACCGCCGCACCCGAGGAAGTACTAGTTATTATTATGCCAATGGCACCTTCTTCCAGGACTGCTACAGCAGTTTCAGCCGGTGGGAGCGAGCCAGCCTCCATAGACGCCACAGTTCCTTCGAAAGGCAATTCTCTCAAAGCTGCTACTGTTGTGTTGTGGGTACCGTGGGTATAGCCAACGTGTTCGGGTCTCCCATACACACTACCACAGAAGCGCCGGAGGAAAACGCCATTCGCGACCCAATTACCCCTGGGTCCTGCAGAGGGGACGACGACACTGCAGACTCCCTTGGAGTTAGGGGGGTTTTTCAAGAGGTTATCTCCTCCCGCATTAGTTACTTGACCAAGACCATAATGTGCATAATAATTTGTCTCGCTAACCATTGGGCTACCAATGCTCCTTATGACATTTGCCCAATAGTTTGATTTATTACTCTTTAAAAAACAAAACAACTGTGCCCATAATTATGAAAGTGTGCTATGCAATGCACTTCATAATTATCAACACAATTACAGTTATATGAAATAAAAATTCTTTTGTAACTTAATTCACTTTATATAATATATATTATTTTATTATTTCAATTATTTCGGATGTATAACAACATTTTTGTGGGTATTGTAAAAATTGTACGTTATTCCGGCTCCTCCTGCAGCATCACTGATTTTTATTGTTTTCGGCGGCTCTTTGTTAACTTTTTTATGTTTTCTAAAAACAATTAAGTTATAACAACATTTAATTTATTTATTCATATATTTAATTAATTTATTCATATAATACCTTTTGTTTCAGCGGGGCTTGCCCCGTACAGGTCCCGGCGCCACTTGGCTTGCAACCGGAACAGTTCCATTTATCATTACCGGTATTTCTCTAATATGTTATACTGATACTGAAAAAAAACCAACACTACATACAGAGTAAATTGCCTTCTCTGAAATTATTTTCTGTGATATAATATTTCTCTGTACTGCTCGTATTTCTTAAAATAAAATTTAGAAACAAATGGTTGATTTCCTCTGAAATGTGCAATTAATTGGCATTAAACCCTCAACGTAAAACATTGGAGTGCTAATTTGCTACATTTAGATTAAAAAATCTAAATGAGGCATTTCCAATGCTGAAATAAAAATTCCGAATAAATTAAATCAAATAGGCATATCCGTTATTAAAAAGGAAGAAGAGAACCAACAGCAATTTCAGCGTCAATCGCATTATTTTGAAGTTTTCTTACGATTAACCGAGTACCATTACATAGGCCTCCGTTAATAGTTAAATTTCGTAAGAGCATAATTACGGCACCAAGTTTAAGATTTAGCTTATGTGGAGGTAAGGCAGCTGGTGTATTGGAGTTAACAAATTCCGGAGGATACACATCCTCCGATTCACCATCCTCGCTAACAATACTATCAGCACTGTAATATGTACGTACTGGATTGTTTAATTTATTGAGGATGGTCTCATTTAACTGAAGTACATCATCATTTCTTGTACTCAAGATTGCCCTATCGATTAAATCATTTTCAGGAATATCATTAATACATTCACCGAAAATTTCATTAACTAAATCTTCGGGTGATATAACATTATTCTGAGGTATTTCAATAATTTCGTTAGGCAAGCTAACATTATTACGAAGTCTTCCATTGCCAAGTTGAAGTAGCCATCTGAAAACTCTACCTCAGAAGGATCTGTCCGCATATTCAAAATTAAGGGGACGTTCCCGGTTCAAATTTTAAAAATTGAAAATTTTTAAAAAGCATTATTTTTAATGAACGAAACAAGATATCGTGTTGAAATTTTGCACATTTATTATTTATATTTTGTAGTATACAAATACAATGGATTTTTCCGCCTTGTTTTTTGGCTGCAGCAGGTTTTTGAAAAAAACATCAGAAAATCACGGTGTGCAGGATTCCGGCTCACTGGGTGGTCTGTTGGGCCCAACAAAAAAAATGGCGGCGTATTTTCAAAATTTGACGGTTTTTGGCGTTAAATATCCCTTATAAAACCAAAAATTTTAGGTCCAATCGTTCTATCGGAGGTTCATCCTATAGATTTGGATGTGTACAATAACATATTAAAATTTCAGAACATTCGTAGCATTAGTTTTTTCTTAATCTTGCACACCAACTCAGAAAACGTTGTTTTGAGAAAAACGCGTTTAAAGTTTTCGTACGATAATTTTCTAAGATATTCTTACCTAAACTTAGTCGGCAATGCCTGGAGCGTATAATAATCCTTCCTCTATCTCATACTCTTCATTTGCTAGCGATTTTTCATCTCTACGAGCACTTCTGGCCTCTTTAGAAGCCTCAGTGCTGCGGCGGTTGCTTTGCTGGATTCGAGCAGCGTCAGAAACTTCAGCATGACGATGAGCATTCGGGCCGATTTTGACACCCATAACTTGTAAAATCATCAGAACTGTTATCAGTCCTTCGTTAAAAACACACGCAGAGACATTTGCAGCTATTCTAATAATGTTTTTTCCGGCAAAACAGTGCTTAGGTGCCAAATTCCACACGCAAGCATTGAAGCTCTCGTTGTTGTTTTGCGTGTTATTACCCAAACAGCGCTTCAATAACTCATCCGATGCGAATTCTTCATAAATAGGTTTCAAGACCTCTTGTACTTCAGGATCTAACGGTGCAGGGTGCTTGTAGGCTTTTAAGGCATCCGATCCAGCAGCCTCCGCTTTACGCCATTTGCACCAAGATTTTTCACCAATTCGGCAGTTGAAATGCTGCGGATTTTCATCTGTGGAGATTTTATGATAATAAGCGGCCCAAACCTCTTTCCGCATATCTTCCAGAGAGTCTGGATGGCGACGGATTGCTAAACCATAGTACGTTGATAGATTTTGCATCAATTTGTTTGTCAATTGAACAAGTTTCGTGGCTTTTGGAGCATCACCTTTTTTGGCTCTACCTTTTTTTGGCTCAGATTTTCCAGCTTTTTTGATTGATTTTTCAGCTAATTTTCTTTGCTTTTTAGCAATAGTCATCTGCTTTTTAGCTTCTTTGGCCCTTCTATAATTCTCTTTTTACGTGTAAGACACATTCTTTTTTTATAACTTCGAAATCCGGTCCATAAGGCTTCACATCTAATAGAGACTTGAACGTTTTTGTATCTCCATCTCCAATATAATACTTATATCAAGCATCATGTAGGTCTTCAGATCTTTGAAACATCTCGATCATACCGTCGACTTCCATTTTTCCAGCAGAGCCTTCGTGATCAGCAGTACAAGACTCTTTATGTGTATCGTAAAATGTTTCGTATTCTGCGGTGTCTTTTTTCGAAACCCAGTTTTGACAAATTTGACAATAGCTGCTCTTCACGATGACATCTAGTATTTTGCCGGTATATTTACCTATCAAAGAGACTACACCTAAAAGCGATGTAAATCCCCGTTTTGCCCACGATCCATCACCAGATACACTCAACTCATTTTCTTTATTACCGGCAGCTTTATTTTTTTCTTTTTCTTCGTTTGCCGCTTTATTGAGCACAATCTTGAGAACAGCGTCCACAGCTAGATTTATATTATCAACACATCTGTAATAAGTATCATGGCCAAATTTCGCCCCAATATCCATAAGAGCACAAAAAGTTCTAATGCCTTGCAACCCAACACCAAGTTATCTCATTACAAAAACTATTCGTCGATTTATTTCGTATGCTCGATCGATTTTTGGACTTGAATAAACAAAGCGATTACTGCACTTACACGAAAAACAAAGTTTAAAACCCAGTCCCATTTTGTCAGATTTTGAAAATTGAACATCACTATTACAGTCTTTACACTTTAAAATTGTTGACAAGAACGTAAACACACTGAATTGTACAATACAATATTCAACAGTTGGATCAACCGACACGTGTAAGTCATCAGTCTTTTTCAGCTTTGCCGCCGAAGCACTTGTAAATGCGTCACTGTGTTCACCGGTGAATTGATTTTCAGTAAATTTTCTTTTATTTGGCCTGCTACTTCGTCTAGTACTTGCTCTTCCTTGTTTTTTACCCATATTTTATAAATTAAAGTGAAAATTTACACTGAAAGAGAGCGGTGTAACTCGCGCGGCGTACACAAAATAAGTTAAGATATAACGGTAAAACCACTCTCACAAATATTCTCTTCTACTTCTACAAAGAGTAGAGGGGACTGTGTAAGAGAAACATATTACGTTCACGTATAAATATATTTATAGAGCAGATGTTTTCGTAAGAAGGAGCGGAGAATGAAATAGTCGAAAATAATCGATTTTTCCGTCTTGACGCTCGGCGCTTAAAACCATCGCCATTCAATTTAAAACGCGAATTTGAGTCTGAAGTCATCAGAAACATGTTCTTTGGGAACTTTTGAATCAAAATCAATGAAAAAAAAAATATTGAATTTTTGAAAATTTGAACCGGGAATGTCCCCTTAAGGAGTATCTTTGATAAAAGGCAATTTAAAATAAAACTTTTCCCAACGCCAGTAAAAGCATCAAGATGAAAGCAATTTCTGTCAGATGTTGTACCATTTAACTCGGCCATAACATCGTCGAAAAATTGCTTCTGATGATTATTTAGCCTGCTGTATGAATCGCGATACAATCTTTCCTCTTCAGGAGGATCAAAACCTACCACGACAGAATCAATCAAAGTCTGATCAACAGATGGTAAACCCATTGCAGTAGCGAAGACAATTGATATATATATATATATATATATATATATATATGTATATATGGATTTTCTTCTTATTCCCCTCGCCAAAACAAGGTAGCAAAGGCTCTTCTTTGCTATTGGGGATAAAACGCAAATATCTGAAGAAGGAAATAATGTGGAGAGCAGCGATTGAGGAAAGCAGTGTCTTCTGATATGCCCCATAAATCACACAATTGACATTTTTCGGAGCGACATAAAAGCTGAAACAACTAAAAAAATTGTCCAAAATAAAATAATAGAAACAAAACTCTCGTCTACTCTCGTCACCTCAATCTCGCTCTCGGTATCGCACTGTTACCAATGATATTGGTCTTGCTGCCGGTCCCGGTATCGTGTCGAGATCGGCACCGGCAGCGAGAATTATCTCGAGTATCGTGAAGCCCTAGTTGGTGCTATCGACGAATGATTCTGATACAGTATCATGATCCTTATATACATACTTGTATATGTATTCAACCGACTTTAAACTGCTACATATTTCTTCAGCATTAATATGTGCATTGTACTTCGAAATCAAATATGGATTGTAAGGAACTATAAATCGATTATCGATTATATCGTTCCCTTTTCTTACACATCGACCAGTATCTCTACGTCGATATGTAGGATATCCATTATTATTTGCTATAGTATCAGAAATAAATTTCTTCGTATATTACTTCGAGCCTTTGCCATCGACCACGCAAGGAGAATCCCTATTCAAAACCCCGCATGGTCCATGAACCATATGTTTTGTCACAATATCGGAAAGATGTCTGTTTGTATCTGCGTTCGGAATTTCGGGAGATGCAATCCGATCAATGTCATCTGCATTTTGTATTTTATTTTGCTCACCCAAAATTAATAAGAGATGCATATGAGGAACACCGCGCTTTTGGAATTCAATCACGTAAATATACGCGACGACTTTTCCAAAAATTTCATTTTTAACTATATCATTTAACAACGCGTTCTTTTTAATATCGAAAACGCGGGACACGACATCAGGTCGATCACATGCACTCTGGCCCGGAAATAAGTTGTCATTTATTTATTTTATTTAGTTATACGAAGTGTTTATGAGAAAAGATTTTTTGAGTTTATATACAAATTTAAAAAGAATTATTAGATTTGTTTGACTAAATAAACAAACAACAACTTAAAGTGTTATGAATAAGTAAATTTCACATTAAAGTGCTCTTCTTTGTGCTGTAACCACTGAGATGTATTAAAATGGAGTGACTTATAAGCTATAAAAATTTGCAGCTATGGCGAGCACAATAAAATAACCAGATAACATATATACGAAATGACATATTTAAAAACCATGTTGAAAAAAAGTTGCTTACACAGAAAGGGACAACCACCGAAACGTGATACCATTTTCTTGAAGAAATTTCAGAGCACCAATCACTCCAGTATTAAATATCTCAGTGGCTGTGACAATAATCGCTGAAATTCCCCGAAAATATCATTTGTAGAAAGGTTTTAGCTTACGACTGACTATCTTCTTTTTTTTTTAATTTTGTTAATTACCTTAATATACCGATAAAAGTGTAAATTCCGAAAAAGAAGTGTTAATAAATAATAGTTTTTATTAAAATTTCCAGTTTGTTTACCTCTGATTATGTTTTGAAAAGGGTCATGCATAATACAATAGATAAGAATTTTCTTTTCCCTTTATATAAATATTAATTCCTAAAAGATTAAAATGTGTCTGATTAATAGTTGAAAGCAACTGTGTGAGTTATTAGATAGTTAATCGAGGATATATACTTATTTTTACCAAACCCTTTACCAAAATTCTAAATTTGTGTTATTCAAGGCTGCACTCACACAAAAAATGGTCATTCCACACAGTATGCCGGTTTTCTGAGCTTATTAGCAATTGTTAATACCTTTATTTAAAACTTCAGTTGAGCTACTTTTGTCATAATGGCCAAAATTAAATCGGTTTTAAGTGGGGCGGAGCAAGGTTTTTATTAGTGTAAATGCAAAAAATGGAAAAATAGCCTGTGTTCATTGCCACTAAAGAACAGAGCCTAACATAACTTCATTTAATTGCCAAATGAAAACCTTAAACGCAGCGCTGAAGAACAGCATCTAGCCTAAGAATCGTTTGCATTTATTATTATCATTTAAAATCCTAACAGATCTGCACCTAATTGAGCAAATCTGCAGCTAATCGAAGAATTTCTAAGTTAACAATTCATTTATTGAAAAATGATTTTTGAGTTAGCTGATGTTCTTTAGTTCCACACACTATTTTTGAATTTTTTTTTTACATCTTCACTAACAAAAACCTTGTTCCCCTGACTTAGAATCTCTTTGTATACTAAAGAATCTACGCGCATCTTACTCTAAATTTCTTTCCTCAAGCCGGTTTGGAGATGTGCGACTCAATGCGAATCTCTACCTCGATATGTAGGATATCCATTATTATTTGCTATAGTATCAGAAACAAAATTCTTCGGATATTGCTTCGAACATTTGCCATCGACCATGCAAGGAGAATCTCTATTCAAAACCCCACATGGTCCATGAACCATATGCTTTGTTACAATATCGAAAAAATCTCTGTTTGTATCTGGGTCCGGAATTTCGGCAGATACAATTCGATCGATATCATCTGCATCTCGTATTATATTTTGGTCACCCAAAATTAATAAAAGATGCATATGAGGAAGACCCCGCTTTTGAAATTCAATCACGTAAACGTACGCGACGACTTTTTTCCAATAATTTCGTTTTTAACAATGGGCCCTATTCTGTAATTTTTCGTAAAATGGTATTTTATTTTATGTTATGGCGATGACATAAAATATTTTATAAAATGAAAATAAAATTTATAAAATGACCTGCTGAGGTCCTTTTATGTTATGAGCTCACAACAATTATATATATGTATATATATATATATATATATATATATATATATATATATATATATATATAGATATATATATATAGATATTGTTTGAGCCCTAACTTGGCTCAAGCGAAAAAAGGAGGGTTGCCGGGTAACAAATGATAACAATTGGAGTATTTTATATATGTTTTATTAAAAAAAATTGACTCTACAAAACTATTTAACAGTGCAAAATAAAAAAGGAAACAATTCAAAATAATAAAGAAAAAATAAAGAAATTAAATAATACAAAATAATAAAGGACAACTAATAAAATAATAAACAAACTAATAATCCAAAATAAATAATGAAATCAAAAGAAAATCAAAATTCAAATCAAAACCAAAAGAATTCAATAGCGAAGTCCGTTTAGATTGGTTCCTGTGAATGAAAAAAATCAATAAATTTTTTGTAAAAAATATAGAAATATTTTTATTTCCAGCTCACTTCGCTGGTGTCAATAAGTTGAGGTTCAAAAAACTCCTCAACTGTAAGCTGCAAGAGAAAAGATTTATATTAACTGGTAACTTGCTTCAATACCGCAAGTGTCGTGCTGATGTTCTCGGCTTGATTGCTCAAAACGCAATGCCAAAGCTAGGCTCGTGTACGTTTATTTATATGTACCGAGCGGGGTGTTTGTCGTAAAGACAGAGTTTGTCGGTTTCAAAAAATCCACCGAAAGGAGTTGAGACAACTAGCTATGATCGCTAGACTAGTTGCAAAAATAGGTGTGTACGTTTTTGTACGCTGTAATTATCAGCTTCAAAACAGCTGATATGGTCAGAATTGTTCACGACACAATTCTATTAATAATATGGTTTTGGCTTCAAAAAATCCACCAAATAGAGTTTATATATTGTTTCAGCTTCAAGACCGCTGATGTTACTTTGACGATTGTTCAAGACACAATGATTTTGTGAGCTCAGAACGCTCTATTTATATTATTTCGTTTACACGAAATTATATAAATATGTAATTGTGTTGGTACAACACAATTGAAAAATATTAACCTTTAAATTGGGTACTATAACATTTTAAAAATGACGGAATAAATGTTAAGTAAAATCGTATATGCGCCGTCTAGTTTTCAGTGTCATCACCACTGAAATCAGAGCGAAGAGATCAGCTTCATAACAGCCGACCTGCTCTCGTCGATTGTACGCAGCGCAATGTAGTGAGATGTGGTACTGTTGCGGCTTATAACATGTAAATGCTACGTGCGGTAGTACTAGATTACTTAGTTATCAAAAAGTCTTAGAATAGAACTCTGACTAGTACGATTTTTTATTCGTTTTATTCGTTATCGGAAAGTCTTTGACATTTCATGTTTTGTTTTTATTCGTTTAGCGAGTGTTTATTTTGTAACTTGTCGTGTTTAATGTTATTTTGTGTCTATTAAATCGTGATAAAGTGTATAATCGTTTTTTGCGTGCTTGTAATATAAAGGGTGCGTGTATAAACATTAATTACTTTCAATTTGTGTTGAAAGTGAATTAAAGTTTTGTGGGGAAGTGAAAGTGAACTTTGAAATTATTGCAATTAAAGTTTTGAGGTAAGTAAAGATATAATTTTAACTTGCAAAAGACCAACCCTTAGCCTCCCCGCGGCGTAAGTTGGGCAACAGTCATATGACTGGCTAATAAGGGCTCTGGCACTTTAAATTGTAAATAAAATTTCATATTTTTAGGAAGTTTATGCCGAAAAAAATGATGGGTTTTCTACCGTAAGTGACGTGAACTAGTCGGGCAGTATGTAAGTATATTAATTTATTTAAAAATTTTAATTTTATTTCTTTTCAGGACAGTGTTAATTTGTCGGCCAGACATCCTCCCGCGCCGAAAAGGAAAAAGACCGACCATTAAAGGGTCTAGACACGAATTCACACTGTCTTGTTCTGTTGATTGGGGAATAAACTCTGTCGAAATAGTTATTAGGTTTGATTGGGGGAAAGTGTGAAAGTACGAAAGTTTTTAATAAAATAGATATAATGATTCAGATTTGTATGAATACTAAAAAGAATGAACTGTTACAGTAAAGTGTTACTTTTGCCACAGTGACAATTCTCAACCAAATTTGCGTTCAATAAGATTTCAAATCCTGGGATGCCCCATTACAGGTTGGAATTTTTTAAGGGTAGTCTGCACAATTTGGTAATTGGTCGTGTAAACGTAGTTTGTGATGTTTTTACAGTGGCCACGCGTATATAGTTGTCCTTACCTTTATAAATATTTATAATTTTTCCTAATGGCCATTGTGTAGGAGGATATCTATCATCCTTAATTAATACAATATCATTTATTTTGATATTATCTTGGGGTTTTTGCCATTTGCTTCGTTGTTGTAAATTGTGAATATATTCATTTGACCATTTTTTCCAAAATTGTTGGACCAAATATTGCGTATATTGCCACCGTTTTAATGTTGAAATGTTTTGTGAAGTTCTCGCTTCTGGTAAATTTATTAAATTTCTACCTGTTAAGAAATGCCCTGGTGTTAGGACGTTTAGATCGTTTGGATCATTAGATAGTGGTACTAATGGTCTTGAGTTAACACAGGCTTCTATTTGACAGCATACTGTGCTTAATTCTTCAAATGTCAGTGACGTAGTCTGTAGATTGCGTTTTAGGTGTGTTTTGACAGACTTGACTCCTGCCTCCCAAAGGCCTCCAAAATGTGGTGCAGATGGTGGGTTGAAGTGCCACTCGATATTTGATAATGTTATATCTTTTGTTATTTCATTGGGAATATTGTTTATTGTGTCTTGCCAATTTTTTTGAAGTTCGTTTCGTGCTCCAATGAAGTTTGTTCCACAGTCTGAGTGAAGTGTGGAACATAACCCTCTACGACTTATGAATCGCTTTAAGGCGGCGATGAATGCTTGGGTTGTCATGTCAGATGCAACCTCTATGTGTATGGCCTTTGTGGCCATGCAAATAAATATGCAAAGATATGCTTTAAGGATTTTAGCGTTCCTTATTTTTGATGACTTGATGTCAATCGGTCCGGCATAGTCGACGCCGGTATGTTGAAATGTTAGGGATGGATTTACTCTTTCTGCTGGTAAATCCCCCATGATTTGTTTTGCTTCTTTTGGATGTGTGCGAAAGCAAGTGATACATTTACGTATGCGATAGCGAATTGTGTTTCTGGCATTTAATATCCAGTATTTGTTTCGGAGTGTGTTTAAAACTAGTTGTGTACCACCGTGTAGTGTGTATTTGTGTATATAATCAATGATGATACCAGAAATATGATGATTATTGGGCAGAATGATAGGGTGCCGTTGGTCAAATGTTAAAGGTGAGTTATCAATTCTACCACCAACTCGAAGCAGATTGTCTTTAAACATAGGATTCAGGCTTAGTAATCGGCTTGTGTTGTTAACAGGCTTATTTTCCTTAAGTAGTTTTATTTTATCTGCAAATGCTTCTTGTTGAAGTATTTGGATAATTTTTATTTCTGCCATTTTTAGCTCTTGGCTGGTTAAATATTTAGATGTATTCTTGCCCCTTTTATTACGACAGTTAGTAAAAAATCTGCAACAGTAAGCTATTATTCTGATTAGCTTTGGAAATGTGGAATACTTATATAGCCATGATTCTGTTTGTTCAGTGGCTATGAAGGTTTTTATTTCCTTTTCTTCAAGAGTTGTTGTTTGTCCAACTTTAGGCTTTGACGGCAAGTGTTCTGTTGATAGAGAAAGCCATGAAGGTCCATTCCACCATAGTTTTGACTCTCTTAGTTCTTCTGGATAAATACCTCTTGACGCGCAGTCGGCGGGATTGTGTTTTGTAGGAACATAACGCCATGAAGCTGAGTGCACATTTTCTTGTATTTCGCTTACTCTATTAGATACAAATGTTTTCCAACGTGTAGGTTGTCCATGTATCCAAGCTAACACTATTTCGGAATCTGTCCAAGTAATTGTGTGTGTGTTAGTGAGTCGCATATCAATTTGAGTCTGCTTGAGCAATCTGGACAAAATTAATGCTCCACACAGTTCTAGTCTTGGTAGTGATATAACCTTTGTTGGAGCTACCTTTGTCTTTGATGTTATCAAATGTGTGTGAACTTGTTTGTTCATGTCGACTACTCGTAGATATATGACTGCTGCGTATGCTGAGGTTGAGGCGTCACAAAACCCGTGAAGTTCTATTTCTTTTACCGTTGGAGAGTATTTTATCCAGCGGGGAATTCGAATGTTTTTAACATTTGTTAGTGAATCTCGTAATTTTATCCAGTTCTTTGTTATGGAATCTGGAAGTTGTTCATCCCATGAGTATTCTGCCAACCACAGTTTTTGAATGGTTATTTTTGCTAGAATAATACATGGAGCTAGCCATCCAAGTGGATCGAAGAGTGAAGCAGTTTCGGACAAAATTGTTCGTTTGGTGTAGTTGGCTTTAGGTTCTGGTAAATTTACCCTAAAGCTGAATTCATCTTTGGCTGGATACCACTGTATGCCTAATGTTTTTATCGCTTCTTGCTCGGATAAGTTTAATGCTAATTTTAGTTCTTGATGCTCGATTGGTATGTTGGATAGGAGTTGAGGATGATTTGCAGTCCATTTCCTTAAGTTAAAACCACTACCTTTTAATACTGTTATTAGTTCATTTTGTAATTTAACTCCGTCTTTAATCTGATGTGCTCCTGTGAGTAAATCATCAACATAAAAGTCTGTTCGTAGACTTTCAGCAGCTAGGGGAAAGTTTTCTTCTTCATCTTTTGCCAACTGCTGTAAGGTTCTTATCGCTAGAAATGGAGCAGGAGCAGTGCCAAATGTCACCGTTTTGAGCTTGTAATCTTTTATTGGCTCATTAGAATTTGGTCTCCATAAAATGCGTTGGAATGATTGATGTTCGGGGTGTATCCATATCATTCTGTACATTTTTTCTATGTCAGCTGTAAACGCATATTTGTAGATCCGCCATTTTAACAATGTTGTCCATAATGTGGGTTGTATAGTAGGGCCTACTAACAGCTGCTCATTCAGAGTTTTTCCATTTGTTGATTTGGCTGATGCATTAAACACTACTCTTAATTTGGTAGTCGAACTTTCCTTAAGGACCGCATGATGTGGAAGATAGTAGTAGTTCTTGGTTTTGGATGTCCTTTCTTCCTCTATCTGTTTGCTTGGTATTTCCTCCATATGTTTCATCTGTAGGTATTCATTTAAACAGTGTTTGTATTGAAGGTGATAATTCTGATCTCTGGTAAATCGCTTTTCTAATTGTAGATATTGCTTAAGTGCCAGGTTTCGTGAGTCTCCTAAATCTGGGCCAGTTGCATCTCGGAATGGCAATTTTACCTGGTATTGGCCGTTCTCTAACCTTTGATGCGTTTCTTGATACTGTTGCTCACACTGATTATCCTCAGGTGCAGAGATATTTTTTGGCACTTCCTCTAATTCCCAAAATTTCTTTAGCTGTTGCTCCAGTTGGTAGTTGGGATCTACTTGCACAGTAAAGGTTCTGATTTTTTCGTTTTGTTTTGAGTCAATTTTTCCCATTAATATCCAACCTAATTGAGTGAGCTGTGCTGTGGGGTTGCCTTTTGTTCCTCGGATTACTTTATCCCCGATGATTTGCGCGTATATGTCGGCTCCGAGAAGCAAATCAATTGGCCCTGGTGTAGCGAAGCTTGGGTCTGCTAGAGGAAGCCGTTTGACGTATTGCATATTTGTTGTTGAGATGTAACTAGCCGGCATGAGATCAGTGATCTTTTTTAATACTAATGCGTCGGCATCTGTTGTGAAATCCGTTTGCAAAGAGTTTAATTTAAATGATACTTGCGCGTTTGTGTGCGCTGTTTGGGCTTTACCTAACCCTGTAATTTGCAAGTGAGTTGCCTGTCTTTTTAGGCGTAACAAATTACATGCACGTTCAGAAATGAATGAGACTTGCGAGCCTGAGTCTATTAGTGCTCTCAAGGTTTGTTTGTGCCCTCTTTCGTCTTCAACTTCGACGAGTGCTGTTGACAGTAATGCTCTTCTTACATTTGCTGTCATGAAGGTTTGTACCTTTTCACTTGAACAATCGTTATTATTATCGGACTTTGTTGGCTGTTCTCTTTTCTCTTTAGGTGTTAGTGGTGGTGTCTCAAAATGTAGAAGTGTGTTATGCCTTCTTTTACATTTAAGGCACGAGAATCTACTTGAGCATGTTTGAGTGTTATGTTTTGGAGAAAGACAGTTTTTACATAACTGTTTTCGTTGAACTAACTCCATTCTTTTGTTGATTGTTAATTTCTTGAATTCGGGGCATTTGTATACTATGTGATTCTCTTTACATAGGACACAAGAATGGAATTTGTTTAGGAATGAATGAGTATGAGCTTTGTTAGCCTGTGTATTCATTCCTGAGTTATGGGGTTTTTTGCAGTCTTGAAGTGCTTCTAGCGTGCGGAAGCGTGATTCTAAGAATTTACTTAGATCAGTATATGATGGGTAATGAGTTTTGTTGCCCTGATCTTGTTCCCAAAGACAACGTGTTTCGTTTGGGAGTTTTTGTACTAGTGTGTATACTAGGATTGCGTCCCAATTTTGTGTTTGGATCTCGAGAGTTCTGAGTTCGTGTAAACTCTCTTCTGTTTGATCCATGAGGCGTTTGATAGCCTCGGAAGACTCAAACCTTATGGTTGGTTGAGTTAATAGGAGTTTAAGTTGAGTATTGACCAATACTCGCTTATTGTTATATCTTTTGTCTAGGAAATCCCATGCTTGCTGATAATTACTCTCAGTTATATCGAATTGGCGTAATAGGCGTTCAGCCTCTCCGACTAGACAAGTCTTAAGGTAGTGAAATTTTTGTACCTTAGAGAGATTGGGATCTCTGTGAACAATTGACTTGAAGAGATCGTGAAATGATCTCCAGGATTTGTAAGATCCGTCAAATTTTGGTATATTAATTTTAGGGAGATTTATTTCTCTTGCAGGCATATATTGCTCTTGTAATGAGCTAGTTTCTAGTTTGCTTTCCATAGTAGTGAAAGCCTTGAGTTCTTCTCTGAATTCGGCAATGTACTCAATGTATATTTCTTCCGTGTTTTCGTATAAGGTGCCTTGTATATAGCTCTCAGTTGATGGGGATTCTGCTTGAAATATAAGCAGGTGATTTTTCTGGAATTGTTTCCAAATGGAGTCGAAAGTTTCTACTCTTGCTCGAAAATAGCTTTCGGTACGTTTAGGCTTGCCAGTCTTTTTATAATTCACGACTGCTCTTGAGAGTTGCTCGTAAAGAGCGGATTGTGCCTTAATTAAATTAACGGCATCCATATTTAATCACTCCAATTGTTATCCGGCTCGAAGGACCAATGTTTGAGCCCTAACTTGGCTCAAGCGAAAAAAGGAGGGTTGCCGGGTAACAAATGATAACAATTGGAGTATTTTATATATGTTTTATTAAAAAAAATTGACTCTACAAAACTATTTAACAGTGCAAAATAAAAAAGGAAACAATTCAAAATAATAAAGAAAAAATAAAGAAATTAAATAATACAAAATAATAAAGGACAACTAATAAAATAATAAACAAACTAATAATCCAAAATAAATAATGAAATCAAAAGAAAATCAAAATTCAAATCAAAACCAAAAGAATTCAATAGCGAAGTCCGTTTAGATTGGTTCCTGTGAATGAAAAAAATCAATAAATTTTTTGTAAAAAATATAGAAATATTTTTATTTCCAGCTCACTTCGCTGGTGTCAATAAGTTGAGGTTCAAAAAACTCCTCAACTGTAAGCTGCAAGAGAAAAGATTTATATTAACTGGTAACTTGCTTCAATACCGCAAGTGTCGTGCTGATGTTCTCGGCTTGATTGCTCAAAACGCAATGCCAAAGCTAGGCTCGTGTACGTTTATTTATATGTACCGAGCGGGGTGTTTGTCGTAAAGACAGAGTTTGTCGGTTTCAAAAAATCCACCGAAAGGAGTTGAGACAACTAGCTATGATCGCTAGACTAGTTGCAAAAATAGGTGTGTACGTTTTTGTACGCTGTAATTATCAGCTTCAAAACAGCTGATATGGTCAGAATTGTTCACGACACAATTCTATTAATAATATGGTTTTGGCTTCAAAAAATCCACCAAATAGAGTTTATATATTGTTTCAGCTTCAAGACCGCTGATGTTACTTTGACGATTGTTCAAGACACAATGATTTTGTGAGCTCAGAACGCTCTATTTATATTATTTCGTTTACACGAAATTATATAAATATGTAATTGTGTTGGTACAACACAATTGAAAAATATTAACCTTTAAATTGGGTACTATAACATTTTAAAAATGACGGAATAAATGTTAAGTAAAATCGTATATGCGCCGTCTAGTTTTCAGTGTCATCACCACTGAAATCAGAGCGAAGAGATCAGCTTCATAACAGCCGACCTGCTCTCGTCGATTGTACGCAGCGCAATGTAGTGAGATGTGGTACTGTTGCGGCTTATAACATGTAAATGCTACGTGCGGTAGTACTAGATTACTTAGTTATCAAAAAGTCTTAGAATAGAACTCTGACTAGTACGATTTTTTATTCGTTTTATTCGTTATCGGAAAGTCTTTGACATTTCATGTTTTGTTTTTATTCGTTTAGCGAGTGTTTATTTTGTAACTTGTCGTGTTTAATGTTATTTTGTGTCTATTAAATCGTGATAAAGTGTATAATCGTTTTTTGCGTGCTTGTAATATAAAGGGTGCGTGTATAAACATTAATTACTTTCAATTTGTGTTGAAAGTGAATTAAAGTTTTGTGGGGAAGTGAAAGTGAACTTTGAAATTATTGCAATTAAAGTTTTGAGGTAAGTAAAGATATAATTTTAACTTGCAAAAGACCAACCCTTAGCCTCCCCGCGGCGTAAGTTGGGCAACAGTCATATGACTGGCTAATAAGGGCTCTGGCACTTTAAATTGTAAATAAAATTTCATATTTTTAGGAAGTTTATGCCGAAAAAAATGATGGGTTTTCTACCGTAAGTGACGTGAACTAGTCGGGCAGTATGTAAGTATATTAATTTATTTAAAAATTTTAATTTTATTTCTTTTCAGGACAGTGTTAATTTGTCGGCCAGACAGATATATATATATATATATATATATATATATATATATATATATATATATACATATAGGTTTTTGAGGCCGTCTTAGGGTGTATGGGAGAGTTGTAGTTGTTGAGTGTTCTGATGACATTGATGTCCGAGTATGTAGATTTATTTAGGTGCTTTATTTGACTTTGCATGGTTAGATTCTGGTTGATGTGTCTGCCTAAAAATCTGAGTTCATCTGTAGTATTAATTTGATCACGCTTTAGATATAGCTGCTTCGTTGGCGGGTGCCTGCAGTTTAAAACCATTAGTTTGACCTTTTCCTTGTTGATTAAGAGTTTAAATTTTTCCGAGATGCCGATAAAGCTATTCAGTGCAACCTGTAATGAGTCTATGGCTTCATTTTTCGTCTTTCCATTTGCTATCAACATAAAGTCATCAGCAAACTGGTAGATGTTTGTGTTGGTACGTGCAATGGAGTGTAGTTCAGCTGTATAGATGTTAAAGAGTGTGGGACTAAGTGTACTGCCTTGTGGTATGCCTTCGTTGATCTTGAGGCTGGTGTTATTGAGGTTGAGGTTTCTTTCACTGAGGAAGTTTTCGATCCATTGTAGTATGTCCATAGGGATGTTTAAGAACATTAGTTTGTTGCAGAGTATGTTAATGGAGACTGATTCGAAAGCCGATGTGATGTCAATGGTTATTATTGCTGTTTTAAGTCCACTGTTTCTGTTTTGAGCTATGTTATTCAGTATGTCATTTAGGCATCTGGAGACAGATCTGCCTTTAGTGTATGCATACGTGTGTGTGGGCAATACTTTGTCCAGTTCTAGTTGATTGGTTAGCCTTTTGTTTACAATGGTGTTTATGCACTTTAGTGTGGTGGGAATGAGGGCTATGGGACGGTAATTTTTTATATTGTTCGTTTGGCCACCCGATTTTTTTATGGGGACAATTTTTATTTCTCTCATCTCATCTGGAATTTGATTTGTTCTCCAAAGGTCGTTTAGGTAGCTAAGAAGATTTGTAAGACATTGTTGATTTAAATTCTTTAGTATCATGAAAGAAATACCATTAAGTCCTGGTGCAGAGAAGTTTGATGTATTCCTTAATGCATCCTCAAGTTCCCTTAAAGATAGAGGAGTGGGAGCAATGTGAGATTCATGAGCATTGAAGACATGTGCATTTGATGTTTTGCAATTTTTTGAGATGTGTTTTAGGTAATTTTTCGAGTCTTGTTCGGTCCATTGCAGCTGTCCATCTTTGCTTACGGTGTTTTCACGCATACTTTTGTAGATTTTGAAGAGGCTTCTGGAGTTTAGGCTGCTTATGTTTTCTGTGCATGCCTCATGGTGCACTTTCTTGGCTTGTTTAATCACCCTTTTCAGCAGTTTGTTAAAATCTAGATATTTTTTCATGAGAATGGACGACGTGTCTCTTATAAGTTGTTCAAAAACCTCTCTTTTCTTCTTGAAGATTCTTTGTACTTCCGTATTCCACCATGCATTTTATGCGAGCATGTTGTTACTATGTTTTTAAGAGTGTCAAGACAGTTTTCGTTTGAAGGTAAGGATTTTAGATTCAGAATTTGGTTGGTGAGTTTTGTTCTGCTGACATAGGTTTTGAATACTTTTTTTAGGGGGCCATTTTTCAGTTGGACTTTGATTGCAAAATGGTGGGAGTGGCCAATTTGTTGCCTCAATGTGGATAGTTTGATGTTTGATGTGTTTGCTGATGTGAAGCAAAGATCTAGAGTTGACCCACATGAGGGGTCTTGTAAATCTTTGAAGAAAGTATGCGACGTTGGTTGTACCAGGTTTAAGTTCGAGGTAGTGAAAATGTGTTCTAATTTTTTCCCTTTGTTCGTGCTGATGTCATTTCTGGAGATGTTCTTGTCCCACATGGTGTGTCGATCATTGAAGTCTCAGCATAAGATAACATTATTTAGGGTAGGGTAGGGTGAACGCTGAACAAGCGTTCACACTCTTCTTTAAAGACTTTGGAAGGTATGTTGGTCGAAGCATAAACAGCTGAAATGATAGTGGGTTTTCTATTTCCAAGAATTTGTATTATAACATAGTCCATTTTTGAGTCGAAGTTGAGCCTGCTGTATTTGATGTTTCTTTTTATGGCTATCATACATCCACCGTATCCATCAATTCTGTCCTGTCTGACTAAGTTATATTCAGGAAGAGAGGCGTGTTGGTTTGTTTTTAACCATGTTTCATTTAGTAGAATTAGTTCAAATTTTTCCTTTGCAAGGAAGAGTTCAAGATTTTGCTTATTAACATTGAAACTTTGAATATTGTAGTGTAGTACGTCTAGTTGTTTTGGTGGGGACATATTTATGTTTTTTTTTAAGTATTAGAGTGTTTGTTTGCTGTGAAGATATGATTAGTACAAGATTATATGGTTGAATTCATGTTGACATTGTTTGTTGTGGTTGGTGTGTTACTTTTATCAGGAGTGATTACCTTTTTGTTTTGTATTTGAAGTAGATCAAGATTGGTTTCGAGAGTTTTTATTTTGTTTCTGAGATTTGTAAGTAATGAGTTGTCTTTTTGGTTGTCTTTGCTGAGTGTGCTATTTAGTTAGTTTTTAATCCATGAGAGGATTTTTTCATATTCATCAACTTTATGTGTATTGTTGTTTAAGTGCATTCTGGGTTGTCCAGTCTGTGCATTTCTTTGCAATTAATACAGAATCCTTTGAAAAACTTTCCTGTGAACAGTTTAGACATAGTGTCAAAGCAGCTTTGCATTGAGTAGACAAATGTCCCCATCTCAAGCATTTGTTACAAAATCTGGGTTTGGGTGTATAGTAAATCAACGTTCCTAAGGGCACCGCAAATGCTAATTTCTGTCGGTAATCTGTTTCCCATGAAAGTAACTTTAACAATCGAAGTTGGTATCCTTTGTTCACCTTCGCCTCTTCTAGAGAATCTCATAGCTTCCGTTATTTTAATAGGTGATTTAATATTTGCAATTAGTTCTTCCTCCAATATGTCCAGTGGAACGCCCTTTATGATTCCTTGCTTTCTTATATACGATTTTGGAATATAGGCTTTAACTTTGTATGAATCTAGATTTTTGTTGAGAAGTGCATTTGCCGATTTTTAATCCGTGAAGTAGACTTTTACGCTTTTGGCATTGTTTCTTTTGATGGAGGAGATGTTTGTGCATCCTTCCCTGTGGAGTAACCTTCCTATACCTATATCTGTAAGGTTTGTGTTATTTTGTGCATCCTCTGTTGACCTCTGCATTATTACCCAAAAGTATATATTACCAATATATATATATATATATATATATATATATATATATGTTATATATATATATATATATATATATATATATATATATATATATATATATATATATATATATATATATATATATATATATATATATATATATATATATATATATATATGTTATATATATATATATATATATATATATATATATATATATATATATATATATATATATATATATATATATATATATATATATATATATATATATATATATATATATATATATATATATATATATATATATATACACTGAGCGAAATTCATATAAAGCACTTCGAAAAATTCTGAAATTTCTAAAAGGCTGTGACAGCAAATGCAAACAAAGATACACTTCTTATATTAAGATACTAAAATTTTTATTTTGTGGAAAAAAAAGCTATAATAATTCATTGATTGAAAAAAATTAAACAGAAAAAAACAATAATTATTCACGAAAACGGCGAAATTCATATAAAACACCTTAATAATCAGTACATTAATTCATATTTTTACATTCAATATTTTATTTTATTGTTCAAAAACAAATTTTTACACTTCTTTAGTAATGCGTTGGACCTCCACTTTTCTGTATTACTTCGAAAATCCGGCTTGGCATCGACTGAATTAAATTTGCGCATTCGTCGCTTGTAATCGCGTTCCAAACGGCCCTAATCGAGCATTTTAACTCTTTTATGTTATAATACTGTCGACCATTTCCATAGACGCGCCTTGCCAGAATTCCCCACAGGTTTTCTATGGGATTTAAATCGGGACTTCTTGCTGGCCAAGACATGGTGGCAATATTTTTAGAGTCAGTCCACTCTTTAACTTTTTTGGCAGTATGAACTGCAGCATTATATTGCTGGAAGATGAAGTCTGCACCACATAATTCTTCTGCCTGTTCTACCATCATGCTCTCCAACATATTTATGTAAACATCCGCATTCATCTTACCAGGCAAAAAGGCAAGTTTAATGGTTCCTTTTTCGCAAAATCCACCCCAAACCATGACGCTGCCTCCACCGAAGTTTCTGCTCATTCTAACTTCTTCTTGAAATCTTTTATCGTGCCAGTCAAATGAGCAACCATCAGGACCATCCAAGTCAAACTTTTTTTCATCGGTAAATAGCACTTTAGTCCATTTTTCAGTCCAACTCATGTGATTTCGCGACTTTTTATGTCACGAAAACCGCGATCGAGGATAAAAACATAATTTTCTTGGACTAAATTAGATAAACCATTAGATTCCTCAATTAACGCGTCGCATAATTTCGGCATCATTTACAGTTGCCAGAAATGGACCTAACATATCTACCACATACCCATTAGTGGTACCTCGGCCATCAGAATACTATAGATAAATAGATATACTCTTATTTATATACTATATAATGGGAAAAAGCGAGTAGCGCTAGACGTCTTTACCGTATGCCCGCACGAGTGACAACGCTTGTGACGCGGTGGAAGGGTGTCAGCGACGGCGCACTGAGGACCTTAGAGTGCTTTCGTGCAAGATGGTGGTAGTAAAAGTGTAGTAGAATAAATATTTCAAAAAAATGGATAATAGGACTTGAATTTAAGGTCAAATACACGTTTGATAGTTACATATTTTTCAATCATGGTGTACCTGATATAATATATAAAAACATTAAATGTAATGTTGAATAGAGTCGATAGCACATAAAAAAATATTTGTTATTATATAATACACTGAACTTCAATGTATATATAAAACTTTTTTTTTCATCATGTCACGTCAAGAATATGTTAAAAATTCATGCATTAACATAAAATGGCGTAGTGGTGTGAAAAAAAAAATTCTGAATTAATTATATGTTCATTTTAATGAACTCAAAAACTTGCACAAAAACTTTGGTGATTGTACCAAGATCGCAAATAGCCGAAAAATAAAAAATTTTTTTTTGAGGTTATAAATTTTTTTACAAGTTGCCAATTTTTTTTAAAATACATTGTAGTTGTATCTAAAACGTATCAAAATTTTAGCTAAATCGGTCAAGCCATTCAGAAAATATCGATTTTTTTCGATTTTTCGAATATTAATTCTTACTCCGAAACGGTGCATTTTAAAGGGTTGATATTTGGAGAAACTTAATCTCACATTGTTAGGAACTTACAGAAAAAAAATTACAGCAATCCGTTTGGGGGCATCCTATCCATGCTTATCCCTCTATAGTCTTTACGAAATTAATGTACGATTTAATGTTCCGTGATTGTACGTGCTGCTAATAGCAGCGTTAGGAAAATTTCGGAAGCATCCATAGAAAATAATTTATATGAAATTAAAAGAAATTTTAAAGAAAATTTTTAGTTGATTTGAGCTATAATATCACGTAAAATATGAAAATTATTTATTTAATTCATACAAATTTAAATCAAATTATACTTTTATCACTTATCAAGATTTTAAATGTAATTTTGATCCCAACTTATCTGATTTAGTTACGATTGTATTGTTGACACAATTAAACAGCCCAAAATTCTGCTATAAAAGAAATTTCTTTGACTAAAATAGGGTTTTAGTTCTTCCCCTAATTCTTTATATTTAGTCAAACAGTTTGTATAAAATTGAAGACTAAACGTTACTAAAGTTCAGTCTAAAATATTATCATAATGGTTCATTAATTTGAAAAATAAACTTTACGAAATATCGACCTGCGAATCAGTTTAAGTTAGACTACCCCTTCCCCCCATCCACACCTTTCACCATTGGCAAAATTATTCTCCTATTAGCAATTGGGGATCATACTCTATACAACGGAAAAAGAACCATCAAAATCGGACCGCGCGTTATATCGTTAGGTTCCACAGAAAGTGGCAACCAGCGAAAAGTGATACCATTTTCTTAAAGAAATTTCAGAGCACCATCCACTCTAGTATTAAATATCGCAGAGGCTGTGACAATAATCGTAAGGTTCAGTTGAGCGGCTTTTGTCATAATGGCCAAAATTAAATCGGTTTTTTTGCTAAAATCGTTGGTTTTAGTATAAAAATCGATTTTAAGTAGGGGGAGCAAAGTTTTTATTAGTGGAAATGCAAAAAATTGGAAAATAGCCTGCGTTCATTGCCACTCAAGAACACAGCCTAACATAACTTCAATTAATTGTCAAATTAAAACCTTAAACGCAGCAGTAAAGAACAGCATCTAAACAAAGAATCGTTTGCATTTATTATTGCCATTTAAAATCCTAACTCATAGCAGATATGCACCTAATCAAACAATGTCTAAGTTAACAATTCATTTACTTAAAAATGATTCTTGAGTTAGCTGATGTTCTTTAGTGCCACACACAATTTTTAAATTTTTTTTTGCATTTTCACTAACAAAAACCTTATTCCCCGGACTTAGGAAATAAAGTAAAAGGTTTTTGCTTTATTAACAGAATTTTGTTAATAGTCGGGGTCCGTTTACGTTCCTGTGCGTATGAGTAGCTTTCTCTAGAGATTTTTCTAAGAATGTAGTTTTAGAGTTCTCAATTCCAAAAAGGACTCTTATAGGATCACTTCGTTGTCCGTCTATCAAGATAGACACTCGCAAATAAATCAAAACCAATAGGGTGCTTCCCGTTGACCTAGAATCATGAAATTTGGGAAGAAACAACAACAACTACGACACTTGTAGTTTTATTACATGAAAACATATTATGGAACCCTCGGTGCGCGAGTCAAATTCTCACTTGTCTGTTGTTTTTTTATGAACCAAAGAGTTAAAAGTTTTTTCTCTATTTAGTTTTTGAATATTAAACAATTTGTAATCTAGTAATAGTCTATAAATATAGCATGACTCAATGTTTCTAACATGTCATCACATATTTTTGTAAATATTGATATCTTTCACGTTCATAAACGCAGGGAGGGTTTCATTAAATACATCTGTTACAATTTAAGTTAAAATAAAAATGTGTAACAAATAATAATCGGACATTTTTCCTTTTTTATTTTTTTGTTCTTTTTATTTCCTTCTATTTTTCTTATTACTTGCTTTTTCTTTTATTTTTCAAAATTTTTGTTTTAAGAGCCACAGTGGACTTCTTCGGCTCCGCGGCGAAGAAAACCATGTTGAAAAATGATTCTTGAGTTAGCTGATGTTCTTTATAGTCCGGGCGCAATGGGGGGGTCATGTATGCAATTTGGGGTCCCCGCGGTAACTTGTCATATTTTTATGTTTTTCGGCACGGAGAATCGATTTTTCGAGGTTACCAGGCTAAAAAATTTGTCGTTTTCGAGATATGGCCCGATTTTAGTCAAAATTGGTGGTTTTTCTGAATTTTCCAAAAAAATAAAAAAATTTTAAATTATTAACCAACTTTATGTGAAAGATCTAGAAAACTTCCATATGTTAGCCTGCTTTTGTAAATATACTTCATAATTAAACTCAATCCAAGGCTGTAAAATGAATTTCTCTAAAAAAAAACTACTTTTATATACAATGCTATCTATCTTTGGATGTCGTGATGATATTTCATTTAAAAGGAAATCTATTATCTATTAATATAACACTCCTAAGCTCGAAAACTTTCCTTTTTTTTGCATATTTCCTTGGAGTGGTAATAATTTTAAGGGACAAACATAGTGTTCATGCGACATCGGCTTCCTAGAGCTATGACTGTAGGTATCGCGGGGCCTAGGCTGGAGTCTGCGCCTGCTCACTTGTTTTAAAGCCAACTCTACTATTTCCTCATATCTAGCGGAAATAACTACACTGGAAGACAAAAATAAATAGAAATTTTGAGATTTCTCTCACACTTGTAACAGAAAATGTAAGTTACCATTCACTGAATATCCGCAGATTCCAAGTAACGAAGTGTGAACGCTCTGCGGATCGTTTTTTTCTTTATTCTTTATTTTTGTTTGTTTTATGTATTAGCTATTGAGCTGAATTTATGGCATCCTTACAGTGATGACGCCGACCTAAACCAGCTGAACCAGCGATCTGGTTTTATAAATCGATGGGGGTTTCGGACTATTTAATGACCTCTTCCCGTACATTTCGTGAGAGGTGCCTTTACGATGAGCAGTATTTAAGCTCACTTCCACTTTCTCCACCGATTACTTCAGTCCCCGCCTTTTTTCTAAAAATTCCAAACATAGTTTATTGTCGATTTCTAAAACGGATTGGAATAACGTAGCGTGACATAAAGTTTTATCTGAACCAAGATGGTTCCAATAAAACTGGATTAAATATAATCACATCCGTGGCAGCTAGCAGGGGTGACAATCACAAGAATAAGGAAAGGGTACATGATAATTGGTCATGTACGTGGCAAAATGTTTTTTTCTTCTTTTGTCTCACAGATGGCGTGGGCTATTTCTAAATGACTCACATTACAATCCTATCCAGTATCCTATCCTGTATCCACTTAAAAAATTTGTCTTGATTCCTTGCCTTGAAGTTCCCAGTTGAATCTCGCACTTTTGAACACTTGACAGATTTAATATCGGATTTAGATTTCGAATTTCGATATATGTTAAATATTGCGTACATTGCAAATAATAATATGTGCGCCTTGTGCGGCGCGTCAGACTTTGCGTCGGCAAACGCGGTGAAAGTTTTGCAAGACCAAGGATATTTGTAAATAAGTAACGATATTTTCAAAGTATACCTATAATCTTTGCTTAAAACCACGTATACCGATATATATGAAAATTAATAGATGTTTGTTAAAATTCAGAAAACGTGCATGTTTCCGTAGTGGGTTGTCCCTCTATTAAAAATAACTGCATTATTTTGTATAGATACCGTAATTCAATTTTTTTTTCATTTTTTCTTTAAATACTTTGAAAATATCAGTCAAAAAGAATTTTCAACGCATCTGACGCGCGGCAAAAGGAGAAAATAGAGCAACCAACGCGTTGTCCGCGGCAAACGCGGCAGCCACTTAGTCTTATCTAATAGCCTTCAGCTGTATCAGATTGTACTTTGAGCGAAAAAATGCGAGAAATATCAGTTCGAAGTTATAGCCGTATCAGATTGGACGTCAGCCGACAGCATTAGCAACAGCATGGATAACAGCAAAAAAATTTCGCTGTCGATGATATCAGATTGCACATACACGAACGACAGCATACTTTTAGCGAACAAATGCCACTGCGAGAAACGTCGGTTGGGATTAGAGATGGCAAACATTTTTCTACTGACGGGTCGGGTCACTTAGATTCGGATTAACCAATAAGAACACTTTGCTGCTGCTGACGGCAGTAGTGCAATCTGATACGGCCTTTAAGTGAAAAGTTGTACCGTGCTGTCCGGGAGGAGTCACCGCAAAATTAAAATTATGAATATTTTGTATCGATTAATTTGACAGCACTTTAATTAATTTGGACATCACTCGAATAAAATTTGACCACGGAAAATCAGCGTATACATATCCGTAAGGAGATCTCCATTAGCTCCTTCCTCGTATGGCAGCTCCATTAAATAAACAGAGTGAGCGAAGCCAACAAAACCATAATAACCGTATCAGATTATACGACAGCCGGCAGCAGCAGCAACAACTCGGACGACAACCACAAAATTTCGCTGTCGCAAATACCCGACAGCTAGTCCGGTAGACCGGTTTCAGCCTTTGGCCATCAACAGCGTGTGTGTATTTATATAAAGGGAAAAGAAAATTATTATCTATTATTTTATCCATGACTTTTTTCAAAGCATAATCAAATGTAAACAAACTGGAAATTTTAATAAAAACTATTATTTATTAACACTTCTTTTTCGGAATTTACACTTTTATAGGTATATTAAGGTAATTAACAATCATAAGAAGATAATGGTAAGCTAAAACCTTTCTACAAAATGATATTTCAGCGATTATTGTGACAGCCGCTGAGATATTTAATACTGGATTGATTGGTGCTCTGAAATTTCTTCAACAAAATATCACTTTTCATCACTCACTCATTCATCACTTCAAGTCACAATATTCATAATGATTTTTGATATCAGCGATATATATAATTTGCTTTGTTCACATCCTGTTCGGAAAGCAGGCTCTAGGTTGAAATTACCACTAAATTAAAGGAAGATGCCGAATTGTACGAGAAAGAGGAAGTAGTAGGAGAGGATACGTAAAAAATAATTTACAACTTTTAGTTTTTTACTTTATTAATTCTGATTTGCGTAAAATTTTTCCACGTTTTTGATGTTGTAAACGTATTGCGTTATTCGCCTCTCCTTTTGAATTAAAGACGTTCGGCCTTTAATTGCCGCAGTTCTTTTATTCGTCTTAATTTTTCCTCGAGCTGGGTCCTGGGCAGGAGCTGGGTCCTGGCCAGGAGCTGATATCTTGCCAGTTGCTGGGTCCTGGACAGCAGCCGAGACCTTGTTTGCTTTATCTTTTGAATCCCTGTAATAAATTTAAATTAAGTATTTTATCTATATATAAATAAAATGTAACTGTAAAATGTAAAGGAAACTGATTTTGTTTTTCTAGAAAGTGTTAAATCAAAATCCTGTGGAAAAAAACCGAGTAAAAACAGAGTTGGGTGTATATCTAATTTGCAAGAAATATTTATTAGTATATCAAATAAATCATAATGTCATTTAATTTATTTATCTCATATTATAAGTAGTATTTGTTAATGCTATTTAATTGCAATTAATTTTATCCTTTACGGCATAACATTTTATTACTTTTCATAAAATTTCTGGAACGTTTTTATGCATTAATGTTCCACCTAATTTAATGAAAATATCGTATAATAAAAATAGTTTTCTTTGCCCAACCCTCAACGCTTATGCATTTAATAAAAGTACCATTTAGTATAGTTCTTAATTGTAATGAAGTTCACCTTTCTCTATATAAAAAGTGAATATATATATTCGGCCTTTGGACGTCATCACAAATTTAGGCAAACAACTAAAAGTGATCAAGTCCAGTTTTGATGTCATTTCATCTGACAGTAATTTTATTAAAGCCGAAACACAATGCGAGCAACACAACATTTTACGACATAAAAAACTGTCATTTGATTTCAGCGATTATTGTCACAGCCACTGAGATATTTAATACTGGAGAGATTGGTGCTCTGAAATTTCTTCAACAAAATGATATCATTCTTCGCTGGTTGTCGATAGAAATAAGTCACAATATTCATAATCATTTTTTATATCAACGATATATATAATTTTCTTTGCCAAAAATGTTACACGTCACATCCTGTTCGGAAAGCAGGCTCTAGGTTGGAATCCCCACTAAATTCAAGGAAGACGCCGAATTGGACGACCGCGCAAGGGGTTAAAGGAACCGGAGAAACAGGAAGTAGGAGAGGATACGTTAAAAAAAAATTGTACAACTTTTTTATTTTTATTTTATTTATTATTTTTGTTAGCATAAAACTTCTCAATATTTTTAATATTATAAACGTACTGGATTACTCGCCCCTCCTTTTGCATCATAGGCCGACCTCTTGCCGCATTTTTTTTAATCATCTTTGCTTTTCCAGCTTTTCCAGGAGCTGGGTCCTGGCCAGAAGCTGGGTCCTGGCCAGAAGCTGGGTCCTGCCCAGGAACTGGGACCTGGCCAGTTGCTGGGTCCTGGACAGCAGCCTCCTTGATTGTTTTATCCGTTGAATTCCTGTAATAAATTTAAATTAAGTATTTTATCTATATATACATAAAATGTAACTGTAAAATGTAAAGGAAACTGATTTTGTTTTTCTAGAAAGTGTTAAATTAAAATCCTGTGGAAAAAACCGAGTGAAAACAGAATTGGGTGTATATTAAATTTGCAAGAAATATTTATTAGTATATCAAATAAATCATAATGTCATTTAATTTATTTATCTCATATTATAAGTAGTATTTGTTAAAGCTATTTAATTGCAATTAATTTTATCCTTTACGGCATAACATTTTATTATTTTTCATAAAATTTCCGGAACGTTTTTATGCATAAATGTTCCACCTAATTTAATGAAAATATGGCATAATAAAAATAGTTTTCTTTACCCAACCCTCAACGCTTATGCATTTAATAAAAGTACCATTTAGTATAGTTACTTAATTGTAATGAATTTCATCCTTCTCTATATAAAAACGTCTAATTGATTTTATGTAAATAATAGTTTTAAAAAAAATGTTCAACCGACTTCACAAAAGGCAAGTCGGTTCAACTTTTTTTTTAAAAACTATTTTATTTTTCACTTTTTAGTGTTTTCGACTTTATACAACGAAGAAAGAACCATCCAAATCGGTCCACGCGTTAAAAGTTAGTTTTCACCCCCTACCCCACACCCATTCCACTAAACTTTTTTTCTCATGGTATCAATCAAGGAACATGCTCTACCGAACAGAAAAGGAATCATCGAAATCGGTCCACGCTTTACGAAGTAACTACCCCTCCCCTCCCTCACCACCACCATAGCACCAAATTATTCTCCTATTAGCAATGGGGGATCATACTCTATACAACAGAAAAAGAACCGTCGACATCGGACCACGCGTTACAAAGTTAGGTTCCACCCTCATCACCCACGGAATATACTCTACCCAACAGAAAAAGAATTATCTAAATCGGTCCACGCGTTGCAAAGTTAGACTACCCCTCCCCGCCCCCCCCCCTCCCACTACCCTAGTCCAAATTTTTTTCTCCTATTAGCAATGGGGTATCGTACTCTGTACAACAAAAAAAGAACCATCCAAATCGGACAACGCGTTACAAAGTTAGGTTTCACCCCCACCCTACCAACAATTTTTTTGACATGGTACCAATCGGTGAACATACTCAACCCAACAAAAAAAGTATCATCAAAATCGGTCGACGCGTTACGAAGTTATGCCTGGTCAGACATAAAAACAAAAAATAAAATTAAAAAAAAATCGCGTCGAACTTAGAACCTCTTTGTCTTTGGGAAGTCGGTTAAAAAAAAGCAAACGTTGCACAGGGAAGGATGTATTGTTTTTGAATTAGGTTCACTTTTATTAAATGCATTAATGTTGATGGTTTATATAAATAATAAAGCTATGTATTATTATGTCTTTAGGTGAAATATTTTTGCATAAAACATACTTTTATTAAATGTATTAAGTACTTCAACTGATTTAAAAATATGACATCAATATAAATTTTATTTATCCAAACCTATTTGAAAATAAACCTTAAATTACTTTGTGCCTTATATATATTTATCACCCTCAACGTTAATGCATTTAATAAAGGTATATCAAATTTACAAAACAACATCTAATTGATTATATGAAAAGAAAGCAAACGTTACAAAGGAAAGAATAAAGTTTATTACAATTAAATAGCTGTAGCAAATACTACCTATCATAAAAAAATAGTTTGACATATCTTATTAAATGCATTAACGTTGATATATTAATAAAGTCAATTAAATAATTTTTGCGAATTTAATATACACCCAATTCTGTTTTTACTTAGGTTTGATTTAACACAATTTTACTCGATTTCACGATTTATCCACGATTTCACTCGATTTAACACGGTTAAAAAAACGATTTGATTTAAATTTTATGAACAATGCTCTTGTCAACAAACATTTTCGCGTCGTTCTTTATTTACTTTTAGCTATTTGCGTAATATTTAATCAAGAAATGCATGTACAGTGAAACCTCCCTATAGCGCACACTGTTCGTTCCTAAAAAAATGTCCCCTATTAAGAGATGTCCACTTTTCAGAGGTAGAAATTTGAGGCAAATCGATGCTTGGTACTGAAAAAAGTGTCCGCTTTTAAGAGGTGTCCGCTTTTCGGAGGTATCCATAAAAGGAGGTTTCACTGTATAACATTTTAGGTCACTGCTGGTGGTCTTTGTTGCACGGTTTTTTTAGAGTTGCAACAGAATTAGGTATACTTTTATAAAATTAATTCATGTTGCTATTTATTATTGTCTTATTTTCATTAAATTGCGTCAAATATTTTTGCATAACGTATAAAATTACAATTAAATAGCTATAACAAATGCTACTGATTATAGGAAATAGTAAATTAAGAAACATTACAATTTATTCGTATATCTAAAACGCTAATTGGACAATTTTTGCACGATTTACATAGTTTACATAGTTTTATTTAATGTTTTATATGACATAAATATCAACTTTATTTAAAAAACTCACATCACTTTCAATATAAATTTCACACAATAATCTTGCTTGGAACCGAACTTTAAGAAAATCGCAATCCATTTGACAACAAAACATCGTCAGTGATATCTTTTTCTTTCTTAACTTAATTGTAGGGAATTAGCACTGCAATATATTAGGTACAGACTGTAATGCTATTTTAATTGCCAAAATACATGCAATTTCTAAATTGTTTGGTAAAAATAATTCACAATATAAGCTAATTAATTTTGATATTTTCAAGGTGCGCTTAATTTTGTTGAGTTTCGATGGTCTATATATTTTCATATTACACCACATATTGTGAGAATAAATATTACATGTTTTTAACTTTCTTTTAAATGCACAGAATTTATAAAATGCATACTAATGCTTTTTCTAAATTCTTTGCTTTTTTCTAAAGGCAATTAAAAATATATGAGATTAATTCTCACAATACGTGATAGAATATAAAAATATATAATAACTATCGGAAATAACACATGTTCCAGATCGAAAATGCACGGTCCACGAGTTAGGTCTCACCCCCACCGTACCAAAAAGTTTTTTAACATGGTACCAATCGATGAACATACTCTACCCAACAAAAAAAGAATCATCAAAATCGGTCAACGCGTTACGAAGTTATGCCCGGTCAGACATAAAAAAACAAGAATACACGTCGAACTTAGAACCTCTTTGTTTTATGGAAGTCGGTTAAAAAAAACTATAATATGTAAACATTTGAAATAGTTTAGAATTTATCTTTTATATAGTATTAGTATAGTATTTTATTGTTTTATAAATTTTGGTAAAATAAAATCAAAAAGATATTTTCGGCGACTACCCTAAGAAAATTTATTCACGTGAAAATTGGTAGAAATTGTTCCTTTGCTCCACTTGGATTTGACGTGATTTTTCAGCGTAAACTATTATATATAACGCCTACGAAATTCAACTTACTTTCGACAAAGTTTCGAAGCAATTACTTCTTTCTTCATCGTATATTCCACGTGATTTTGTTTTTACTGGGAGCCTATTCAATGTACAAAGCAACTAAACGCCTGATTAATACACCTCTTCCTCTCAGAAAGTCTAATTAACATTTGGAAGTGTCAATTCGCATCGGCCGTGTCCGTGTACACGCAACATTTACACGGACTACGCGGAAGTACACGTAATTACACCATAAGTGCAAATAGTAACTTGCATATTTATGTTACTGGTAATAATTTTTCACAGCCTATTCTGGATACAAACAACTAAAAACCTGATTAATACACCTATTCCTCCCAGAAAGTGTAATAAAAATTTGAAGGAACGTGTTGCGTATCCGTGTAAAATTTTTATTGCCGACTCTAAAAGCGCGCAAATATAAAAGCGTGTAAATTCTATGAGTAATTAAATTTTTTTTTATTAACGTAATGGCACCAGATAAATGTGATTTACTTTAAATTTATTATGTAAACGTGACTTGAGTGCCTTAAGAAATTGTAAAGCTGAAGATGGAGAATATGAAAGAAAAAAAGGAAACATTTAAAATTTTCTATACCGATGTCCTTGAAAAAATAAATACGTTTAAATAAAGAAAATTACCGAGAGTTTATCTCAACATTCTATTTATTGTTATAAGTAAATGTTAATTTAAACAGCGACGTTCAAGGCAATTTAAAAAGTAAGTTAAAAAAACAAAAGTGAATTGATTGACAACTACAATTCTATGCTAACTCGATGCAATCAAATAATTCATACAAATATTTTTAACATCCTCCCCGCCGAGATTAAAAGTTTTACTGGATTTCTAGTGGATTTATAACTTGAATTGGCCTTCGTAATGTTTTGCCATTCGGTAGAATTAGTTCACAAGCACGGACACGACCATCTCTGCCAGGAAATACATTGATGACTCTAGCCAATTTCCATAGAAGCCTCGGAATGTTTTTCTCTAAAATAAGTACTATATCGTTAACACTAAAAATCGACGTATTACTGGAAGGAATATGATGCGCAGATTTCAGTTGATGTAAATATTCAGAAACCCATCGTTTCCAGAAGACGTTTAGATTTCTCTGGCGCTGTCTCCAAATATTAACCAAGTCGTCTCTGCATAGGTTTGCGGATTCTTCAATGTTGCGAAGGTTAGTTGCTGCGGTTCCAGTTAAGAAGTCGGACGGAGAAAGCGGCTTCAATTCGGTTGGTTCGTCAGACGTATATGTAAGCGGCCTAGAGTTTAAGACGGCTTCTACCTCAACCAAAATTGTTTGGAGCTCCTCATAATTTAAGGTGTGTCGTCCAATCGTTGCTTTAAGTGAGTTTTTTATTGTCCTTATTAATCGTTCCCACCATCCTCCCCACCATGGCGCTCTTTCAACGATAAATTTCGACTGGATCCCATGGTTGACAGCAAAGGAGGATATTTCGTTGGAACTTATTTGCTTGTAGAGCTGTTGAATCTCATAGTCAGCTCTTTTTAAAGTTTTCGCGTTATCCGAATAAATGGTTTTCGGAAATCCTCTTCTTGCAGTAAATCTTCGAATAGCGTTGATGCAACACTCGGTGGATAAATCAGGAACCAGCTCGATGTGTACAGCGCGAACAACTGCGCAAGTAAACAACATTAAATACACTTTCGTAAGTTTAGAATTGTCTACGTTGTTTTTTACGAACATTGGCCCGGCAAAATCAACTCCTGTCGTTTCAAACACGCCCGCGGAATTCAATCTGTCCCTAGGGAGTGGTGCGAATGGTTGTGAAGCAGGCTTGCTGAAGAGTCTTTTGCATGTAATGCACTTATTAATAACTGATTTTACTAGTTGTCGGGCCCTTAAAATCCAAAACCTTCTTCTCAAGAATGCTAACGCAACGTTGATGCCTCCGTGAAGTGTTTCGATATGCGCGTATCTCACATAAAGGTAGCTGAGATAAGATTCTTTCGGCAGAATAATTGGATGCGCTAGATTTGTTTCATCGTTAATTTCCTGTAGCCTTCCTCCTAACCGTAGAATACCAAGGCAATCAATATGCGGACAAAGTTTTAATATTTTCGATAAACGATCGACTCCGTTACCTCGCTTAAGCGATCCAATCTCGTTTGGAAAATATCGTTGCTGCTCAAAAGAGATTAAATAATTTTCGGCAATTTGCAGTTCATTTAGAGTTAAGTCCCCTTTCGATTTTGTTGTTTTTTCTCTTGCATTATTTATGAACCGAAAAACATATGCTGTAACTCTCAAAAGTCTTGTAAAACTACTGAATTTTTCTACGTTTATTATGTGCTGAGGCTCTTTTGAAGTGTTATGAGATAAAGATATATTTACCAACGATGTATCTTCGTATTGATTATCCATCGGCCACATGTTTTCAGGCTGTGATAACCAAATTGGACCAACTTTCCAAACTTCGGAATTTATTAAAGTTTTCGCTGAAATACCGCGAGTAAGAAGATCAGCTGAATTCATGCTTCCAGGACAGTAACGCCATTCTTGTATAGCTGAATGAAGTTTAATTTCGTTGACCCTGTTAGAGATGAACTGCTTCCATTTCCTGGAATCGCCCCTGATCCAGCATAGCGTAATTTTTGAGTCACTCCAGAAAAAAAATGAGTTGAACGTGAATGATGTTTTTTTGCATATAAATGACTTCAAACGACTCGCAAGCAGCGCAGCAGTCAATTCCAATATGGGTAGCGAAAGTGTCTCGCTTCAAAGGTGCTACTCTATGCTTGGCACATAAGATGTGTGACGATATTTCTCCATTTACGTTCTTCCTTCTTACAAATGCTACAACTCCATATGCTTTCGGGCTCGCGTCACAAAAGAGGTGCAATTGAATTTCGTCCTCTTTGCTCGTTGATGTACTAAAAATGCAGCGTGGTATGTAAAAATCGTTGAGGTATTCCAATTCCGAACACCATTGTTGCCAATTTGTAGAAATGTCATCAGGCAATACTTCATCCCAATCTGGTTTAAGCACCCATATTGTTTGCATTAGCATTTTCATTCTAATGACGAATGGGCCAAGCAATCCTAAGGGATCATACACGCGGGTCATCGTTTGCAATATAATTCGTTTAGTACCCTTAAGCGATGTGGACGAAAAATTTATCGTCGGACCGAGATCAATTTTCAATTCATCGGTCTGAGTAACCCAAATACACCCTAAAACCTTCTGTACAGTATGTGTATCTTCATGATCCCGCTCATTGATGAACAGCTGCCTTAAACCAGCATCATTTGAATTCCACTTGCGAAGATTCATTGAGGCATTCGTCATAATAGTTTTGGCTTCTCTGTATAAATTTTCTGCAACTTGAGGAGAGTCTACACTAGTGACTAAATCGTCGACATAAAGGTGCTTGGCAAGGATTTCGTTGGTCGCATGGAATTGATCATTAAAAAGATACAAATGTCTTTTGATGACAGCATTTAACAAGAAGGGGCTACAATTTACACCAAATGTTACCCTTGTGAACCTGTAGGGGCGTACCGGTGGCAAGTTTGATCCAGTTTTTAATGGTTTCGCGTACCACAAAAACCGATGAGAGTCCCGATCTTTTTCGCTGATACTTATTTGCATAAACACCCTTTCGATGTCAGCGACGATGCCAATTTGACCCATGCGGAAATCTAAAAGTACAAAAAAAAAAGTCAAAATACCGGGCAGTAAATTTGGGCCGTGCTGCAAGTTTTCATTCAAGGATGTTTCACCAGGCGCGTGGGAAGATGCATCAAAAACAATTCTAACGCGCGTCGTTGTTTTGTCGTTACGATATACTGCTCGATGTGGTAGATAATACGTACGGTCGTTAAATGTTTCGTTGACAGCTTCCGCAATACCTGAATTGATTAACTCCCACATTGCGTAGTCATACTCGATCAATTTTTGTTCAGTCCGGGACAGTCGCTGTGTTAAGGAGCGTAAACGTGCGTTCGCTCCAGAAAAATTATCGTCTAACTTACTACTCTGCGTTTTCCAAGGAAGAGAGACTTCATATCGTTTTTTGTTTCGTTTGATTGAGTTTTCTAAAAATTTATGTAAAAACTCGTTATCCGTTGTCTTACTTTCATTATGAATGCCTATTGTTTCTAACTTCCAAAAATTTTCTAGGTTAAAGTCAAAGGAATTTACCAACATTAAGGTTTCTTCGCCATTAGACTCACTCAGATGTCCTGGAGCAGACCCGTGTAACGTCCACCCAAATTTCGTGTTTACAGCTGCCAAACAATCTGTTATCATTCGCGTTTCACCTAATCTTTAGGGTGAGTGTCAGCTAAATGAAAATGCTCAAATTGAAAATATCTTGCGTTAGGGACCGGTAAAACATCCACACAAATTTCGGGCACTTCAATCGCTTTTAAGGTCATGAAATCATCACTATACTGACCTTTAAGTTTTATTTCAACACAATTATAAACTGTCTTGGGAGGAATTTCTCGACAGCCGAACGGAATTATGTTTAAAGCAACAACCCCAACTATCGGCAAGTTAAGCTTCTTCGATATACTTTCACGAATGTATGTTCTAGTACTTGCAATGTCTAAAATAAATCGAATCGCTAATTTATTTATAATCCCGAAGCCCGTTTGTAGAAAAACTTGCTCGTTTATGGGTAATAGGAGATTTACCGCATTAGTTGTTGTGGCTGTCAAGGCGTTGTTTACCTTTCCTTCAGAAGATTGCACTTTATTTCCGAAATTTTGCACTTTACCTTCAAAATTGGGATCACACATAGACGTCGCATGTCGGCCGTTACATTTCTTGCAGCGTATAAATCTGTTTTTGCAGTATCGAGAGGAATGCTTTGGGTGTGTACATCTAAAACATCTACCGGCAGATTTCAATTTTTCCTTTCGCTCCTTTAAAGTGGCGGTAGTGGAATCACAATTTTCGGTAGTGTGAGATAGCGAATAACAGAAAAAGCAATTCTTTGTATTTTGAGATACCGTGAATAAGCCTGTTGCTGTGGCTGTATGATGTCGATTTAGAGCGGTTCTCTTTTCCATTGAAGATGTGACCGTAACTGTGGCCTTTTCCAGAGATTCAGCTTCGACTTTTATAAAATTTAAAATACGTTTTATAGCAGGATCACACTCGATGGTATGTGTTGATGTGCTCAACTGTACACTATCGTTGGATTCGTTAGCAGTGCTTGTCATAACACGGTTGATCCCCATTTGCGCTTCTGTCCGATAGTATTCGACTCTCAAGTCACTTGGCAGGGCTTTCAGTATGATGGACTTTAACATCATATTGTACTGCGATGGTGTAACTTTGAGAGAATTTAGAGATCTCATTGCCCCTGTAATAGAGCTGTACAAACTGCGTAAGCCGACCGCATCAATTCGAGATTTTACAGCCTTAATAGACATTAGCTGTTGCATGTATTTGTCGACTATTCGATCTGTTGAACCATATTCCTCCTTAAGCATTTCTATGGCTTCGCCGTAGCAAGCTTCCGTTGGTGTAAGACCCGCTATCGTATCAGCAGCTCGTCCCGTTAGAACACTCTGAAGAAAGTTGAACTTGGTACAATCGTCTAATGAGGAGTTCAAATGTACGGCCGTCTTATACTGCTCCCAAAAAGGAAGCCACTTGTTATAGTCCCCATTAAATTTTTTTAGCTCTAATCTTGGAAGCTTTATGGCGGACGCCGATAAGCTGCTATTTGATACACATTGCTGGGTATTTTCAACGTTTGCAGAGTTCCCGCTTCGAGAAGTCTGTAGCACATTCATTCGATGTTGAATCTGCGCAATGACGGTTATGGCTTTTTCGTTGTATTCCAACACGGTGACACATTCTGACGCATAATTCTTTTCCTCCACTGTGGCTCGTGCGGATAAATCTGCCTCATTCAGATTTTTATGAAGGTTTTGAATACGATAGAGATGCGTGTTAAGGGTTTCAAGTATTACGTCCTTGGATTCTACTGATGAGGGTAAACTCTGTAAATAGTCGTTGGCCTCATTCACCCTTTTCGTTAGCTGGCGTCTTAGCGTTGACCGAAACTGAATTTCCATCTTTAAGCGGTAGAGCTTTCTCCCGTTTATTCCCGATGTCCGGTTTTTTCGTTTATTCGTTTTCCCGTTTTCTCCCGGGTTTCGGTACCATGAAAAAATAAATACGTTTAAATAAAGAAAATTACCGAGAGTTTATCTCAACATTCTATTTATTGTTATAAGTAAATGTTAATTTAAACAGCGACGTTCAAGGCAATTTAAAAAGTAAGTTAAAAAAACAAAAGTGAATTGATTGACAACTACAATTCTATGCTAACTCGATGCAATCAAATAATTCATACAAACATTTTTAACAGTCCTAGCTGTTATGCTAATTAGTTTACGGGGAATTGGCACATTAAGTTTAACTGGAATTTGTGTACACTTTCTATGTGATAGAACTTCTGCTGAATAGTAGTCGAAAATATCTTTTTGATACCATTTTACCGAAATGTATGAAATAACAAAATAAAAGATAAATGTAAAACTATTTAAAA
Organism: Leptarthrus brevirostris; assembly: GCA_964036015.1. Lineage (NCBI taxonomy): Eukaryota > Metazoa > Arthropoda > Insecta > Diptera > Asilidae > Leptarthrus > Leptarthrus brevirostris. The sequence goes on from OZ038371.1 coordinate 160,915,436, forward strand.
TGCTTACTAATTATAACTATTTAAAATTACAAAGTAGGGCTCTGACTATTCGCATATTCGAATAGTATTCGAATATTCGAATAGTGTATTCGGTATTCGAATAATTCGAGTGGTATTCGGATTATTCGAATACTATTCGAATAACGAATAGTGCGAATATTATTCGAATACCGAATAGTGCGAATATGCGAATACGACGAATATTATTCGAATATTCGCAAATCCACGAATATTACAATATAAATCGTATTTTACTCCACATATTTATATTCTATAATTTCTGAAAATAAGGGACCATCAAAAATAGACGTCCGAATTTTAGGGTGATTTCAGGCTATGACTCTGGATGACATCAACTGAAAGTCAGCTGATGTCAGCCAGGATCACGGCCTCCGCTGGACAGTCATCTGTCAGCAGATGCTTGGGCAGAGATGGAGGATGGCATGCTGGTATCGCTAGCTTTGCGATAGAGAAGAGGGGGTTCAAAAAGGGGATGCCATCTCCGCCCGCGGTGGCGCAACAAAAGCGAGAAATCATGCCTAAGATGGGAAGGGTGAGACGAACCGAAAAAAGGAAAAAAAATGATTTTAAAGAAATGGATCAAAAAAAGAAAAAGAATGAAAGAAAAGAAAAACCGCGAAAATAAGAACACTAAGGAAGAGAAAAAAAACCCGCGAAAATTCTGGAAAGAGAAAAAAAAAGGAAAAAAAACCAAAGAGGATTTTAAGTTCAAAAAGAAACAAAAAAAAGGAACAGAACAGGAGGAAGAGGATACGAGCAGGCGTTGCTCGACTTACCGGATCTCGTTGGGGGAGTCTGGTGTCCTGACTCCCCTTACCTGGCCCATGCCCCAACCGCCCTATGCACCTAGGGGGCCTATGTCTACTAGATGCCCAATTACGACCTGAAAAGAGAGAGAGGGCCACTCACCTCATTGTGAGGACTCCGCCCACCGACGCAGCGATGATGCAACCGCCCTAGGACGGACGACGAGAAGAGAGAGAGGAAGGAAAAGAAGTTTATCTACAGCCCATATAAAAATTTATTTAAAAAGAAAATTTTTTTTGTTTTTTTTTGAAAAAAAAGTTACCTCCTCCGTAGGAGGGCACACGACCGTCTAGCCGAAGGCTAGGGCCTTTTTACCCCTTTGCAATGGGGCTCTGAGGAGTGTTGCAAACAAACAGGTTTTCCAATAACAATTTAGTCTTACTACTACTACTAATATCTATTTAATTCGAGAGAGAGAACGGGTAAATGACGATCAATTTATCAAAATTCACTTAATTTGTTAACGAGGGGTCGGAAATGCGCATTTTCGAACCATTCGGAGAAGTATACGTAGATATTATATGGAAAGTTATTCTCTGTCAAACTGGTCTTTACATTTTCTTATCTTTTAGCAGTAACAGAAATAGAAAAAAGGAAAAAAGAAATGATAACAAAAAGACACAGACATTTAGAGCAATTAATTAATTCTGTTTGACAAATTATTCATGGATTGTATAAGTATTTTCGAAAAAAAATGTTTTTCTTATGTTCAAAAAGGATATCGTTGGGTGAACTATTATTAAATAGAAGTAAACTATTTTAGATAGAATGTAAATCATACAAATCTCTTACGGCTAAATAAGGATTATCGACATGTAAATTCCTTGTAGATACCTGTTTATGTTTGAAACAATAAATAACTACCAACTAAATTCATGATTCTATATTACTATGGAACGAACTCACCAATTTTTTTATCCTCCTATTTCTGGATCCTTCTTCATAACTTCACTTCCCTGCCTTTTCACTTCTTCTTAAAGTTGCTTCGCTTTAAATTTTTCTGTCTTTTTGCTTCTTCCTATACTTTCTTCACTTCAAATTTTTCCTGTCTTTTTGCTCTCTCCTATAATTTCCTTCATTTCAACTTTTCCCGTCTTTTCACCCTTTTTGTTGTTTTAAAGATTTCCTTCACTTTTTAAATTTTCTGTCGTTTTCACTTTCTTTAACAATTTCCTTCGCTTTAAAAAAATTTCTCGAAATCACTTAGGATTGGAACGAGCAAAGTGATCACATATTTTTGCTCTTGGTTCTAAGATAACAATTTTCAGTTTTACTTTTAAAAAGTAGGGATGTGAACTCGTGTGAAGTTAGCGCCGCTTTTTTTGAAAAACAAATATTTTATTAGAGTTCTGGGTTGATTCGCAAGAGTTCTGGAGTTCCTTATAGATATTTTGAATAGTTCTGGAAAATTACTGGTAGAACTCATAAGAGAAAAAATCCGGCGCTATCTTCACGCAGCGCCGCTTTCTTTGCAAAAAAGAGACATTTTTTTCGATGTATTTTAAAGAGTTCTAGTGTTCCTGATAACATTTAAAAATAGTTCCGGAAAATTATATTTTTTTTCAAATTTTCCACCTGCGAAAATGTAAAACTAATTTCCCAAGAGTTCTGATAAGAGTTCTAGGTAGCTCTCGTCGAGTACTATAAAATATCCTTCACGCATTTTGCCGAAGGAGCAAAACTGTGGCTGCTATTAGCAATCATAGTATTTTGAACCGGAAAGTAAGTTCATATGAAAAAATAAAACCGATTCCCGAAAAACTTCTGACATTTCATCACGTCTACAAAAAAAGTAACATAATTGTGCAGTGCACTGGCGTTCGGAAAAATGTAAACTGCGTAAATCATTGGCACACAAAATCTAAATGGTTCCATGTCGTCTAATAAAAAAGTACTATGTAGCGCAGTGGCGTTCGTAAAAATGTTTAGAATACAGTAGAACTGCGTAAATCATTGACATACAAAAACTACATTGCTTGCTACTTATATTAATGAAAACAGCTGAATTTCTTCGAAATGTATACACGACTTACTATAATTTGCTGAGGCAATGGAAGCCTTATGTAATTAAGGAATTTATAATTCTATTGCACAGATAAATTAGGTCCACTTCACTGCCAAAGGACTGACGATGCTACGCACGTTGTTTTCATTCCTTGTTTTATTTTTTTCACATGAACTTATTTTCCGGTTCAAAAACCTATGATTGCTAATAGCAGCAACAGTTTTGCTCCTTCGGCAAAATTCGTGAAGGATACTTTATAGTACTCGACGAGCGCTACCTAGAACTCTTATCAGAACTCTTGGGAAATTAGTTTTACATTTTCGTGGTGCACGTATAGACCTGGAATTATTGAAAATTTAAGATGATTCTGCAAAGAAGGCTAAATAAGTAAGACGATTTTTTTCATGACAGAAGAAACGAATTTAAACCTCAGTAGCAGTATCGGCTTAGATTCCTGTATCTTGGCTAAAGAAAGAAAAGAGTTTTGAAACTATATCTGTTTTACCCAAAACTTTTTATAAGGACGATGATAATAAGAAATATCTTCTATTTTTGTTACTTTTCCGGAAATATTTTTTCTACTATGATGACTTGAAGGAAACGATTGTAGATGCAAATATATTTTTCGATTCAGATAATAACGTTAAACTTGGAAATTTTAGTTTGGTATGTATCCTTCGAAGGAACGAAATATTTGCAGAATCGTTTGTTGGGAGACCTTAAAAACCAGAAATATTACAGGAAATTCTGCCTTAAATTAAATCAGCACATAAGGCCAGAATTATGCCAAGTAGTGTGTGTTAACGTATGAACGTCCGATACTCACGGATGAGAATGCCCCTGAAATGTTCAATAATAAATTTAAAAAAAAACATCCTTATATTAAGAAAATCTTTACTGCATAATACATATGTGTACTACTATATCTATATATATATATATATATATATATATATATATATATATATATTTTAGCATCGTAAAATGTATGCTATATTTATTTTTATATTTTAAATTTATTTGGATTGGTAAATATTTTCGACATTTCTTATATTAAACATATACACTGGATAGGGCCGATTAGCGCCTCTTCGCTGGTTTTTGGCTCGCTTAGTATTATTGTTCCTTTTTGGTATTTCTGTTGGCACTTCACATTGATCTTCGCATTCCTGTTGTGTAGGTGGAATTTCCTCAATCGTAGGTGGAGTTTCCTTACCAGGCTGTTCCAGCGCAGGTGTAGTTTTTTTTGCCGTTGTTCCAGCGGCGCAAGTTGGCTCGGCACTTTATTTACCGCTGCCACTTTAGGTGGTGGTGGATCTGACTTATTCTTTTTTCCTTCCATATTTTTTCTAGGAGAAATTAAATTTTAACAAATATTATTATAGTAAAATTTACAAATTACCTTATTGTAAAATAATGCGATCCTCTCTTTTGCGTTTTGTGATCTTTTTAGTGGTGTGAATCCTAATCCAACGTAACAGTGTTTGATATTTTTAGTGGTGCCATATCTTTTCAATTCGTTATCCTTATTTTTATTCAGCCCTGCGCCGTCGAATAATCAATTGCGTTGAATGGAATTTTAATAGTTTTGAACTCCAGTTAAAATTCTACTTCATTGCCTTCGTATTATTTATTTATTCAAAAATATTCGACGTATTTGTATAATTTTCTTAATTTCTTCCAATCATAATCATCTCAGAAAAGTAATGTGAAAAAAGCACTTAACATTTGAATAAACCCAAAACCACGTAAAACAATAAAAAAAAATCATGAAAAAATTCTGGCGAATCCTCTTCCATTTTTGCCGTTATATTGCGGTGGATTCTTTCAGATATTGAAGACGTTGAAATTCGATTTGGAAATAATATTGGAATAAGGGTTGTTCAAAAAGTTCTTGGCCTAACAATGGCATAACTTAATTTATTACAAAATTAATTTTATTGTTCAAGCTCCATTTCAGATTGACGCAACTTCCCCAAAACCTTTTTAAACCGTTGATGTAATACATTTTATCTTAATCTTTAAAATACGTGCTATTGTCAGTTCAGTTTTCGCGGTCTTTATCTAGCACGGGGAACAAAGTGAAATCGCAATTTTTCTTATTTACCGACTGCAATTGAAGAAAAGTAATCAGGTGCATTATTGTGATGAAAAAATCGGATTATCTTTGTTAAAGAAGGATTATTTATCTTTACAGGTTTTTAATAGATCCCATTTTATTTTTCCTCGTTTGTATGAGTACATTATTATAGTTATTTTGTACTGCCAAGCGAGACATACACTCCAATTGGCACTTTACGTGCCGTTTTGATAAAACGACCTGTAAGACCCGGTTGATGAGTGAAGACATTTATGTACGCTGGCTGGAGAATTGTGCTATAACCAACCCGAGGAGTTAAGGAATTGGCCTAATTCCTTAATCTTTACTCCTGAGATTTCGTGTAGGTTCTTCATTTAGTGGGCTCCTAGCTAGGTCTCCTGAGATTTGTTAAGCATGATTCCCATGGTAAGAAAAGCCTGCAAATCAATTAAAAATTCAATTTATTCTCAGTTAAATTCAATAAATTTGTTACTTACAAATAGGGCATTGGGTTTACCCATCAAGATATGGAATTTTCACTATTTCCAAGTTGAGCTCCAAAGTGAAATTCCGCTTCGTCGCAAAATTTACAATTTACATTTACGTAAAGCACCCATTTAAAAAGATTACACTCAAAAATTCGTTAGATGATCTAAAAATCAACTTTCCAACTTGACACTTGACATTTATCTAAAATAAACTGCTAGATTTAAGAAAGTAAAAAGAATGTTTATTCACAATAGGGAAGTGAATTACTGCGTTGGTTACTTCTAGTACGATTTTGCATATGATCAGAATATTTTTAAATGTGCTATTATTTGTTATAGTTTTCATAAAGAAGAATAAATATTAATATATAAATAATAATAATAAATTATTATAATAATAAATAATAAATTCTAATAATTAATAATTTCTAATATGTCCATTTGTATTTTTAAAATTAATGTAGTAAAATCACGGCACGGTTGGGAAAGAGATAATTTTAAGGAATATTTCGTTGTTTAGTTGATTAACCTAGTAAAAATTTTTAGCTACGGACCTTCATTTCACGCTTAATTTTTGACTGCAAAGTTATTTGTTTTGATCTATAAGTGGCTACTTTTAACAATCAGTTGTCGTAAATTTTCACTAATGTTTTATGTTTCGCAGTTTAGTAAATCACATATTTATAAAAATTAATTCGTATAAACTCTTTAAAATTCGACTAAAGCATATTAAATCATCTGGAATTGAAGCCAAACAAACTAAAGAGTTAAAACTGTGCTGTCATCTATAAAAAGTTAATAATATGTCAGTAGCAATATCTGGAAACTGTCAAAGTATCATAATTTTGTAAAAATTTATTTGTAAAACTTGTTCTAAAGTTTAACAAATCAACTGGAAGAAATGCAAAACAAATTATTAAATTAAACCTGTGCTGCCATCTATAAAAAGTTTATAATATGTCAAGGGCAATATCTCGAAATTTTCACAAAATGCTTGTTTATTTAACTATCAATTTCAGTTAAAATATATAAAAATCTATATAAATTTGTCACATCGAGTAAACAGAGAAATGACAGAACTTCGGTTAATCTGACACCACTCTGATTAATTTTGACATCACTCTGAGTAAGTTTTGACCAAGCAAAATCAAACATGCATACTTTTGATTTTTTGCGTTCTATTCCCAAGAAACTACCGGACCGATTTGATCGGGTAAATGGGCATCGATCAAAATCGGTGGGGCATTTTTTTGCAAATATTATTAACTTTTCACTTACGTGGAAAGTCTGTGGAAACTGCTAAAATTTCACATATTTGTAAAAATTAATTCATAAAACATCGTTTAAAGTTTAACAAAGCAACTAAAATGTGCAAAGCAAGTTATTAAATTATTAAGTTATAAAAAGTGAATAATATGTCAGTGGCAATCTCTCGAAGCTCTCAAAGTGTCACTTATTAGTAAGAATAAAACAAAAAAAACTGTTTAAAATTCTTTTAAAGTGCAATAAGTAATCTGGAAGAAACAGAAAACAAATTATAAAGCTAAACCTATGCTGCCATCTATAGAAAGTAGACAAATTGTCAATGATAACCTCTCGAAACTGTCAAAATTTCACATATTTGTAAAAATTAAGGCTGTGACAATTTGCACTTACGTGTGTTTACATGTACTTACGTACAATTTACGTGTACTTTTGTATTCGAGAAAGTTCGACTTTTACGTACTTTATGTACTACTATACAAATATATTCCCCCTAGTTAATAAAGCAACGAAAAGCCTGATTAATACACCTCTTCATCCCAGAAAGTTTAATAACTTTTTGACGTAAAAGCCGAACCTTCTCAAATACATAAATACACGTAAGTTAATTAAATCATCTGAAAAATATTAATTAAAGCTAAGAATGTTCAATTAGTATAAAACTAATGTTGATACCATTTAGCTTTCAAATAAGGTTATTAATCCCAGCGAAAATTTAAATTTGTTTACAAACTTAACCAAAAACTTATGACCGAAAATTGTCAATGACATATTTTTGTCTTTTTAACCGACTTCCCAAAAACAAAGAGTTCGACGCGTATTTTTTTATTTTTTATTTTTTTTTGTCTTGATTTTTTCAACCCTATACGTATATCTGCCGGATATATCTGTAAGATAAATCAATAGCAGCCTTAAATAATAGTTAAAAGAATTATTGCAATTGGTTTATGAACACCGAAGTTAATGGTACTCAAACATGTGTACCTCCCTATAAGGTGAGGATTTTTTACCTTACTTTTGAATGGCTGGAAACGAAACGAAAGAAATAAAATCAAATCAAATTAAACACATGAGGAAGGAAGGAGAAGGGATGAGGGAAACAAGAATGTGGAAGATGCTTCCTGGGGTCTCCTGAAATAAAAACTATAGAGTTAAAGCGTCTAAAACATTATCATAAAATTCATACAAATAAAGAAACAAAAAATAAACATTGCTTTCTATCCTTAATCTAAAATTTATCATCCTGTTATCAATATATGGTATTTCATGCTTCAAAAACCCAATATCAGACTGCAATATGCTAACATAGTAATAAATAGACCATTTTAGGATTAACTTTTCTGTTCAATTTAAGGATTAACCTTTCTATTCAGGGAACAAAAAGCTTTTTGTTGCGCAGATACTAAAGAAAATGTTTACCTTCGGCAATTATTATCGTTTTACTAATACATCACAAGAAATTTTATATTTCTATGAAAAGCGAAAGGTAAACAGTTCTTTCAGTTTTATGCAAAACAACAAAATCTTTAAAAGAAATGTCTTATGTGTGTGTATATACCTAAAAGCAATTAAATTCCATATTTTCCTTTCTCATCGCTTCTTAAATTTGTGATTACTAAAAGAAATTGTAAACATTTTCGCAAAACAATTTTAATTGTACGGAAACGAATGAAAGATTTAAAGGAGAACTATTGTAAAGTTTAAAAATTTTTCTTTTCTATTTTTGATAATTAATCGGAATACTTTAAATCGGAAGCAAGAAATACTCGAACATTTGTCTACTCTTATATCATAGAGTTACACATCTTTTCTTTGGCGAAACTAATCTTATAACAAAAACAGCATTTACCTTAAAAATGATTCTTTCAAACTTATTTGATTAACTGCAATACTCTTCATGTAACTATTTGTGCTATCTACGATAATCAAAACAAAATGCAAATAGAGTTCCTACCGACAACTGAGTTCTGACTTTCTGGCTAGTGCCAATGCATGCACGAGGATGATATACTAATCAAACAATTTCTGCTGATTTTTACGCTTTTCATCTCAGCACTGTTTTATAAAAACAAATGGACTGGTCTATTCATAAAAAAAAATCTGACTGCAGGCATCAAAATTGTTGATGTAAATAACTGTCAAACCGCTTTTGCTTGCCACTTCGAAAGCATCTTTTAATTAGTTAATCCCCTAACATATAACTTGGAATTGCACTTCTGGATTAATTTAAGACTTCTGAAATTGATTGTCTGACCCCTGCATTAAATTAATAAAACTTACTTGGCTGCATTTTGTTTTAAATTTTATCGATTGAGTAGGCCTGCTGGTATCCTGGTTGTAAGGAATGCCCACTGTTTTATGTGTGCCCCACATTGAAGGTGTACTTGTAAAAAAAAAACGCTCGATAGATAACCTTCCTGCCCATCTAGTCCGAAAAGACAACAGCACAATAGGAAATAACTTTCCAGCGCGTCCAGCATGTATTTGGACGAAACCTACAGGAAGAATTGATCCCAGACTTGATGACACGGCCGCCAAAATACTTTGTTGGTGGTATTATCTGCCTTATGCAGTCCCTGCTGTCATCAGGGGGCGTTTTTTGGGGTTCCGATGGCCCTGAATTGGCTTAGAACAAAAGCCCTTGAGGCGCCTATTCTTTTGGGGCTCTGCCAAATCGACAATTTTTTTTCGGGAGCTAAAAAAAATTTTCCAATTAACCACTCAATGGTCGAATTAGAGTCAAAGTTTTTTTCATTGAATCTTACCAATTAATAAGGGACCGTTCCCAATGATATTCGGTGTCTATAGAGATGATAAGGGCGATGAGGTTATGTCTGAACCTTCTTAAAATTTGGGGCTTTCGTCATTCCCTTTTCTTCTGCTGCCAATAATTTCTGGTGCTACGAGTGTAAATAAATAGTTAGGAGAATTATCCGAACACCGATGGCTCAGATAAATCCGGAATATAAAAATGGAATTGAGACTTAACTCCAGCTTATCCATATGTTCCAGGTGACACTTAATGAAAGTGGTCTTCTTCTTCTTCAAGAATATACCTCCTCATTTCGTCTCACCAGAAACAAAGTGTACAGACTGGCAAAGTTAAGGAAGGATGAGATACTTGCTCAGCGCTGCAGACTTCTAGATGGCGTTGAATAAACGTCAACTTTAGTTTAGTTAAAAAGTCTCACATTACAATAGAGTAATTTGTTGTACTTTTCTACAAATGATTCAATAAACTTTAAACGAATTTTTTACAAATAAATTTTGTCAATAATGTGAATCAAACTTTAACAGTTCTACTGCATGTGCGCTACTCTTAATGTAAATGCATGCAAAAGAAGAAGAAGAACCTTAATATAGCAATTTTGTGCTCTACTTGTATTATTTAAGAAAAGAATAGCATACTTTTGAAAGGGTAGCATAAATATAAAAAAAAAATAAAAATTAAAAAACCTGATTTTCACATAACTATTTATTATTTAAATTGTTAACAGTTCTAATGTTAAAAATAAATTGGTTTGCAAACCGTTTTCCTTTTCCGCGTCTAGTTGGGTCACCTTTTCCACTTTTTGTTTGACCTGTAGCCGCTGCTTTATTTACCTGTGGAGCTGCAGACAAATTTTTGTACTCAGTTCCTGTTTCACTTGTTTGTTTTTCTGCAACATTTGGTTCGGCTGCCGCTGCGCCTAAATCCTTATTCCTTACAATTTCACTGTTCCTGCAATACATTTAAATATATTTAAACTTTTAACAATAAATAAATACTTACATATTTTGTCAGCTGAACCTCTTGACTTTGCGCATTTTAAAAATTGAACTGCAACTGAACTATTCCACATGGATTTGGTAGTGCCAGATATATTCAATTCATAGAAATTTGTTATATACGTCCCCATCTAGACGAAGGTTGGGATTACTTATACACTCCGTGTCATAACTATAAAACCAGCACAAAATTTGTCGGATGCCTTCTGTTAAAGCTCAATTCAAATCAAACAAAATATAGAATTAAAATAAAAGTCTTCAAAAGTTTATTAACTATAAAAATAAATATTTGTTTTTATATCTTAAAAAGGTATTCTAAAAGAAACGTTTTCCTGTTGTTCCATAACTATAACACCACTAAATAAAAAATATTGTGTACGATTTAAATGAAAACGAAATAATAACAATTTATTTTGCTAATAATGGGTGGGGCCTCCTTTATTTTCAGCCAGCTCAAAAATGCAGTTCGGCATACTTCTAATTAAAGAATTACGAATTTCGTCTGTGATGTCATCCCACGCCCTGATAACTACCTGCCGAAGCTCCGCAACGCTTTGGTACTGCCTGTTGTTGTCGTAAACTTTTCGTACCATAATAGCCAACATGTTTTCAATGGGATTTTGATCCGGAGAACATGCTGGCCACTACAAAACGGTGATGCCGTGGTCACGAAGCCACGCAAAGGTTGCGCATCTACCGTGTTCTGCGGCATTATCCTGCTGGAAGGTCCAGTTTACATTCCTGTTTTCCTCCAAAAATTTCACTATTTTATCTTCCAACAATCCAATGTACTCTAAACTGTTCGTTCTGGTTGTTGGAAAGGCAAGCGGAAGATTTCCATTGGCGCAAAAGGCTTCCCAAACCATAAGGCTTCCACCACCAAAGTTTCCTCTTGAAAAATACTGAGTTTCTTTACGCAGGTCTCTCATTTTGTTCTCGAGTTATAAGCCCTTAAGGTCTTTAACTTTGAGGTCACGCCCACAAAAAGTTTACACTCCACCCCCTTTTTTAAGACGCGGAAATTATAGCCGTCGATATACCCTATAATATATCTAAAACTCAACATGACAGAATTTTTGGGGGCCCATTAAAGGGACGGGACAAAATATAAACCCGCCTATAGCACAGTTCAATGTGTTGCCCATCGATGGGTTTTTACCCGAACCAAATCCGTCCGGTAGGTTCTGAGATTAAGACTTTTACTTTTCTTTATAATAAAAACATTATTAAAACACCTTTACTTTTATGCAAAACTTTATTCGCGACTAACGCGTTTGACACGTAAAACGGAACTAACTTGTTAACTTTGTTCTACTTGCTAATTATTCTACAATTCGACTTCGTGGGAGCTTCCGATGCACGCGCCAAGTACCTTTACCGTTTCCAGGAATTGTTATTATGGGAATTGCAACCTTTGCAATGTTTTATGTGAACATTGGAAAGTGTTGATTTACCGTCTGGTTCACAAGAATTGTGCCGGACGTGAGAAAATGCGAGGAATTGGATAATTGCGATAATGTGATCTTTATGATCTTTACGAATTATTTGATTTAGGTAGGAATACATGGTAATTATGTTTAGGGTGGATGAATATTACATGGAAAGGGTAAGGTTTTTTATATTACGTTTTTAGGGGTAGGGTTATCTATAACAATTAAGCGCGCACAAAAGAAAATTTCTCACGTTTTATAAAGTATGTTTGATTGATTGGTGATTGATGATTGATTGATTGATGACTAGCTGGTGCCCGCGCCTACGGCTGCGATTAGAGTGGGGGGATTGTGCTCTAACTAACAAAAAAAGAATTAGCGAAATCGGTCCATAGGTTGGGGAGATAGGCTAAAGTAAAGTAAAGTAGGTGAAAAGTTTTGTCGTGGTAAGGAAAAATCTAAGAATACAATCTACATTATTATAAAAAGAAATAAAAAAAATTGAGTAAAATAAAAAGTTTGAGCGGATGAGTGGGTGGGGTGGAGGGAGGTCCACACGTTACGAAGTTGGACATTAGAAACTGTAGGTGCAAACAGTTTCTCTTAAATCAAATGTACTACAAAATTTTTTTTTATAAAAGTAAAGTGTGGGGAGGATGGGAGGGTATGTAAGGAAGGATCATACTCTATTTAACAAAAAAAAGAATTATCAAAATCGGTCCACGGGTTAGGAAGTTGGACTAAAACAACTGTAGGCGCAAAGGTTTTTTTTAGTAACAAATGTAGGAAAACAATCACAATTACAACAACAAAAATAATAAATGTGGGCGGATGTAAGGGTACGTGACTGGAAGCAGGGATCATACTCTATTTAACAGAAAAAGAATTATCAAAATCGGTCCACGCATTACGAAATACATACTATGGAATCTGCAAAAATAAGCATAATTTTACTCTTTTCGCTAAGTTAAACATCTGGGGGCACGGCAGTCCCCCCGCCTAGTCGAGCAAAAACAAGCGGCACCGCCGTACCATCCTTTTCTCGAAGCAGTTCAGGCCATTTTCGACCCCCCTATAACTTCGTTGTGGATAAAACTAGAAGCCTTTCAGTAACCAAGCAGGCATTGTATAAACACGGTATATTTCAAATTTCATTCAATTTGAACCAGTAGTTTAAGAATTATAACTAACCAAAGTTTCTTAATTTTGTCACTCACTGACTGACCGATCATCAAAACTCTAAGGTACTTCTAGCAGACATAGAAGCTTCAAATTTAGAGTACAATTAGTGTCTAGTGTATAAATCAAGGAAAAACTAAAATATTTTGCAATTTCGGTCCAGTTTTCTAGATACACCAACTGCATAAATAACTTTGTAATCCCATATAAATATAGGACCCCAGATTAATTAATACATTTGCAATGAATGAATCAGTGTACCTGTATATATAAAACATGTGTCAACAATTAAATACTGCAATGCTTAGATCTTTCCCACATCCCGAAATAAATCTTACAGCTGTAGATAGCATAGATTGCCCCCAGATACCTAACAAAAAGAGCTCGTGAATCCATAAAAAAATATGAAGACGGTGCTTCTATGACTGCAGGCCTGGAAGAGAACATAATTATAAGAATAGGAGCAAAAGTGATGTTGAGGTGAAATATTGATGTGAGTCTTGGTTTAGTTAATGGTTCTATAGGTATAGTGCAAAGAGTAAAGGTTGATCCGGAAAATACGAAAATAATTAAGAAAATATACATTACATTTAATAAAGAATATGTTTACGAGCTTAGTCCGGACAAAACTAAATTTGAAATTATTAATAGAGCTTATGTTCATCGCGAACAGTTTCCCATATGTATAGCCTATGCTATAACTATACACAAAAGTCAGGGCCTAAGTCTAAATAATGCGCTAATGGATATCGGTTCTGCAGTATTCACATCCGTTAAAGCTTACGTGACACTTTCGAGAGTTACAAGTCTGGACGGATTACATCTAATTAATGGACTTTAGAAGTATTAAAGCGCAGGAATCCTCAATTTGTGAATAAAATAGACTAAAAAGCATTTACCGTTCAGACTTGTCAGAAATTGTAACATCAACGCCTACGAGAAAAACCCATAGAGACAGGGAGTGGGCTTTGAGAAAAACTGTAGCTGAAGCTCAAGAAGTAGTACCGGAAAAGAAAAAAAGGAAGACTACCTACAAAAAGAAATGAAATACCATCAAAAACATAACCTGTAAAAAAAACCAAGTCTCGCAACTCAGTTCTTCTATCGTAAAAAGTTGTGAGATCCATGTAATACCAAGTCGGTCAATTTATTCAGTCCCTACTTAAGGGTCCTTCTGTCTTAAGTTATTACGTAATTGGCTAACCTAACAACATCTTATAGTGACCATACCAATATTAAAAACCTTTTATGTTTTAAATAAATAGATTGACTTGGCAATCGCACTAAACAATCTAATTTAATATAATATTACTTGTGAGATACATTGTGTTTTAATAAAAAAAAATAAAGAAAAAGATAAATTGTGTTTAGTGCACACGGGGGACCCCAGTCCCCTAGGTGCGTAAATGCATTTCCCCGCTCCCATAAAAAAAAAAAAAAAAAAATAGTATGTACTTCGTAACGCGTGGACCGATTTTGATAATTCTTTTTTTGTTAAATAGAGTTTGATCCCTCCTCCCACCTACATACCCTCTTTTAGCTTTGCAACATAAATACTTCACTTCTTTATTGTCGGTTCAAATATTTACGATAAAATATATTATCAAGCGTAATTAAAGTAAAATAATAATAGGTCTGTTTTTTTATCCGAATTTGGGATCCCTCGTGCGCAAGAATTTGCTCGAACGTACCCATTTCATATTTCTTTACTTTCTTGAAAGCTCGAAATGAGGGAAATTTTCCTGACATCATCGCTTCCCCTATTGCAAACATTTACCCGTGGAATTTAGCTTGTGCGAATCCACCATTTTCTTGCATGTTTTGCGGAATGTTAAATTTCAAATTTAGTGAAAGTTTTTGGTGGATCATAGTGAAAAATTGTTGGTTTAATTGAAAAATTAATATGTCTACAAACAAAATAATTAATTGTTCTCCTAGAACATTTGCCATAGTTCAGTAAGTTTCATTCTTCTACTTTTTATAATGAATTATAACGAAAAATGTTTCTTTACTTTTTTTTTCTTGCTTGAAATTTCCCACACCAGTCAAGTAAGCTTTTACACGAATATATTTTGCATGAAAAGCTAAGAAACAGACGTAATATCGACAATATGTTCTACAATCGAACAAACTTAGTCACTGATTTTTTAACCGGTTTTAGTGTTTCCCTGACCCTTACTATACGTCAAATACCTAAAATGTTAATATATACTTAATGTATTAGTCCGCAAGCCTTAAAAATTGCAAAGGTAACTTAAAGAATATTAAAAATTTCATTGATATACATCAAAGCCAATTCCATCAGGATGTCTGGGTAAATATAATGACCTAAAAAATAAATTTCCCAGAAACGTGAAGTAAAGGCCGCGGCACAAAGACAAAATTATCAGGATGTAAAAAAAACAGCACTCTCACTTCCGTTATATAAAATTTGGACGAATTTCAGGGTTTAACAAACAAAAAGAGTTTGTGCCTTCTATACCTTTATTGTATACGTTTTTGAAGCTATATAGCTATATATTGTATATTAGTTATATAAATAATCCTATGTATTTAACCACTGGAGACACATATTGACTCATAATTAATTTGTCCACACAGATTGATGCAGTACTAAATCTAAATATTCTGCTGTTAGATCAAAATTCCTGTCTGAAATCTGAATCTAGAAATGTAAAATTAATTAAATTTCTTTTTCTTTAGCAACAAATAAATTTGTGACAAGCACAAAAATCTCTGTTTTCGTATATGTCACACAATATAGCTTAAAGAATGAAAATTTTTCACCTTAAAACATGTTACAAAAACATAATATTTTTGTATCTATTCTTCGACACATTAGCTTATTATTCATGCTATGAGCGTTTGCAAAGCTCTTTTATAGCCTACACGGTATGTAATACCTAAATAAGAATCATTATTTCCTCATAGAAAGTCTTTTTAAATAAATACAGTTTCTTACGAAAGCATATACTTGTGAGATAAGTGTTTCCATAAAATTCGCAAAAATTTGCTTTCATTTCAAAAGTTCTAAGTAATTTATATTATCCACAATAATATAAATCACATTCTGAATGGACAAAGTACCTTAATAACACACTTAATTTGATTCAAAACGCAAAACGTTCAAATAGCATTAAAAAAAAATAAAAATGGCAATGTTTTATTTCTTATATAAACTTTCTTTTAAATAACATTTCGCGGAAGAAGATCTCATTAAAATATTCGTAAAAATCAAAATTAACGCTATGTTATTACTGTTGACTTTTTTAAAAATTGTACTCGTAATTGTAGGTATCATATTTCAAAGTGCACTTAAATCTGCAATCATTTTTATTATTCTACCATTTAAAATGCATCATAATACACCGTAAGTGCAGATTTGAATTTTTCACGTGAATGATTTTAATGTTCATTCAAATATGCAAACATTAAAATGATAATATGCTAACACAATATTATAATCAAAACACATTTTGTTAATGTTCTTCGAAGATTTATGAGAATACACTGCTAAAAAATATCACATCTATGAATGCATCAAAAGTTTCCCTTCAAAAGTATTCAGACGTAAAGGTAGCCATAATACCGATCGTGACAATCGATTTTTGTGTGTAGTAGTTGTACAGATATGTAAATTACTTCATTTTCAAAAATGGCTGATTGGGAAGAGGACGATTCGTGGGAATCTGATTTGGCAAAATTAGAAAGGTAATAATAAATTGGTGCAGCGTAAATGCCAAAAATTTATTTATTAATTATATTTATATTACAGAGAAGGCGAAGAAGTTATAGAAAAAGATCGGGAAGAAGGTGAAACTAATGCTGGACAAGGAAGAAGCGGGGAAGTGGCGGAAGAAAGCGGGGAAGTTGTGGAAGGAATTGCAGGAAGAGGAGCTCAAGGAACGGCCATTGACGGTGCTGGACCGAGTCAAAATGAAGAGACAGACGGGAGAAAAAAAGGAAGAAAAAAAAGAAAGAAAAAAAGGAAAGAAAGGCGAAAGGAAAAAAGAAAGGGGAAGAAAAAAGCAAAATTATTAGTTACAGGCATTAGATATTAGGTAAATACAGAAAGAGACGACGCTGTTATGACACGAAAAGGGGAAAAAGACGAAGAGGAAATGTAAGGAAGATATTTCTGTAATGGAAGAATGTATATTCCTTATTTTCCCCAGATACAGTACCTGTTGAAACTGAAACTATAATTTGTACGAAATGTCAACAAAAATGTATTTATTTTTTGTATGACTTTTCTTATTTAATCCCTGTAAAAATTATTATTATTTTACTACTGTTCAAATGAATTTATTGTTTTGGTTGCAAATCAATTAGTATTTCATTTTCAGTTTTTTATATCTCTAAGAAATAGCGATTTTCCGCATTTCATTAAGTGGTCATAATAATTTTACCACAGACGATAAAGTTACATAAACTTCTACTCATTTTCCGTTTTAATGTAATTTTTCTCAAAGAGACATATACTAAATAAATCATCATTATTTGTATAATATAAAATCAAAACCAATAAATTCTCATTTTTGTGTGCACATAATATAATACTAAAATGGTATTACATTAATGCAAAAAAAATTGTATGAATTTATGCGGCATTAACTGATTTTGCAAAAGAAAAAATCTCCTTGATTAAAACAAATGTAATACGCCAAGTATACCGAATGAACTCGATTTAAGAGTGTTTTAATACATATTTACGCGTATAGGACCAATAGGAAAAAAGGGCGGACATTTTCTTTAAAATGTGCATGAGGATGTGTGCGTGTGCATGAATATGCGAAGGGCTTAAATTTGTATGTAGTTCTAATGTAACATTTCTTATATGTTAACATGGTATTTATATATATTTAATGAAAGAAAATTTTTGGAAATACATAACGTTAGCGTAAATTTAAAACTGCATAAAAACCAGATTGACTCAAAATTTAGCTTGATTACATTTTTTATTGAACAAAATGTTCAAATAAAAGCTGTTTTTTTAACAATGCTACAAACAATTTAACTTTTACCAAAATCAATAAATACATCAAGGGAAATACTACCCCGTTTCATCAAAGTTCGTCAGTTTTATTTTTTCTTATATAATAAAGTTGAATCGCATAAATTTATGTTTAAATGTTTAAAATAGTTTTTTAATATTTATTCTTTTAAATATAATACATTTTTATGATTTTTGATACAATTTTTGAAAAACAATAAGATACAAAAAAAAAAAATTTATTTATTATGTACAACCTAAAAATCTTTATAAGGCAGATATTTCAATTATTAACCTCAACGATTTTTACCACTTAGTACCACCTTTTGCTGAAATAACCGATTCTATTCGATTTGGAATTGCTTCTAATATTTAATAAAATTGTGTTGCATTTAAAAGAGCTAAACATTTAAATTTCATGTTGATAGAAAATTTTGTGTTTTTACTTCATTTTATACGAAAAAAATTAAAATGACGAACTTTGATGAAATGGGGTAGTAAGACTTTTTTATCCGATACGCTGATAGTGTTGAAAAATCGTCAGTTCTTGAGGTAATAATTGTTTTTTCACTGAAAATCCAATTTATTTTAATCAGTATTCTTGACAATCGAATTTATTCAAAAATGTGATTTTTTTTTTATATTTATATATAAATTTTACTCTTCCAAAAAAATATCCTGAAAATAATTGCGAATTTCCACACCACCCATGAGGTATCGCAAATAGCGCGTTACTACATTGTTGCAGGGTTGTAGTTCGCCAGGAGCCATATTACCCGCTTTTTAATGTCAGTTAAAATATTTTCAATAATGTCTACTACTAACCACAATTGAAAAAACAATTATTCTACTTCGTAAAATTATTAAATTTTATTAACTAATAAGATTAAATAATTTTACTTAGTAAAAAAATTAAGAACTAAATTTAATAAACTAACAAAAAACTTCAGCCAAATCCCTCTATTATAAAGCTTACACAAGTTGCTATTTGTAGTCTTGATTTCTAGCCACTGTAGCGAATTAAATCGCAAGGGGCAGCTAGGGTAAGACAAAGCGTTTTTTTCGGCTTAACAGAGTATAAAGGAATCTAACTGTAGCCAAAATTAGTTGTAAACAAAATATCATATAATAGAACAACGATAAGCTTACTCATGTCGCTCTTTATAGTCTTTGTCATAGCATAGCTAGAGTAAGACAAAGCATTTTTTCAGCTTTACGAAGTTCTAACAACCATCATTTTGCAATGGTGTATTGGCTTGAGAAAGCCATTTTTAAATTAAATCAATAATCTAACAACCACCATTTTGAAATAATACACCATAGCTTAAAAAGCTACTTTTAAATTAAAGCAAATAAATAAAATAAAATTCAATCAATCATTGCTATTTGATTGAATTTTATTATCATTTTAAAATTAACTTTAAACAATTTTCAAAAATTTCGTTTAATGTTTTTTGAATTAAAAACATTATAAAAACAAAATCTCAATGACTTAAGACAAATTCTCCGTAAACACCAAATTTGGCGTAAACACTCGATATTGTCCAGATATTAATTTACCTTGTTGAATGGTGTCTACAACACCAACACGTACATCCCCTTGTCTTGTTGCACGTGAAAATGCAACATATAATTGACCATGGGTAAATACTGAACGCCTTAATAGTATACCAACTTTGCTAAGACTCTGTCCCTGAGCCTTATTAATGGTCATACCAAAAGCCAGCCTAATTGGAAACTGCCTTCACGTAAGTTTAAATGGAAGAACATTTTCCGATGGACTCAAAGAAATTCGAGGAATGAAAACACGTTCTCCCTTATGGGAGCCAACAGCAATTTCTGCGTCAATTACATTGTTTTGCATTCGCCTTATTATTAAACGGGTACCATTACATAAACCTCCAGATATATTAAGGTTTCGTAATAGGATTACAATTGCATTAACCTTAAGATTTAGCCGATGTGGCGGCAAACCAGCAGGAGTTTGTGAATTGATAAAATCCATTTGGTACATGTCGTCTTCACCTTCCTCACATTCAACAGTATCAGCACTATAATAAGTGCGTAATTCAGTTGAAAATTTATTGTATGGTTTCATTAATTTCAAGCACATCATCATTTCTAGTACTTAAAATTGCACGATTAATTAAATCATCTTCAGCGATCTGATCGATAGGATCACTGAAAATTTCATTTATTAAATCTCCTGGCTGAACAATATTCTCCGGAGCTATTTCAATTACACGTTTATGTAAATTAGCATTATTTAAAAGTCTTCCAATGCCTAATTTAAGCAACCATCTGGAAAACTGTATGTATTTCCGAGGGATCTGTTCTCATGTTTTGCACTAAAGAGTACAAACGAAAATTATCCCAAAAATTAGAGTATTTCAGGTAGCTCTCAACTGTAGATAATCTATTCCCACGAAAAACGACTGGAAGTATTTGCCTCCAGTCTCCACTAATTATTATAATTTTCCCACCAAACGGTCTATCAATGCCGGTTATATCACGTAAAAAGCGATCAACAGCTTCTAGACCATCCCAAACAATTACTTTTGCGGATTTAATGTACAATGCATTAGAGGAACTTGATGTTATTCTACACGTAGAATTCTCATCAAGTGGTATCGGTAACTTGAATCTTGAATGAACTGTAGTGCCACCTTTAAGAAGCATTGCAGCTATTCCAGACCAAGCAATAGCCACATCTCCATTCCCTCGCACTTTGCATAAAATACAATTTAACACAAAGCTTTTTCCCGCGCCTGCAAAAGCATCTAAATAAAACAATTTCCATTCGATGTTGCACCATTTACCTCTGACATAACGTCGTCAAAGAATTGCTTTTGATATATATTCAATCTATTATACATATCAGCACTCAGCGGCTTGTTCAATTGGATCAAAATCATCTGATGTATCATCAATCAAAGTTGGATCAACAGGTGGCAAACCCATTGTCTGCAAACTTTGATTGTGAACAGATAAAATGTGAGCTGTATGGGCCAATGCCCTATTTAGCGCTTCAGATTGATTATTAAGCCTCCTAATAAAATCTTCTGCTAAGTTCAATTTGAACTTTTCCCAAAGTTGTAATGGTGATTTTGGTAAGCAAAAGACACAGATACACGCAAAAAGTTGTCTGAGCTTTTTTGGCATAGCGAATAAACATGCTGCTTCCAAAGCATTTTCCCATTCGCCATCATCATCCAACATATTTCGTGTAATACATGCATCCTTAAAGGACTGATGAACAACACCGTCATATGTTTTAAGTTCATCGAAACTTTTAGGACCACGAACGTGATTTAACAGAATGCGCAAATGAAATCTTTCGATATCATGAGCACTTACTGAATATAAACGGGTAATAGTTTTATCATGCCCACGGAGTCTAGTTTTCCACCAACAATTATTCGAATCCCAAACATAATATTTGGGAATTTCTACGTAGAGGTACTGCCTAGCATTGCCATCAGCTTCATTAAGCTTGAAGAATGCAGTCAAATGTGTATCTTTCTGGATAGCTCTATCAAGAGCATTTTGCTCATTATTATCTCGAAAGTACACAGACTGCATATTTGGCAAATGAATTGCTAAACGAATTACAGTATGAGACTTTTCATTAAGGGACTTTTCTTGAATTCGCCACATTGCCTCAGGAGAAATGTATCGCGAATTCTCAAAAGCCCTTACTTCATCCCACTGTATAATCCCTGTTGAATCATCGGCGAATGATACCGATGCAATATCATGGCCTTTGTATACATATTTATATATGTATTTAACAGACTTTAACGTACTACATAATTGCATGTACACAATGTACCAAATAAACACATGACCCGAGCAAATTTTCAAAAAAATTTTTTTTTTTAAATAACTTGGAGTTGCAAATTCCGAACTAAACCGTTCAAACTCGAGCGAAGTAAGAAATATTAAAATATTTCTTAACGCGATCGGCGTTTCTAATAAAGAAAAGCTGAATTCCTTTGAAATTGCAAATTCCGAACTAAACCGTTCAAACTCGAGCGAAGTAAGAAATATTAAAATATTTCTTAACGCGATCGGCGTTTCTAATAAAGAAAAGTGAAATCCTGTAGCACAAAACTTTTAAACACTTAAATCCCTTTTTTGAAATTTATCAACTGCCAAGTGTCAGCTGACAGTTGCACATACAGATAACATGTGTTCAGTTCAGGTTTTGTAACGATAGGTAACATTCGTAATAGATGGCAGCATTCAGCGTTGAAAACTGCATTGTGTTGAAAACTTTTATTGTAACTACATTGAAAAATAATACTATTTACCTAAAAATTAAATACGGCTGCAAAAATATACTCCTGAACACAGGCTACTATTTAATTAATAAATCCTTGCACACACAATTTTATAACTGCACACTCTCGTAATCAAAACCAAAGAGAATCGCTGATGTCATAAACTCATTTTAATTTCAATAATTCAACAAAATGAGCACAAGAAATTTTTTTTTTCCTTTAAAATACTTAAAAATTGTATAAGAGAGACACTTTTTATCGCGTTTACGATACTTATTGTATAAGAGAGACATTTTTATCGTGTTAAAAACATTTGTAGGTTAATTTCATTAAAATAATGTTTTGTTAGTTCTTAAGCTTAATATGATTGCATTGACACGCTAAGAACAGGAACGAAAATTAAAGAAAAGTAAAATTTTCTTAGTTTGTATACGTTTTCTAAGATCGCAATTTTTTGTTTCTGCTTAGCTAACCCAGTGGCTCGTTTTATAAAAGGGTCACTAAAAACTTAAATTCGTGATTAAAATATTTAAAAGTTTTATTTAATTTTGTGATATATATTCACCAAAAAGAAAGAAAATTATTCGCAATACCTTAAGGCATTGTAAAATGCGATTACGCTCTAATTTCTAATGTATTTTGGCCCTCCTCTAGAAATGTCGAAAACAAACACAACTCAACGATTCAACTACATCAAGAAAAGTTCTATACTCTAAAGTTTACACCACCAACGCTCAGGTGTTAATATAACTTTGCTTGTATCTAGATTAGGCTGCGCCCTGAATATTATAGACATCAGTTTCTTAACTTCATATTTGATATTTTTTTATAACTTTTTTCTTCTTTTTGTAAAATTAAACACAGTTTCTTAATATTTTTTATTATATAAAGTGTCCAATAATTCGCCATAATACAATTAATATAAATATAAATATTCTTACTTAATTTACTTACGTTAATAAAGGGATTTTAAAATTAACTTTAAATTATGTTATAAATTATTTATAACACATGTACACAAGTCCCAATTGGAGTTAATGTGCCAATTCCTCGTAAACTAATACACATTACGCCCAAGAGATCAGTATACAAAATGCACCTTACTTTCGATGTTTTGTATTTTATGTTTCTCCATCTTGAACTTTAACTTTCTCAAATACTCCAGTCACGTTTACATGATGAGTTTCAAGCCAATCAAACAAAATATTGTGATTTACTTGAGTGAAATAAGCTGAAAGTCAATGCGAGCCCCTTGCTAGTAGAACGAAACAAATTTTAAAGTTTTTCCAACCTTCAAGAAGTCAGTTGAAAACTTTTATCGTAACAATATTAAAAAATAATACTATTTATCTACAAATTGAAAACGGCTACAGAAATACTCTCTAAATATATAATTTTTTACAAAATTTATTTACTTTAAATTGATTTTAAAATTAACTTTAAATTATTTAAACTGAATTTTTCAGAAAAGCAAATTAAATAATAAAATTAATTAAACCTACCAAAAATTTAAAATAATGTAAAATTGTTTTCGAACATAATTGTTAAAGAAATATTTGAAGTGTTTTGACCTCATTCAAGTTACGTTAAGTTTTCTGAACACTAAAAGAGGGGATTTCTAGAACCCAAACCTCATTAAAACTGCGTACTGCTTTGTGAAATTGGCAAACGAAAATTTCAGTCACACTTTTCGTGCGCTTTTTTTTTACATAGGTTTGGAAACGAAAATTTCGCTTGAGCTGCATACCGGGCTTAAAGGATGGCAACGCAAGAAGCAAAAAGGTAAGAGGTTTTAAAAATTATTAATTTAATAATAGGCAGTGCTTATTCGCATCACCCGTATCCATATAAAAGAGTTTTTACACGGATCCGTGTACACAACATTTACACGGACTACACGGAACGTAAATATTAATATTAATAAAATTCATAATTAATTAAAGCTCTTCACAGCCTACTCTAAATACAAATCTTGCGGGGGGATCCGTGTACTCCGTGTAAAGCACTTTTACACGAACACGGGTGATGCGAATAAGCGCTGCCTTAATAATATGAGCCAGTCATTTTGAAAGTGGTTTAAATCACATTTTTATATTTTAGTAAAAATGTAAAAATCGACTTAAAGCACTTTCAAAATAAACGGCTCATATTATCTTAATTTTCTTTTAGTAACGAAAATATGGACGCGACCGTACAAGAAACGGAAAAGCCTGGACCATCTGTTCCTCCTCCTAATCCTCAATCAGTCCCGATGGGGGCAACAAATAAAAGGCCGAAAAAGGCAATTAAAATAAAAAAAATTTCCCGCAAAAGGAAAATAGGGTACGTATAATATAAATTATAATATATTTATATATTTTACATTGTATTTTAGGGAGATAGCGGCGGAACCTGTGCAGGAAGAAGAAGAAGAGGCTGATGACCCGCGCCCCCCGAAATATATCAACATAATTAAAAGACAAGCTAATAATAAATTTTTATTAATTAAATGAAATATTGTCTTTGTCTATTGTCTAACCCTAACGTTTCAGTTGTAACCGAAACCGAAAATTTTATATCTACGTAGATTTTAAACGCAACCGAAAACTATATTTCACATTTCGGTTTTAAACGAAACCGAAAATTATATTTCACATTTCGGTTTTAACCGAAACCGAAAATGAAATTTTACATTTCGGTTCTAACCGAATTGAAGAAAATTAATTACGGTTAAGGTTGTTGCAATTGCGGTTTAAAGAACCCAATCGGTTGACCGTAACCGATTTATAATTTCGGTTGTTGTCCCATTTCGACTCCCTGCTATAAGCTCAGAAAACTTTGGCATACTTCTTTATGTAGTGGAATGACCATTTCTCGTGTGAGTAGGGGAGAAGGAGGCACATTAGCACATTTTTCATATTTGAACTCATAAAAAATCAACTGTAAAGAGAATTTGAAAAGACATATTTTTCTTAACTTACTAACTCCTTTGTTAATATAAAAAAAATGAAATGTTTGAATTCGTTGAAAACGTTAAAGAGAGAAATGTGTTTTTTTAAAACTCAAATTTGTTTAAATCTTCCTTCCCATAGGGGCACATTTGAATCGACATGGGGCAGTTTTGAAAAATGGGTTAAAAACCAGAAAAAAGAGATGATAGAGTAATAATTTGTCTTTATTATAATGATATTTATTGTTATTAAAATATAAAATAAATTTATACGAAACTTCTAAAGTTAAATCTTGCATTACAGTAACAAAAATAAAAATTATAGTTTTTAATTGTATTTGACTTCCTCCTTGTTAACAAAAAATAATCATATTGTACAAGAGGATTAGTTTTTTGTTATTATAATTATATAATACTGCCTCAGACGCAAAATGAAACATAAAATAAACTTAACATCAAACATCTAAACTTAATAATGATTTTTAATTTAGTCAGACTTCGACTTTGGTAACAAAAATAATCATGTTGCACAATCATTTTAAAGTAATCATCTTAGGTAGGTCCTGTCTTACCTATCCCATATGAAAAAAAGAAAAATTGAAATTAAAAGAAAACCTTTCTGCAGTTCTGGACGTGCCAGGAGCATTATTAGGTGCTGGCAGTTTCGTTACTATATCCAAAATTGTAACAGACCATCTATCAACTTTTTCAGGAAAGTAAAACGCATTTCCTTTTCTCTTCAAGTAATTCAAGTCCTTTTCTTCAATTCTAGCAACGAAAACCAAAGATGCAATTCGTCTTTCTGAAAGGCATTGAACTAGTACAAAGTCCCCAACATTCAGGCTTTCACTAGTAAAAGGAGTACTGTCAGCTTGTTCCAGCAGTTCTTCATCTTCATTATGACTGTCACTTGCATCTAAGACTGAGTCGTCATTCACAGAGATGTTATTGTTATTATTGTCCGACTCAGAGCTTGATGTGAATATGGATCTCTGTTTTGATTTAGATTTGGGTTTAGGAAGCTGTTTGCCCTTAAAAAGTTGCTTGCCTTTTGCAGCTTGCTTCACTGTGGTAAGTGACTTCTCTTTTCTGGTACGTGAACGAATAGCAGACTTTTCTAAATTCTTCATTCGAATTAAATGTGCTGCTTTTATTGCATTTTTCTCCGGGGAGTCAGTTAAGATCCGCGAACTTCTTTTTTTTTATCCTTTTGCGTCATCTTTACGTGGAGGAGCTTTAGGATACGGTTGTATCATTTCAGGAGTGATGAGATTAGAAACTGCCTCTGGACTGCCGCTCTGAACAGTTTCTTCTGTTCCAGGAGATACAATCTGTGGCATATGTGAAGCTACTATGGGCTGATCAATACCAGGTGCAGGGCTTTTAAGTATACTTGGACTGCCTCTCTGATCAGTTTCCTCTGGTGCGAGAGATGTAGTTTGTGGCATATGTAAACCAGTGATAACATTTGCAGCAGATATGTCAGGTTGAGGACGATTCGTGACTTCTGCACATTGGAAATCATCGTCCGCAAATGCATTACGGTTAAATGGATATATTCCTGGTCGTGCAAAGCCTGATAATATATTTATAGGCGTATGAGATGCATTGTATGCTGGAGTCACAATGGCTGGCAGATCATGTATCGTTATAGTTCTACCAGGATGTTCGAGCAACCAATCATTTTCTGCTACTGAAATTTTTTGTTTAAATGGACCATTGACGGCAACATCCAAGGGTTGCATCTGGTGTGTACAATGGGGAGGAAATGTGACAACAACAATACCATTATCTCGACAGTAATTAATTGCATCTAACGTACAGTGGCTTTCATGGTTGTCAAATAATAACAGTATTCTGTCATCTTTGCTACATCTTATGAATTTTTTTATGTGTTGCAGTACCTTAAGAAATAAAGAGCCGGTCATCCATCCGCTCTTTAGGCTATTTGCATAACCAACGCTTCCTCCACATTGACCTACCTGTTTTATACCGGTGTGCGCAATCACGTTAGGTGCTTGCACCACCGTCATGATATTGGTCTCATCCAAATTAAAAATTCGGTCTGGAGTAAAGTGGGTCTTCTGCAGAGCCCTTTCGTAATTATCGTAAAACATTGACACATTATATTTATTGAAACTTGTGGATCTTGAAAGACTCGTGTTCTCAGGCTTTCGCAAAGATAAGCTTTTGTGCCTCTTCATAAATCCTTTCATCCACTCTATGCCTGCCAGATTGTTTTCAGTCCATTTTGCAGGACATTTATTAAGAGCTGTTGCATATTCAAAAGCTAATGATCTTGCACTTTTATAGGTAAGGCCATAGTTCATTTTTGATCTTGTCAAGAGGTAATTTTGAAGCATTTTTTCCTCGTCATTGGTAAATACCTGAGCAACAGTGTTTTTACTTGAAAATAGTTCACTTCTTGGAGCTATGTTTTCTTTACATTTTTTAACTCGATAGAAGAGTGTACTCGGTGTCAGTCCATATGCATCTGCAGCTCTTCTAAGTTTCATAGTTCCATTGATGACGCATAAAACAGCATTTTGGACATCATCTTCATTAACTGTACTTTCCCGCTCCTTTTTGTATGTTCTAACCATTCTACAAATAATGAATTACACTTAGTAATGCATTTAATTACAATTAAGTATTACATTTAGAATACATGTATTAGAAAACATTTGAAGTTTGCATTTAAGCCGGGGGCGGGGCACATTTTAACGTCCCGTTCAAATCAGCTCCGTTTGTTTTGATCAAATCTGCCCCATGGTCACTCGGAAAATAATGTGAAATAACTGGCAAGCAAAAACTACAAGGTGGATTGAAAACTAATAAGCACTGCACAATTTTGTGAAAGAATTAATTGGAAACCTTATCCCTTACAACATTTATTTTTATTTTTCACTTTACCGGTACAAATACGACGACAGGTTATAACTTTTTTTGACAACGAAACACACGCGTTTTGTGACGTGACGTTTGCCACAGTCAGTGTTGCCAATATTAAAATGGAATTGCGGCATAGATTAACATAAAGCTGCGTTCAGAAATCAACATGTTCAAATCTGCCCCTGTGCTAAGGTGCCTCCTTCTCCCCTACACCATTGAAGTAACACAAATTTAGAATTTTGGTAGAGACGTGGGGAAAAAGATAAAAATACCCTCAATTAAGTATTTAATAGTCCACCTCGCTATATGAAATAGTTTCGGGAAAAACGCAAAACAATTAAAGACTTCCAATAAAATGTATTTCATTATCTAGATAAAGTTAAAGTAATACTAACGCTTTCATAACTGAATCCAACGCTCGTTGAACTTCATTATCTTGTATAAGTTCAACTGTGTTGCAGTGATTGTACATCTGGGTACAATAGATCAGATTTTGACTTCGTTATAGATGAATTATTGAGAATGATTAGAATTTTCTTCTACAACTCGATCTCTGGGTCAGGTTCGACAATTTTCGGTTAAGGAGCTGAAAGGTTAACTGCGTCGCTGTTTTTAGTAAAGCAATCGTTACCAGAATGTTGCTTAAGCCACTAATAACAACGGCTTTTGCTAGGACACTTATATTTTTGAACTCGTTTTTACAAGCCTTCACCCCACTCGATGACATTAAAAACAATTTCATTTGATTTCCATTTCACCTCAATGAAAATTAAACGCAAACATCAAAATTAAACTCCACGGCTATTATTATGTCACCAATTCCTTCTTCGTGGCAAGTATCAACTCCCTATATGAAATAGTTTCGGGAAAAACGCAAAACAATTAAAGACTTCCAATAAAATGTATTTCATTATCTAGATAAAGTTAAAGTGATTTTAAATTATAGATACTAACGCTTTCATAAGTGAATCCAACGCTCGTTGAACTTCATTATCTTTGATAAGTTCAATTGTGTTTGAATTGTGTTGCAGTGATTGTACATTTGGGTACAATAGATCAGATTTTGACTTCGTTATAGATGAATTATTGAGAATGATTAGAATTTTCTTCTACAACTCGATCTCTGGGTCAGGTTCGACAATTTTCGGTTAAGGAGCTGAAAGGTTAACTGCGTCGCTGTTTTTAGTAAAGCAATCGTTACCAGAATGTTGCTTAAGCCACTAATAACAACGGCTTTTGCTAGGACACTTATATTTTTGAACTCGTTTTTACAAGCCTTCACCCCACTCGATGACATTAAAAACAATTTCATTTGATTTCCATTTCACCTCAATGAAAATTAAACGCAAACATCAAAATTAAACTCCACGGCTATTATTATGCCACCAATTCCTTTCTTCGTGGCAAGTATCAACTCCCTATATGAAATAGTTTCGGGAAAAACGCAAAACAATTAAAGACGTCCAATAAAATGTATTTCATTATCTAGATAAAGTTAAAGTGATTTTAAATTATAGATACTAACGCTTTCATAAGTGAATCCAACGCTCGTTGCACCTCATTGTCTTTTATAAGTTCAATTGTGTTTGAATTGTGTTACAGTGATTGTACATTTGGGATCAGATTTTGACTCCGTTATAGATGACTTATTGAGGATGATAAGAATTTTCTTCAAGAACTCAATCTCTGGATCAGGTTCGACAAATTTCGGTTAAGGAGCTGAAAGGTTAACTGCGTCTTCTAACTCAACCTTTAACTGTAACTCATGCCTTTTAAAAGAGAAGCAACTGAGCTAGTTAGAGGAATGATTGGCACAGCTCTCACGTCACCAATTATTTCTGACTCTCTGCGAAAAATATGTTTTGAAAATCGCTATTAGGCCCGCATTACAATTTCGACTGATCAATTGACTGCAACTAACTTTTCAGTCAAAGTCAACGCCAAATCCAAATTTGAAATTTAACAACTGATTAGTCGAAGCTGCAATTTAATCATGTCATTTGAATTTTAAATTTGAGCAAATTCGCAGTCGACTGGTCCGTCTGAATTGTAATTCGGGCCTCAAATTAATGGCATCATCGACTGGCATATTTCGGTGTTCAGCTAGTTATCCAGCTGAGAGTTATATAGCTGAGTGCGATTGATGATATATTCACGAGTGCGATTCGTCGCATGCGACTGTAATTTGATTGGCTAAAGTCATATGCCTGTTATTTGACATGTCGGCTTTGTCTAACGTCGCTGCGATTGTAAATACGTGTTTCTTTAATTGTATCAATGAGTATTAAGAGAAAATTTCAAGTAAATCCGACCACTTATAAAATATTCCCCATACAAAATTTGCCACCCCTTTTCAACTCCGTAGGTGTTGAATTTGAAAAATTGTCAACAAACGTGTTTATGTAAGTGTATCAATGAATATTTAGATCAAATTTCAAGTAAATACAACCACAAATAAAATATTCCCCATATAAACTTTGACACCCCTTTTCAACCCCTTAGGTGTCGAATTTTAAAAATTGCTAAAATACGTGTTTCTTATATCAATGAGTATTAAGACCAAGTTTCTAGTAAATCCGACCACAAAAAAAATATTCCCCATACAAACGTTGCTTTTTAAGTTAAATTTTTAAATGTCCTTCCTTATTCCTTAAATGCATCATAAAGGAAACCTCTGTGCAAAATTTCGGCTTTCTAGTAGAGTCAGTCAGTGAGGTCTCTCATTTTTATATACACTCATGGAAATAGGTATAAATCCACATAAACTTCTTCGTTATGATAAGAAAATATAAAGAAAAGCTCTCCGTATAATTAATTTGTGATTATAAATTATATTTATTTTAAACTTATAAAAACATATTACAATAATTCAATAAAATAAAAAAAATAGCCTTCATCATAACTAATTTTTACAAAAAATCCGTGGAAATAGATATAAATCTATGACACAAAAACGTTATAAATCTTATTGTCTATAAAAAATTAATAATAAGTATTGCCTTATTGTTTCAGAACTACTTCAAAGATCCTATTAGGCATCGATTTTACTAAATTTTTTAAATGATTTTGGTAGATCTTACCACGCTTCCCGAATGCCACACTTCAATTCACAAACGTTGTGATATTGTTTGCCATTTGTATATACGAGCCGTGTCAAAGTTCCAAAGGTTTTCGATAGGGTTTAGATCAGGGCTGCATGCTGCCCAGTTTATTACCTCAACATTTTTTGAATTTAACCAAGTTTTAGTTTCGCGTGAGGAATGAATGGAAGCATTATCTTGCTGAAATTTCCAAGTTTCACCCAAAACGTTATCACCAAATTCAATAAGCACTTCCTCTAGCAATTGAACGTAGTCTGAAGATTTCATCCTTGTTGAAATCCAGCAAATGGGCGACTTACTTTCACTGCAAAAGGCTGCCCAAACCATGAGAGATCCTCCTCCGAAATTGCGGCTTAAAACGGTTTCCGGTTCCTTCCTGAGTTCATGCTAATAATATTGGTTTCCATCCGGACCATCTAAATTAAACTTTTTTTCATCGCTAAAAATAACTTTGTCCTATTCTGTTGTCCAGGACATGTATTTTTTAGCGAATTCCAAACGTCTTACCTTATGATGCTCTTTCAATGCCGGTTTGGGAATTCTTTTCATCCATTTTAGTGTACTACTGTTGTGCAAAATTTGACGCACGCGACGGGATGTTACCGTTAAGTTCAGTTCTTTTAAAATATTCGCTGAAGTAAGCTGTTTCTGCGGCGCAGTTCTAATTATATTCCTTTTCTCTCTTTCAGATATCTTGGGGACTGGCCCGGAACGTTTTATAGAGCCATAGCTTTTACGTAATCTCAATGTTCATTTTTAGCGCTATTTCCCTATTCGATATACCACATTCCTTGTAGGCGCTGATTTTGCTTGCTCAGAGTCGCTCAGCTTTGTACCTCTCGGCATGTCTAATTAAAAACGAATGAATTAATAAAATTCTACAAATTTACCTGAAGTACATTCAAATTGCCTCAGTTCACAAAAAAAACACAATTTTTTAAACAATAGTCACTATCAATTATCGAAAACTCTTCTTCTTCCCTTTGTATACAGATAACCCTCCTATAACACAGTTTCGCTCTAATACGTTTAAGAGTGAGCAGTAATGAGTGAAGCAAGCATAAAGTCAATGCTCGTTTACAGGATATTTCGGTTACTCGAAGTTTACTTGAAGTATATGCTAACTGCCAATAACTACAGGAAGTTAAAATGGTGAGTGCTTACTCACAGTAACCAGCTTATTGAATCTAAATTTTAAAATTTCTCACTCAATTGAAATTTACTTGTTCAACGCTAGTGTGAAACCAACGCGAAAAATAGAATCGATAAGCGTTTATTTTCCCTCTGAAAGTCCTTTCGCCCTTTGCCCATAAACTCATTCAAAACCTGGAGTAAGCACTAAATATGTCACACCTAACAAAACATATTGCACCTATATACACCTTTCGTTAGGTGTTTTCCCGACCGACTCTAAAATTAAAATATTTTTAAGGTAATTAAATAAAACTTTACCGCTGTTGCAAATTATAGTAATAAAAAATCCTGCAATAATATAATAATAAAATCCGCACAACACTTTCAAATAAACCGTTTTAAACTATCATGCATAACGCCTAGGACGACGGTATACAAAATTCATCTTACTTTCGATATAGTGTTTCGAAGCAATACAATTTATTGGAATCATCGTGTATTCCAAGTGATTTGTTTTACTGGAAAGTTGTAATTACTTGTTGATTAAAAAAAAGTGATAATTAGTAAGCATTTTAGTTAGAAATTTATCTTGTATTTTGTTGGTTTATACATTTCAGTAAAATGGTATCAAAACGATATTTTCGACTACTATCCAGCAGAAATCCCGTGATATGGAAAGTCGCTGGAAATGTACACAAATACCAGTTTGGAGTACTTATGATAAGTACAAATAGGCACTTACTTCTTCGTTTTTAACGAATTACTAATATAAACTGCCCAGTAAGCCCTTGCACCGTCCTTATTATCTTCAGCTCTTGAG
The DNA here is from genome assembly GCA_964036015.1 of Leptarthrus brevirostris. Classification (NCBI taxonomy): domain Eukaryota; kingdom Metazoa; phylum Arthropoda; class Insecta; order Diptera; family Asilidae; genus Leptarthrus; species Leptarthrus brevirostris. Next base: position 160,948,629 of record OZ038371.1, read on the forward strand.
GAGATATATCAACTACTGGAACATCTTTTTAAGCACTTTCCACAATGCAGCACTTCATGCCAGCACCATCTCATCTTGTCGAAATCGAAAATAATTTGAATTTAATGTTCGGCGCTGTCAGTTTTTAATTCAAAATAAGCGATATTTTTATAAAATAAAATGAATTTGGAGGAGAAACTTATAGAATTAATCAAAGATTCCCTCCGCTTATATAAAAAAGACGATCTCCTAAATAAATATACCACTTACTCAAAAATGCTGTCTTCTTGCGAATTCTTTTATCCACGTCCAAGTCCCTGAAACACATCAAAATAAAAAATTATTGCGACTGATAAGAACTTTCATAATAGCTATAACAAATGCTACGAAATAAATAAAATAATATTATAATTTATTTCATATACTTATAAATAGTTAATTGGATAGCTGTTGCAAATGAGATATAATTTTATTAAATTAATTAACGTTAATGGTTGTGTAAATAAGGCTATTTATTATTAAGTATTCTTTTCACTAAATTACTTGGAACATTTTTGTATAAAAAGTCCAACTGATTTTGTGAATAGAAAGCAATTGTTACACAGGGAAGGGTAAAACTTGTCTCTTTACTTTTTTGCCATAAAATCAATTTCAAACACCAACAACTCAAAATTTTTAATTCGATTGTGTTTGCATGAAAATAATGTAAATATGGAGATTCTAAGATTGTCTAACTTTGAAAGTTTCAGAAGTCATATTCAAAAATCTTCTAACTTTGAGACTTCGGATTAGAAAAAAGTAATAACCGTCAGTAATTTTTAAACAGTCACCGGAGATTTTACCCTTATTTCCCTTTATTGTATTTGCAAAATACAAGTGGTAATTACTTAGTGATTAAAAAAAGTTATAATTAGTAAGCATTTAAATAGTAATTAGTAAGCATTTTAAATAGTTTTTAACTTGTACGTATTTTGTTTTATACATTTTGGTAAAATGGTATAATAAAAATATTTTCCACGACTACCCAGTAGAAATTCCGTCACATAAGGCAATGAAAAATGTACACAAGTTCCAGTTGAAGTTGTTTTGGAAAATGTACACAAGCTCCAGTTGGAATTGATGTGCGAATTACCCATAAATTAATCTGCATAACGCCTAGGACATCAGTATCAAAATTCACCATACTTTCGACATAGAGTTTCGAAGCATTGTAATTGGAATCATCGTGTATTTTATGTGATTTTGTTTTACTGGGAAGTTGTAATTACTTTTTGATTCAATATAATTAGTAAGCATTTTAGTTTGAAATTTATATAGTGTTTAGTTATTTTATACATTTAGGTAAAAAAGTCGGTAGAAAATGTCGGTAGAAAAAATCAGTTGGACTTGTTCTGAAAAATGTGCATAAGTTCCAGTTGAAGTTGATGTGCCAATTCCTCGCAAACTAATATGCATAACGCCTAAGAGATCAGTATACAAAATGCACCTTACTTTCGATGTTTTATATTTTATATTTCATATTCTCCATCTTCAGCTTTAACTTTCTTAAATACGCATGTCACGTTTACATGATGAGTTTCAAGTCAATCAAACAAAATTTTGTGATTTACCAATCATAATTTTTATTTACAACCCAGCATATTATCGACGAAGTCAATATAAAATGTACACAAGTTCCAGTTGGAGTTATTCTGGAAAATGTACACAAATTCCAGTTAAAGTTAATATGCAAATTCCCCGTAAACTATTATGCATAACACCTAGAACGTCGGTATTTGCCACGACTACCCAGTAGAAATTACGTCACATAAGGCAATGAAAAATGTACACAAGTTCCAGTTGGATTTGTTGTAGAAAATGTACACAAGCTCCAGTTGGAATTGATCTGCGAATTACCCATAAATTAATCTGCCTAACGCCTAGGACATCAGTATCAAAATTCACCTTAATTTCAACATAGAGTTTCGAAGCAATTCCAATTGGAATCATTGTGTATTCCTCGTTTTTTTTATTGGGAAGTAATAATTAATTACTTTCTAATTTTAAAAAGTTATAATTAGTAAGCATTTTAAATAGTTTTACATTTATCTTGTATTTTGTTATTTCATACATTTCGGTAAAATGGTATCAAAAAGATATTTTCGACTACTATCCAGCAGAAATTCTATCACATGGAAAGTCGGTAGAAAATGTACACAAATTCCAGTTAAACTTAATGTGCCAATTCCCCGTAAACTAATTAGCATAACGGCTAGGACATCGGTATAGAAAATTTTAAATGTTTCCTTTTTTTTCTTTCATATTCTCCATCTTCAGCTTTACAATTTCTTAAGTCACTCAAGTCACGTTTACATAATAAATTTAAAGTAAATCACAGAAGATGTTGTGATTTACTTGAGTGAAGTAAGCTTGAAGTCAATGGGCCATTCCACACGAGGATTCTTGTCGAACCGATTTTCTGTGGAAGAGATAACTGAAGCAAAGAGATATTTCTACAAATGTGCTGCACTTTGGAGAGAAAGTGCATCAAAACCCAAACCTATTTCACCTGTTGTCACCCACTAATACAACCAGAGCACCATTTTTCTGCTTTAAAGAGATCAGAAATTTTTAGTGGGACGCATGATTTCATTCTTGTTTTGACTGTTGAATGAGCGCGATAAAGAACAGATTTCGACAATTTTGAATTATAGTCCAAGTTGCTAAAAGTAATAGAGTAATATTATGGCTAATTTCTGTTCAGGCGGAATAGTTTACCTCTTCAAAATCTTGTATCTTGTAAATCATTGCTAATTATTGAGAAAATTTGTATAATCTGTTGCGCCTAATTAAAATCCCTTATTAAATTTTGTGAGTTTTTTCATTATTATTTAGCCCTTTGCCATTCTTTTATTCAACAGGTTCGCTTTTTTCGGTGATTTTCTTTGTGGTCTTCTTGCTCTATACTACAAATAAACAACAGATAGCCACAGTAGTTAAAGAAATAATCGTTGCGTTATAATTAGGGCAATTAAAAATTAAATTATTATGTATATCAAATCATTAAGTCTCATAATGATTTTAATTTTCCTGAAATAGTTTTATAAATGGGTGGAATGCCAAACATTCAAGTTCAGCACTCAACTTAAAATGAAAAGCACTGGACACACAAATGCATAGCTTCTTAATGCATGAAACTTTGCCAACTACAGAAAGAATATCCGTGTGGAAATGTTTGGAAACCTGCAATAATACTCGTCTGGAATGGCCCAATGCGCGTTTACATGATATTTTGGTTACAAAAACTATAAGAAGTGAGTACTTAAACACTGCAAACAAAATATTTCGTTGCTTCCCCGACCGACTCTTAAATAAATATATTTAAAATAATTTAATAACATCTTACCCCTGTTGAAGTCCTCTTAACGCTGTTGAAATCCTGAAATCCTGTTGTTGCCTGTAGCACAAAACCTTTAAACACTTAAAACACTTTTTTAAAATTTATTCTTCTTCTTCTTCTATTGATTTCGGCTTCTTGTCCTTTGGTCTTACTATGGAGACTGTAGGTATCAGAAGCTACTGGCTCACTCGCTAGAGTATAATGCCAAACAGTACAGTTTATCTTGATAATATGCTTTCAATATTTATTAACAAAATATTTAGGTCAAAAATATTCTGTTCTTCCAAAGATAGCACATATATTTCAAGGAGTTGTGGTTTGGGATAGGAGTTATTAGGGTTTTAAGGATATTTGTTAGTTGTGAATTGTGAGGTGAAAAAGTTGTAGTATTTATGATGATTATAGAAATTGATAGATGAGCAAAGACGATATTTAGTTAGTTTAATTATGTGTCAATTAATTTAGTTTTTTTGATAAAATCTAATAATTCCCTGATTTTGTTTTTGTTGTGATTTTCTAATAAATTACATATAATGAGTTACTACCTGTAATTGAGCCATATTTATTTTTGATGTGATCGTATTTTTTACAATAAAGTATTATGTGTTTTGTATCATTGTAGACATTACATACCTGACAAGCTGTTAAATCACTCTTACCTATTGTTTCAAAGAACTTTGCATCACAATTATGTCCTGTGTGTAGTCTATTTAGAAATCTATTCTCTTTACGTGTTAATTTCCAATTTTTCCATGGAGGTTCTTGAAGTTGTGGAAAGAGTTTATGAAAGAATTTGCCTTTTCCATGACTGAGTCCGGTGAATTCTTCTGCCTATTCTTGTTTTATATTTTCCTCTATTAAATGTAGGGTATCACCAATACTTAGTGTACATTTTAAACTTTGGTCCTGTATTAATGCTTCTTTTTCCTTTTTTGTCCGCTATTCCATTTAATTTCAATCCTCTATGTCCAGGTAGCCATATTATTTTGTAATTATTCTTTTCCATAAGATTTAGTTTCTTTCTTGTGTTATGCGCATAGAAGTTTAGTTTTGGGACTTTTAAGAGTTGGCATGCAGCCTTACTATCTGTTAAAATTATGAATTTATTTGAAAGTATTGTGCTTGACCAATCTATTGCTAGTTCTAGTTCTCCAGAGGTTGAAGATCTGAGTTGTTCATATTTTACTGTTTTGTAATCGAGTGAGGTGTGTTTTATTACACTTATTCCTGTGTTTTTGTTGTCAAAAGACGCATCAGTCGCCAAAATTCGAATAATTTTCATTAATAAGTTGTCTGTATATTTGCTCTAGTTGTTCATTTGTGATTGTATCCTTTGTGTATCCTACTCTCTGCAGTCTGCTTGTGTCTATATCAAGATTGTAAGGGTTTGTTTTTTCCACAATACCTAGGTTTTTGAAGGCATCAGGATATTTTCTAAAAGTGTATGCATAGTTTGAAATCTTAGTGTTTAAATTTAATATTTCATTTATTTTTATTTCATTTTGTGTTAGGGCTTTTGCTAGTTCTCTGGAGGATAGTAACAACGTTATAGTGTGGTGGAAGTTCTTCTGCTAGCATATATGTATATTGCTTGAATAGGTGCAGTACTGGTTAGCCCTAGACATGCTCTTAGTGCTGCATTGTTTATTGTCTTTATTTTGTTTTCTATGTATGCTGGTCTGTTTACTATTATTGTTGCAATAAAATCGCATTTCGTTCTTATGGTAGACCTATAGATACTTAACGCTTTGTTTTGACTTAATGGTGAGAAAAGTTAATTCATTTGTGTATTCTACTCGGTCTCTTTTTACAAAAATTGTGTTACACGGTTTTATGTTGCTAGATACTGCAAGTAGTTTCATTTTTTCTTTGTTTAGTATGAAGTTTAGTTTCTCTACAATTTCGTTAAATGAGTTGAAAGCTAACTGAAGTGATTTCACAGCTTTTTTATAGTTTGTGCCTTTTGCAACCAGCATTAAGTCATCAGCAAATTGATAAATATTGACATTTGTTGTTGCAACATTGTGTAAGTGTCTAGTGTATATGTTGAATAATGTTGGGCTTAACGTGCTTCCTCGTGGTATGCCATTTGTTACATTGTAGTTGGTGTTACCAAGTTCTAACGTTCTATTGCTTAGGAAATTATATATCCAGTTTGAAATGTCTACTGGTGCATCAATTTCATTTAGCTGATTCCTGAGAATGTCTATGGATACTGATTCAAAAGCTGCCTTTATATCTATTGTTAATATTATACTTTTTAGTTTTTCCTGCTTATTCCTATCTAGGTTATTGAGTATATCGTTTAGGCATTTAATGACCGATTTACCTTTCCTGTATGCATATGAATGTGTTGGTAGTGTGTTTTCTAACTTTATGAAGTCTACTGTTTACTATTTAATTTATGCGTTTTAGTGTAGTTGAGATCAGAGCTATTGGCCTATAGTTACTAATGCTATCCGTTTGTTTATTAGGTTAAGGGATGGGTATTATTCTGATGGTTCTCATTTTTTCCGGTATTACACTTTTCTTCCAAAGTTCGTTAAGCCAAGTTAGCAGATTTGTTAAGCATTGCTGATTTAGATTTTTTAGCATATGAAAAGATATACCATCATGTCCAGGCGCTGAGTAATTCGATTTTCTTCTCAGTACTTTAGCTAGTTCCATTATACACAGTGGAGTTGGGAAAACCTTCGTATAACTGTTTTGTTTTGTTATGTTGTCCTTTCTTTGTTTCGAATTGGAGATGTGTTCCAAGTAGTTTAAGGCATTTTCTTCATTCCATTCTATTTGTCCATCACTGCTATTTGTATTTTATTTGATGCTTTTATAAATTTTGAATAAACCTCTTGAGTTTAGTGTGCTAATTTTTTCCGTGAATTTTTCGTATTGTTGTTTCTTTGGTATTTTAATGACATTGTTACAAAGTTTTGTTGTGGCAATATATTTGTTTAGTAATATCGTAGATGTGTGTTTGATTAGGTTCTTAAAAGTCTCTCTTTTTAAGTCGTATATTTTCTGTACTTCCATGTTCCACCATGGTTTTGGTGTATATCTTGAGTGTGGGGCCTTGAATGAACATTTTTTTATGATTTCCGATACTATATTTATACAGTTTTCATCTTCTGGTATGGTTACAAGTTCATTTGTGATGTTTGCAAGTTTGCTTCTACTAATATTTGTTTTCATACTGTTTGTATTTTTATTTTTTTTTATTTGTAGCTCAATTGCAAAGTGATGAGAGTTTCTGATAAGGTATTGGTGAGTTTTAAGTGTCGTTGTTTTGTTGTGGAATGTTGAAAAGCATTAGTCAAGTGTAGATCCCGTTGTTGGTTCCTTTAGGTTGTTGATAAATGTATTTAATGTGGGAGTTATCAGTTGTAAGTTTGAGTGATTTGAAATTTGTTCTATTTTGTTGCCTTTAGAAGTACTGCTATCTGTTCTCTTTATGTTGGTGTCCCAAGATGTGTGTCTCGCGTTAAAATCTCCACATAATAGAGCATTTTTAAAAGTTGAAAGAAATGTGAATAGATTTTGATACTCTGTGTTGAAGGTGTTTGTTGTCATGCTTGTTGATGCATATGTGGATGCAATTGTTGTTGAATCTTTTTTGTGCCTAATTTGTATTATTACACACTCTGTATTCGAGTTGTAATCTATCCTATTATACTTAATGTGTTTTTTGATTGCAATAAGACATCCACCATAACCATCTTTTCTGTCCTTTCTGATTATGTTGTAACCTGTTAAAGATGCATGTTGGTTTGTTTTCAGCCAGGTTTCATTTAATAGTATTATGTAAAATTTTTTGTCTTTAATGAAGAGTTCTAAATGGTTTTTGTTTGAGTTGAAACTTTGTATATTGTAGTGCATGATTTTTAAGTGGTAAAAACCATATATTCATATTGTCATATTTGTGGTTGTTTATTAAAAGTTTATTTTTATGTTATTTGTGTATTATGTGTTTGCTGGTTTTTTGTTATCGTTTTTTATTTCTTCTTGAATTTTGTTACTTTCAGTTTCAGTAGTTTTACTAATTTGATGTAAGTCTATGTTTGTGTCTAATATTTTGATTTTATTCCTTAGAGTAGATATAAATGTTTTCCTGTCATTATTGATGTTAATTTGATTTTCAACCCAGTTTATGAGTTTTTCATATTCTTTTACAGCGTGTATATTTGTGTTTAGTGCAGCTCCTTTCAGTTTGTCTGTAGTTTCATTCATCTTGTTAAAATATTCATTAAAGGGATTTGGTATCTTAATTTTGACAATTTTGGAGAACGTGTGTGTCCTTTTGTTCGTGATTCTATTTGCATCAATTTCCGGATTTCGTATGTTCATTGTTTTGGTTAATGTTGGAAAGGCAGAGTCAATGTCTCTTTTTTTTAGCAGATTGAATGGGTTTTCGCAGAAGTTTGTATTATCGCTTACCGTTAGAGCCATGTTTGCCTCTCTTCTGTTACAGTTTTTAATCGCAATTAGTTTTAAGATATCATTTTCTTTTTGTTTTCCGGGACATTCTGGGTCATCCGTTCTGTGCATCTGATTGCAGTTAATACAATAGGAAGAATTTTTGCAGGTTTCTATACTGCATTTTTCTTGTGATCAGTTTAAGCAAAGCTTGGCTGTTGCTTTACATTGTATCATTAAATGTCCTCATAGTAGTCAACTTTCCTTAAAGCACCATATAATAAGATCTCGTTCGGTATTCTGTTCCCTTTGAAGTATAACTTAACAATGGTGGTTGGAATTCTCTGTTCTTCCTCTCCCTTTCTGGTGAATCTAATGACCTCTGTAACTTCTGTTGGAGATTTTATATTGTCGATTATTTCTTCGTTTGTAATATCTGTCAGTATTCCTTTTATAATTCCTTGTTTTCTAAAGTATGATTTTGGTTTGTAGGCTACCAGTTTGTTGCTCTCTAAGTTCATTTCGAGAAGTTTATTTGCTGATACATAATCCTTTAAGAATATTTTTAGGCTGTTGGCGTTGTGTCTATTTATGTTCTTAACATTTTTTAGTCCTAATTTGTTTAGGAGTTTGCCAATAGAAATGTCTGTGATGTTCACGTTTTGTTCTTCTTTGTTAGCTTTTTGTACCAGTACCCAAAAAGGTCCTTTGTCATTTTCTTCATATCTTAAGTCTTTAATTTTACTGTTTACTATGTCTGTTTTTTGTTTATTTTCCGCTTGTGTTTCTGGTTTATTTGCCTTTATGCCAAGTATGTTTAGTACTGATTCCTGATTTTCCATTTTCTGTATTTTGGTTTCATAGACATTTTCATCTTTTTCCCAATTTTCCTGATTAGGATTATTTGTATTGTATTCCTTTTGTGGTGTTATGTCTTCATTAGAATGCATTTTATCCGTTTCTCTTGATCTTTTAGAATCCTTCGTGCATTTGTTGCTATTTACCGATCTCAATCTAGATCTAGATCTGGATCTATTTTCTATGGTCCTGGGGGTTTTGTTCCCTAAGGGAGCGGGTCCCAAATAGGAGGGTCCATTTCGTAGATTGTACACTGTAATTCCCTTCAAAAAATCACTATATATTTTGGCTCTCTAAAAAGTGTAATATAACAGCTGGTCACTATTAAGTCTATGCTCGTCAGTTCACCGATATTTTGTTTAAATTCTTTACCAACTTAAAATTATTATATTCTTAATATTTCAATGTTTAAGTATATAAAAAGGAGAGGTTTGTTAACCTCCAAAAAAGAAAACCTTTGAGGTTAAGTTGTGTTTTTCACTACTTTTTTGTATTTAATGCTTTTGGGGTATTTTGTTTGTGATTCAGCAATTTAGTAATAATTTTTCGATATGATTAATATAGATTTATAGGCTCAATTTTGGTCGTAACTCACCTTAATAGTTTTGATGCGCCTTGGCGTCCTTTTGTGTTTTCCGTGTTTTCACTGTTTTACACTTTAATTATCGTAACCTTTGTTTTCACAAAATATAAATTAGTAATTCACTGTTTTGTTTAAATCTGTTTTTGGTTTTTCATCTCACTTTTTGAAAATTAATTAAAATTTTTAGGGAGTGCTTTATTTTGCATGTGTTCTGGCTCATGGCCGTTCCGAGAGTGCAAGCCAAATCGATTAACTCCATTCTGAATTTTTTCTTACTGTCAGAATATAAACACTTCTTCTTCTTCTTCTTCTCTTTGTTTCATGTGTCCGTCACTAGGTCATACCAAGACGACTGTGAGACTGAGGCACATCCTGGCTCGACCCATTGGGTATAACGTCAAAAAAAACTTGAAATGTTTTATTATGTCTTGAGTGATATGTTTATGATTTTAATTGAGTCAGATCAAGTTTGATGTAGATTAATTTGCTATTGCAGCGGATCACAGCTGAAAAGATAGTAATTTAAAGGTCAATTTGTTTGATTTCCAGTATGAAGTCAAGTATAATCCTGATGTTGTGTTCATTTGGTTCTCTCAGTAGTTGGTTGAGTGAGTAAGCTTCCTGCAATGAGTTGAATCTTTGTCTAATTTGATTGTATTTATTACAAAAAAGCATTATATGTTCCATATCATTAAACGTGTTGCAAGTAGAGCAATTTACCAGGTCAGTTTTTCCAATTAATTCATAAAATTTCGCATCATAGTTGTGCCCTGAGTACAGCCTATTTAGGAATCTAGTTTCTTTTGGTTTAGGTATTTCCAGGGTGGTTCACGTAAATGAGGAAATAACCTATTGAAGAAGGAGCCTTTTGTCATGCTGATCCTGGAAAATTCCTCGGACCATTTGGTGTTAATGTCTTCATTTATGTTAAGCATTGCATCCGCGTGGGATATGTTACAGACGGTGGGTGTACTTATTTGTAGCGCCTCTTTCGCTATTTTGTCAGCTGTTTCATTTAAGGAAAGTCCTTTATGTCCTGGTATCCATACTATCTTGTATAGTTTTTGTGTATTATTGATCTTTTGTCTAATCAGATGAGCGTAGAAGTTTAGTTTAGGGTTAATCAATGCAGCACAAGCCGCTTTACTATCCGTTAGTATTGTGAACTTGTTTGAAGGAAGGGATTCCGTGAAATCAATGGCAAGCTCGATCGCTTTTAGTTCCCCAGAAGTTGAGGATCTGAGAGATTCGAATAGTTTACTCTTATGTACTAGATCCGGATGTGATACTACACTGATACCTGTAAGTGGGTACCTATAGGCAGCGTCAGCTGCTAGGATTTGCCACTCCTTAGATTGTGAATCTAGGAATTCCAGGTATAATTGTTTTAGATGTTCAGAAGTGATGGACTCTTTCGTGTGACTAGCTTTGGATAGTATGTCAGTATGAACTATTAGATTAAAGGGAGATGAACTCGAAATTTTTCCTATCATCTTAAGTGTATCCATATGTTGACTTGCTATATAAGCATAATTCGATATTCTAGTGCTTAGGGGTATTAGATCATCAAAGTTAATCACATCCAGAGTTAATTCCTTCGCTATCTCTCTTGTTGTAAGCAGAGAGGCTCTATATTGTGGAGGCAGTTCTTCTGCCAGCATATATATAATATGTATAGGGGTGGTATTGGTCAGGCCAAGACATGCTCTTAGTGCTGAGTTGTTAATCGTTTTTAATCTTCTCTCAATATATAAGGGTCTATTGGTGACAGTAGTTGAGATAAAGTCACATTTTGATCTAATTGTGGCTTTATAGATATTAAGTGCTAGGCTTTGCTTTATCGGCGATATGTTGTTGGCTAATGTTTTTAGTGCGTTGAAGTCGTTTCTGGTATTTATGTAGAGATGATTTGTTAGGCTCGACATAGTAAGGGAGGAATTGAATGTCCTACCTAAGAATTTTAGTTCATTAGTGAAGGGGATGTGTATTCTTTTGAGATAAATATTTTTTGAGGGCATGATTCTGCATGTAATGGCTAATAGTTTGACTTTTTCCTTATTAATATTTAATGAGAGACCTTCAGCAATGTTAATGAAGTGATCAAATGTCAATTGCAGTGATTGTATATCTTTTTCATATGTTTTGCCTTTGACTATTAACATAAAATTATCAGCAAATTGGAAAATATTAACATCAGTCGTGGTCACTGAATGGAGGGATGATGTGTAAATGTTGATAAGTGTCGGGCTAAGTGAGCTTCCCTGTGGAATTCCATCATTGATGTTGAGTGTGGAGTTTAGTAGCATTAGCGTTCCATTTTTAAGAAAGTTATGTATCCAGTTTCTTAGGTCTGCTGGCATATTGAGAACTGTTAGTATATTAATTAATTTGTGAATTGATACTGATTCGAAAGCGTTGGAAATATCAACTGATAATAGTATTGTTTTATGGCCAAGTTGTTTGTTTTGAGCAATATTGTTCAGTATAGGGTTTAGGCATTTACTGACTGACTTGCCCTTCATGTACGCATAAGTGTTTGTGGGCAGTAATTTATTTAGTGTTATGAAGTTAGTTAGTCTTATATTAATTATTGAGTTAATACACTTTAGAGTAGTTGGGATAGGCGCAATTGGTCTGAAATTCTTTAAGTTATCAGTTGATTTCCTAGGCTTTAGTATCGGAATTATTTTTATACATCTCATGCTATCTGTAATTACATTTCTCCTCCAGAGGTCATTCAAGTAGTTCAACAGGTTAATAAGGCAATCAGAGTTTAGGTTCTTTAGTACAAAGAATGATATACCGTCATGCCCTGGGGCCGAGAAGTTTGATTTTTTCTTTAGCACATCCTTTAGCTCCATTAGTGATAACGGGGTAGGAGTGACATTTTTAGAAGGTTTGTCTGTGATTGGGGGGAGTTTGGACTGTCTGTTGCAGGATATATGTTTTAGGTAGTCATGTGCATTTTGGTCGTTCCACTTCATCTGTCCGTCTTTACTGTTGGTATTATTTTTAATACCTTTGTAAAGTTTGAAGAAGTTTCTCGGATTTAGTGTGCATAGTTCCTTGGTAAAGTTTTCTAAATGGATTTTCTTAGCTTTAGTTATCATATTTTTGAGTAATTTGCAAACAGCTAAATACTTATTCATTAAAGTAGTCGAGGTTTTTTTAACAAGCTGTGAAAAGGTGAGTTTCTTTCTATTGAATAGTAGTTAAACTTCCTTGTTCTGCCATGGCTTGGGGTTGAATTTGGGGTGAGGATTTTTAAAGGAACATTCTTCAACAAGGTTTTCTAGGATTTTTGTACTTTCCTCATTTGCGGGAAGCTCACTGAGATTCTGAATTAGATTTGCAAGTTTTCTCCTGCTTATATATTTTTTTGAGTAAACAGTCTTTAATTGGTTGGTGATTTGAATTGTAACGGGGAAATGGTGTGAATTTCCAATTTGTTGTTGATGGGTTTTCATTTCAATGTTTCCTCTGTTCAATGAGGTAAAACATAAGTCAAGCGTTGGGCCTTTCTTAATTTCGGTTAAGTTTTTGTAGAAGGTGAAGGAGTCAGATGTAATAAGTGATAGTTTTGATGTCGTGAGAATGTCGTTTAGAATGTTTCCTTTGTAAGTACTAGTCTCACTTCTAGTTATGTTGTTGTCCCATAATGCATGTCTGGCATTAAAGTCCCCACATACAATGGCATTGGTAAAAGTAGATAGATAGGTGAATAGTTTTTCACATTTCGATTTGAAAGTTTGAATTGAGGGATTTGTAGATGCATAAGTAGATGCCAGTATGAGATTGCTTTCGTTTTGCAGTTGTATTATAACGCAGTCAAGTTTGGATTCGAATGAAATCCTATTATATTTGATGTTATTTTTGATCGCAATTAGGCTTCCACCGTAGCCATCCTTACGATCACATCTAACTAAACTATAACCAAGTAGCGAAGCATGTTGATTTTCTTTCAACCATGTTTCATTTATCATATGTTTGTTTGATCTTAGACTTTGAATATTGTAATGTAAGATCTTTATTTCTTTTTGTTTGCTCATAAGCAGTAATATATATGCAGTAGATTTTATTTGTTTTAGTTTGTTAGTGAGTTAGCTATGCTTTTATTGTTCTGAGTATCACCATTATTTCCAGAAGGTTTATTTTCCTGTATTAACTGTAGGTCGATGTTTGTGTCGAGAATTTTTATTTTATTTCTTAGTGTATTCATGAAGTTATTGTTAACATTTAGTTCACCTGTTATGTTTAATTTTAGTTGGTTCTTAACCCAGTTTATAATTTTCTCGTATTCACTTACTATGTTTGTATTTTTGTTTAGAGCTACGCCTGTTTTATGCTCTTGTTTGTCCATCAGACTGTTATAGTATGCGTTGTTCGGGTTATCTCTGAGCACCTTAACCACTTTTGAGAAGGGTTTGGTTTTTTTTAAATGATTTTGTTGGCGTCTAGGTTATGGTTTCTAATTTTTGTTGTGTTATAATTGGGAAGTGTGGGGAAAGCCGAGTCTATGTCAGAGTCTTTCAGTAAGTTAAAAGAATTCTCTGTTAGTGGTACATAGTCGTTTGTTTTTAAAACGTTGTTAGCCTCTCTTCTATTAATGTTCTTGATTGCTATTAGTTTTAAGATGTCTTTCTCTTTTTCCTTGGCACTGCAATCCAGACTGTCAGGGCGATGATTGGATTTGCAATTAATACAGTAGGAAGCACTTTTGCAAGAATCAGTAGAACAGTTTTCCTGTGAGCAATTTAGACATAGAGCATTCGTAGTGTTGCATTGTATTTGTAGATGACCCCATCTCAAACACTTGTTGCAAAACCTCGTTCTGGGCGTGTAATATTCTACATTTCTGATGGCTCCATATATTGATATTTCCGTTGGGATTCTGTTCCCCTTGAAAGATAGTTTCACAATGGATGTTGGTAGCCTCAGCTCACCTTCACCCTTTTTGGTAAATCTTAACGCTTCTGTTATTTCAATTGGCGATTGTATATATTCCGTTAGTTCTTCGTTAGTGATGTCAAGCGGTATTCCTTTGATAATTCCTTGTTTCCTAATATAGGATTTAGGAATGAAGGCCGATAAGTTATGATCTGCTAGATTTAGATCTAGTAGTGAATTTGCTGATGCAAAAATCTTTGAAGTATACTTTTACGCTATTCGCGTTGTGTTTCTTAATGGAGTAGATGTTTTTGCATCTAAATTTGTTTAAGAGTTTGCCTATGCCTACGTCTGATAGGCTAGCATTACTATGGTCGTTGATTGCAGTTCTTTGCAACATTATCCAGAATGGACCCTTATAATTTTGGTCATATTTTAGAATTTCAGTAGCAGTATTATTCCCCTTGTTTAGATTTTTAGATTCACCGCTGGTTGTTACAATAATTTCGTTTGTGGGTTTAGGGATTTCAGCTTGACCGGTATCAGGGAAGCCCGCAAATTCTGTTATGTTGTCTTTATCGACTTCATTAATTTGGTTTATGATAGGCATATTTTGGAACTGTTTGGTAGTTTGGGAATCTTGCAATTTTTTTGGTGCTCTATGGCATTCCAAGGCTTTCTTTTTCCTTTGTGAGGATCTAGATCTTGATCTCGATCTGCTGTTCCTCCGATTTTTATTTAATTCTTCAGGGTTAGGGTCCCACAAGAGGGGGTCCATCCCTGAGCCTTCATCTTGTTATGAGAGGGAGTTAACAGGTAGAAAGTTGTATGGTTTAGATTCTTTTATAGAGGTTTAAAGTTTTAAAGTTTTTAGGTCAAAGAGTGGGCTTGTAATTCAGTCTTGACTAATTTTACACTCACTTGCAACACAATGATTGAACATAAAATGCCTTCTTTATTTAAAATTTAATAAAGTATAAAGATTTAAAGTATATTTTAAGAATCAACTCTATTTACAGTAATCGGGTACTCACTCAATCCAAAAAAATGCCGTCACCACGCCGTTTTTGTGTCTGTTTCGTATTTTCCTCAAAATGTTTTCTGTTTGGTGCTGCGGATCACACTGCAAGTTTGAAATATATTCAGAATTTACTTCTTAGCAGAATATTTCATAACACTTTTACACAATATGGAAAAAATAGCCAGTTAGTAGAAATTTTCTGTTTTAAATTGACTCTTGATTGATTGACACTTACATATTGTCAAATTTTTTTTTGAAAACGAAACCAGGAATTCAGTATATCGTATCTTAAGTTGTGGAGTGACCTATTTATTAAGATACTTGTACTTGTGTTAAAATAAAAGAAGAATAAAAGAAAATTCATAATGAAGTTAATCGATTTGGCTTGTGAGTGATCCATTTATAAACAGTTTTTTGAGCTAATGGCGATTTATTTAGTGTATTGTAAATACATAAGTTTGTGTAAAAAACAACGAAAAATGTGGACATAAGCTATTTATACGGAAGACCAAAGAAAATGCATGGATTTTTTTCTAAAGTGTTCCAAAAACTCCCTGAGAACCTAATTATCTTATTGCACTTTAGGTAGGAAACCCTTTAAAGAAATAAAATTCTTAAGATAAAAGGTCGAACATGTTTGTTTTGGGTTAACAGGTAATTAATTTTAATTATTGCTGCACCCAAGTTATAAAAATGTTAGTGGAATTTTCTTTTATTGGCGTATTAGCTTGTGTTACCTAGAATTCACACCCTTGTATCCTGGCGTTCTGTTACTCGTAGCTGATGAAAATTTTGCTATAAAAAAGGTTAGTCAGCAAGAATACTTATCATAGTTAATAAATAAATCAATAAGTACTGGTATTTTTAAGCAAAAATTATTAAAAAATGGTAGAATTTACTTCTGAGGAATACGCGGATCAAAAAAGATTCTCTAATCGACGAGCACCATAAAGAGGGGTATTAGCACGGACTTTCCGAAGGTTAAGAGAAACAGGAAATTTAACTTCACACGACAGGGAGACACGACCCGAAACTTAGGGAACTTATGCCGACGTCGAGCAGCAAATAATCACCATCGTGAGGCATGACCATGAGACGAACACGAGACGAGTCGCAAGACGATTAGGAGTGTCCTGATGTAAGGTTTGGAGGGTTATTCATCGAGGGGGATTACGTCTATATCACCATCAGCCAGCCCAAGGACTACTGGAAGGAGATTCCGAGAAGAGGCTGAAATTTAGCGCTTGGCTTCTGGAACGCGACATTGACAATAGAGCGTTTCTGGATCGAATTCTGAGGACAGAGGAACGTCAGTTCACCAGGAATGATATCACGAACTTCCATAACCTCCATACCTGGTCGAACACTAACCCACATGGATCAAAGGTGATCGCATTCCAGCAGAGATTCAGTGTCAATGTTTGGGCTGGTATCATCGGCAACCATTTGGTAGGATCATTCATTTTGCCACAAGTGCTTAATAGTGAAATTTATGCAGACTTTTTGGACAATACACTGCCAGATCTAATAGGATAGAACCCTATGAATAATATTAGGGGTAGGTTTCACCAACACGATGGAGTACCAGCGCATACGGCTAACATTGTGAAGGTGAAGTGCACCGATTCCTTGGCCTGCTAGATCTCCTGACCTTACCCCATTGGACTTTTTCTTATGGGGAACAATGAAGGATGAAGTTTATTCAAGCCCAGTTAACAATAGGGAGGATTTAGTTAGCCGAATTGTGAATGCAGCGACGAAAATACTGGAGATGCTGGCCTTAAACAGGGACTTAGAAGGAGATTATTGGCATGCATCCAAAGTGGCGGTGGACATTTTCAACGGCTTTTTTTTTTACTTATCAAGATTAATTGTAATTATTTTTAAATTCAATTAAAAGCATTTTAGAATTAATTTGAGTTTAATTTCTCTAATTTGTTGATTTTTACAATACTCTCCGATAAGATTTCTACGTATAAATTTCTACATATTTTCTTTGCGTGGACTTGTTGCACCTTTTTAAAAAGGTAATAAGATGCGCAATCCAATAAAAATAAAAAACAGGTGTACTAATTACATGAATTTCGAAGAAAATTTTGGAAAATTTTGAATTTCAGGTAATTTCAAAACATTTTTTCACATTTGGAAGTGACTGTATCTGCAATGGTAGGAGTTAGATCAACATTGTTGACAATTCTAAAAAGGTCATTAGGATAGAAGTTTTTTTAGCGTTTATTTGATGTCGCTATGTTTGGTCGATCAAAAGATAAAAATAAAAGAGTAATGTGCATACCATGAAAAACCAAAATTTATTAATCACCCTGTAACTCCCAAACGATTGAGATTACCCCCCCCCCCCCTTGCCATTTTTTCGCCTAGTTGAGATCTATCACCCTACTAATTTTGGCACGTCAGATCTGAAACAACCTGTATACAGACCAAACGGATTTGAGGTTATTTGAGCCACGGTTCAAAATAGTCACAACCATAGCTGTCACGACCACAGCATTTTTATGTCGAATATAATAATAATAATATATATAATATATAAGAATGACCCGCATGGCAATGCTATATTAAAACGACTTCACTGGAGTATGTTGTTCAACCGATGACGTGAACGTTTTTATTTACTCCAGCATTTCTTTGTGAGCGTTCTCCAGAACGTCTTGTCTTAGCCGTTTTCTTCGTCTAGGTGGTGAACTGCTCATAAAATGATCCCGCTTCCAAAAGTTTCTGCTAGTTCTATACAAGACAATAATTTATAATTCATTTAAAAGTTTTTGTTAAATTTATACAAACTTGGCGATATATTTCCGCTCCCAGATGGAGTATTTTCTCTTTTTTCAGATCCCTGAAAACCTGTCTCATAATATTTTCCATCTTATCTTGATGATATAACTAAAAAGAGAGAAATAGTTTATTATTAATAGCTTTTATTCGTGTGAATAAAGTTTTTGCTACTTACCTGAAACTTTTAACTGTGCACTTTGCTTTTTGAATGCAGGATGACTTCATCAAAAATTATCCTATTGTTACGAGTAAACTCAATAATTGTTTCTTCCATATTAACTTATACTTGTTGACATTATTATAGCTGTAACGAAATTCCCCATGAAACCGCTTTTTAATTTTCTTACATTGTTTGAACTGAAATTCTTCTTCATATTTAGGTACTTAATTCAGTTGGCTGCACTGAAAATCTTGAATATAATAATTTTATTATACAATAGACTTTCAAAGGCTGCCGTCTCAGCACTACAACCTCGGAATTTGTTCATTACATTAAAAATTTGGAAGGTGTGTTTTTATTACATTTTAATAAATTTGTCCCAATCGAGATATTGCCTGTCCTCTAGTTTATAAAGACTTTCCCACTGAATTTTTATTGAGGTTTTTTATAAGAGTCAGAATATACTTTACTTTAAAGGCAGTTAATAAAGGCAACAAAGCAAATATTCCAAGATATAAAATACTGTCCGTGCAAAAATTTTTTTTACCTTCGTTTCTTACCACCTAAGCAC
Source organism: Leptarthrus brevirostris (assembly GCA_964036015.1). Lineage (NCBI taxonomy): Eukaryota > Metazoa > Arthropoda > Insecta > Diptera > Asilidae > Leptarthrus > Leptarthrus brevirostris. The sequence goes on from OZ038371.1 coordinate 160,967,270, forward strand.
CTAAAAAAAACCAGACCATTATAAGATCATTTGCGTCCCTCTGTCTATCTGTCATAGACATTTTTCTCGAAAACGACCTGACATGGGAATTTAAAATGTTGTATAATATTACGTCAACAATTACGAGCTATTTTTTTTTAATTTGTAGTGGAGGTGAGTTGGCCTCTCAAAAATTATAAGATATTTCTTTTTTTAATTTTCAATGGAAGTGAGATAATGTTTTTCGGGAATTGATTTTGAATAAACAGTTCAACGGATTGTAATCATTTTTTTTATTGTTTAAGACAATTATTCAAGAAAGAAAAAATATATTTAAAAAAAAACACATGGTAGTCGTTGAGTCCCTCTCCTGCCAAGCGTGTTGTGGCGGACGCACCTCCATTAAGTGCAGCTAACCAACTGTTTCAGTAGTTTTAAGTAAACTTTTAACCATTATGGAGAGAAAAACTTGTCCGAAATGGATTTGCTTTGAACGTTCTGCAGCAGAAAAGGAAGAATGCAAATAAAGATTTTATACCAAAACATTTTTTTTTTGCTATAATTGGATGCATTAACGGAACTTACATAAATATTAAGGCAGATAACACTACTTTACACCAAAAAAGATCTGGTTTCTCGTAGACTTTTTTAATGTATTTTGGGGCGTAGATTCCAAAAATGGCCACATTGTTTGTTGTTGTTAAGAATCGTTTTCGAGATATTCTAAAAAAAACCGTTATTTAGCACTTTTCTCAGGTATTTACCCATCTATCCATCAATTTTTATCCAATCTATGACCCAAAATACATTAAAAAAAGTCTATGAGAATCCAGATCTCGAGATGAGGCTCAAAATTGTAAACTAATGTAATGAGAATTTATTTTACAATAGGAAGGGCACGCACAATTTGAATGCTTTAATCGTAAGTTAACCAAAACTTAAAATCATTACCACATTTGCATTACCACTTAAACGACTCTTAAAGTCCACCTTATTCTAAATGAAAAAAAGGTTCTAAACGTATTTGAGGTCCTAATTAATTGCTTAATAACTTTCAGGTTACTGATAACAACATGAAAATTATCACAGTAGATCCACGATATTGAGGATCCTCCCATGATTCTTTTATATGGCGTATTTCGGAATTCAGAAATTATATAGAACAACAGTGAGTCCAGGAAATGTGAACACGTGGTTACTTGGTAAGAAATACGAACATTTGTGTATTATTTATTTTGATTATTTCATTGTTGTTGCAGGTGATTCGGCCTATCCGCTAGAACCTTGGCTGATAGGATATTTACTGAAGGTAGCAGAAAAGCGCGCTTCAATTGGAAGCAATTCGCAAACCAGAAATATAGTTGAAAAGACAATAGGAGTTCTCAGAAGCCGATTTCTGTGTCTATCCAAACCACTTGAATACGAACCGCCAAAAGCCGTAAAAAAAGTATTAACTCCTGCGTATCACTTCACAATATATGTATTAACTATAACATTGAATTACAAAATAATTTAGTTTTGCCAGAAGTTAATGAAAATTTAAATAATAAGGAACTTCCGTTAAATGTAGGCAACCAAGGGGCACATACAATAAGAAATAACATAAGACATTCATTTTAATAGTTTATATGTGTGTAGTAAGATAATCAGTGTATTAGTAATATGAAAAAATTAAATGCTTAATATTTTTGTTTATGAATAAATAAATTTAGATTTAAATAAATTGGATAAATTGGCAAATAAAGTAACAAATCCACGAGCAATTGTTTTAAATTAAATAAGAAGCCAAAACAATACCTTCATCTTTTCTTAGCTAAGATAAAACGAAAGCTAAAGAACTAATAATAATAGTAAACATTTTAAATAATACCTTCTATTTATATAATAATATTGCACTATGATTCACCTAATCCTAAAAAAGCGAACAATAACATTTCATTGCAAGTTATATAGAAAAAAGAGAGCATTAAATCAGAAATTGCAGATTTAGAATTATTCTCTTAAAATATATATTTGACTTTTATATATTCTAATCTTTTCAGCCTTTTCTCTATTTGTTTGTCTCTAGTAAGGCATGTATTGGAAACCACTTAATTGTATGTATATATACCAGGTGTATAAGCTTAAATCCACTGTTTGCTCATAGATGACGTTAATGAGCGTATTACCAGCTACCATGGAAATGTCACTGTTTTCATATGAGTTTGAGATCTGTTCACATCAATCAGTGCACATCATAAGCGATTTCATACAACAACATACATTTGTGTAATCATGTCTAGTTTTGTGCCAAAAAAAGAGCATATGTGGGAAGCTCTGCTTTTCTGCTTCAATTTAAAGAAATCGGCTGCCGAATCACATCAAATGCTTGTGGAAGCCTATGGTGACAGTACTTTATCGGAAACAACTTGTAGAGACTGTTTTCGTCGGTTCAGAGACGGCCATTTTGACTTGAGTGACAAGTAGCGTGAAAATCGGCCCAGAAAGGCCGAGGACCATGAATTACAGGCTCTTTTGGACGAGGACGATACCCAATCGCAAAAAATGCTTGCCGAGCAGTTAGGTGTCACTCAACCAGCCATTTCCATGCGTTTACGTGCCATGGTATCAACAAAGACATGAAAAACTGATTTTCCTCCACGATAACGCACCATCGCACACGTCGAAATTGGTCCGAAATTACCTGGAAACACTCAACTAGGAGGTGTTACCCTACCCCATCCCGCTTATTCAGCAGACCTGGCTCCTTCGGGCTATCACCTGTTTTCGTCGATGGGCCACGCACTCGCCGAACAGCACTTCGATTCTTACGAAGACGTTCGAAAAAGGCTGGCCGAGTGGTTTGCCTCGAAAGATAAGGAATTCTTTTGGCGTGGTATTCACAAATTGCCCGAGAGATGGGAAAAATGTATAGCTAGCGAGGGAAAGTACTTTGAATAAAATTCTTTTTTGCTTTCTATACAAAACAAATGTGTTTTTATTACAAAAAAAACAGCGGTTTTAAGCTTATATACCTGGTATATATAGCTATACACTCTTTAATTTGGTGCGACGATTCATCTTCCCACGTTAACAGGTAGTCCACCAAAAAATTTACCCTATAGAATCATTTTCATCAAATTTAACATGAAAAATGTTTGCAAGTTTTGTTTTATCCCGTAATCTAGCATCTATAAGTGATGGACCAAAACTGTTAATTCAGAAAGAAATTTAGAAATCATCTTCTTTTAAATGGAAGTGCCAAAATAGCAGAAAACCACGTCGCGATGGTCCTAGTGGCTTTGCAGAAGGCTTATTGTGCACGGAATGATGTGTCCATTTTTAGACAATGTACCCGATTTAAGAACGCTAAACCAACTTCACTTTTCCTCCCTTTTAAATTATTTTTATTAAAAAACTGCCTGAACAGAGATACCTCGCGTATATATACTCCGTCTCAAAATATAACCTCACCTCTATATAAACTCAGTATTTAGTTATACACTTCATATTTCCTTTGGGTATATTCTACGCGTTTGAAGCTTAATGTGATACAATTCAAACAGTAGTGGTTCCAGGCTGCAAAAAACCCGGTTTTGGGAATTAAAAAGCAATTTCCTAGAATATGATAAGAAAAACTCGTCTCATAATATAACCTCAATGAATTTATTTCACTGATTATTCTTTAATAGACAGAAAAAAGTACATAAAATAACAATTAATATTTCGTTGATCCTCCATTGTGATTTATGACTTCAAAAAGCCTTGATGGCATACTGTCATAAAGAGTCCGTATGTAATTTGTTGGAATTTCCGCCCAGCATTTCAAATGGCCTCTTTTAACTCCGCTGTTGTTTGAAACTGCTTCCCATCAGCGTAAATATGTCGTGAGAGATATCCCCAAGCATTCTCAATAATATTTAAGTCCGGTGATTTCGACGGCCAATGCAGTAAGGTCACATTGTTGCCTCTAAACCATTCTTTAACACGCCCTGCGGTATGAATCGCAGCATTGCTGGAAAGAAATTTTTGCGATTCCAATTTTTCGATTATTTTTATACGCGGTCTAGATAATAAATCGATATACTTCCTGGAGTCCTGTCGGCCACTAATTATCTCTAAATCTGCAATTCCATTGTATGTTATAGCACCCCAGATCATAAGTGACCCGCCTCCCATTTGTCTTCGGCTTAAAACCAATTCCTCTTTGCGTAAATCATGGAAATAGTGATGGTAGCCATCCAGATTAAGCTTCTCGTCAGTAAAGATGACTTTTTTCCATTCAGCAGCCCAAGACATGTGATCACGATCGAATTGTAAACGTTGATGTCGGTGCTTTTTCGTTAGGGGTAATTTTTTATGCAGTTTCCTGAATTGGATATCCTCGCTCGCTTTAATAATGCGATGGACTGTCGATTTGTGGACCACGACACCAGATTTCTCTTTTATTATTGACAGACTTGGGGCTGAATTCAAAGCTGCCTTCAATATTGCCCTTCTCTTTCTAGGCGAATCTTTGATGGTCGGCCTAGTTTTGCTGGAGCAATATTTTCCCTTCCCTTTTTTTTTAAATTATTCACTGCTCTAGCGCTCCTATCCAAGAAACGTGCGATTCACGATTTCCTTTACCGTCTTTCGACATTTTAATTATAATGGCTTTTTCCGTATTATTTTGAAAAATCACAATTAATATTACTTTATTATAAGTTACTATTTCTAAATAAATCTCCGTTTACTGTTTCACGCCCGATCACTTTGAAGAATTACTTGAAACTGATACCTGAGGCTATATGATGAGACGAGATTTTCTTGAAATATTCTAGGAAATTGCTTTTTAATTACTAAAACCGGTTTTGTTGCTGCCTGTAACAAACACTGTTCGAATTGTATTACATCATGCTTCAAATGCGTAAAACTTACCCAATTGAAATATGAAGTGTATAACAAATACAGAGTTTATATAGTGGTGAGGTTATATTTTGAGACAGAGTGTAACTCTGATTGTTTCCAAAACACAAAACGGCGCACTTCAGTTCAAAACGTTACTATTAACATATACAGTATGCGACAAAAGTATACATATATTATAAAAGTGAAAAACGAATAGAGTTTTTTCAAAATGTCAATCGCTTCACAAACTGCACTGACTTCAAACAAATTAATCCTGTTTGTTACAATAAATCTCAACTGGACTTCTCACATGCGTGTGCATTGGAGAATTATTGTAAGTACACTTGTATGTGTTTGACTTTAGTAAGAGTGCACGCCATAAAAATAATTCTTATAGAATGTCGCATACTGTATGTGCACAGTAGTAGTAAAAAACACACTAAACTTCATAATATCAAAAACAATTGTTGGAGTTCCATCACGGACGCCATTTAATCTGCTAGAGTGGCGTTAGTGCTGAATGTATGGGGTCTTTATGGGGTGACATTGAAATTCATGCAGAACAAGTTATAATTTAATATATAAACTCATCAGTTCCTTAAAATCCTTAAAAAAGTGAAATTTATAAATACAAGTGATCCAAATCTACAGTTATCTATAAACACGCGGTCATAAAATCCCTTTAATATGTGGAATTCTTAAAAAATCGCTACTCTGGCACGAGTTCTTCCCTGGATTGTCCTGTTGCAGGGGGAACCGCTCTTAAATGTGGCCGGCACAACAGTTAATTCTAAGGCTGTCCAGGTGTTTTGTCATTACCTGTTATTTGTAGCGGTATCTGCTGTGCGTTTACCGTTTTGGAAGAATAAGAAATACAATTGTTAAACCATCGAACAATTCACGGTAATCAAGTTGACAGTTCGGAACAGATCACGACAATAAATGTAATGTAGGGTTGCAGATTATTGTTGGTGGTTCGGAATCTACCTTAAATTCTAGGACTATTGCAAGCGTTGTCTAGAATCGAGTGAAGTTCTTCTACCGCTCTATACGCCACAAGAAGTTACAGGAACTATAGAGAGAGAAATGGATAATCTTATTGAAAAGTTTCTAATTTATTTAAGAATGACCTAAATGTGTTTTATGATCTAGTATTAAGCCTTAGAACTCCTTTTGTCTTTATTTCCTGCAAATGTGGCTTAGTTTGTTCTTCCCCTGTACTATACTCTGCATATATATTCTAATCGTTTGTGCACAACTTCTAAGAGATGAATGGAACATGTTTAAACAAATTAAAACAAGAAAGACGATGCTTATTTGGGACATATATAATTTATTTACTTTTTGAATTCAAATACTTCAAATACAATAACACTAAAATTTGGTTTTAAAACATTACATTCAGCCTTAAATTTCAAAAATTTATGTATACCTCCGAAAATACGAATTCAAAAGTTCATTCCAAAAAAATTTACAAAATAGAAATGGACACATTTATCACAAGTTTTGATATTAAATTCAAATAACATCAAGGTTTTTTTTTCAATAAATAAGCGTTTTTAGAATACATTTATGGTCTTAAGTAATTTACCAAATTTGGCATTTGTTTTTGGGATTCATGTTCGATCCCAATGCGCATCCAAATTCTGTGGAAAAATCTTTAAAATTTGAGAGTGAGCCCAGTGCGCGAAATTTTTCTGGACTGTACGGAAACTTTTGAAATTTCTTTACCAAAAGTTCACGATAAACTCGCCATTCGCAGAAGGACTGGGTATATGCAAGAAAGAATAATTGTTTATTGGTGAGATCTATGCCCGGCAATACTTCATCTTCAGCCACACCTTCCAGATCTTTGTGCTCATTGTACCACGTATTGTAGGCTGTATATGCTAACTTCATTCCACCGTTGTCAGCAATATTTTCATAAAGTGTTTTGCTTCCATCAATTTTTGTGTTAAAACTAGACGAAAATGTGTAGTTTCCATAAAAATCGACAAAACATTTAGAAGCATTTTCATAGCCAAACTCAGATTTCTTAGACCACCATTTGCGGTAATTTCCAAAGTTGTCGTAGCACTTCCCTGTAGTGTCAAATGCATGGGTCAACTGTCGTCCTATCAATGAGCCAAGAACGGCAAAATTAAAGGATTTTGGTAGATTTGAATGAAACAATGGCAAACTCTGAAGAACTGGTGGTACTACAAGTAGGTTAAGCTCTGGAATAAGCGCTACAGCTGCAGCAGTAAGGTCAACACTAAAGATTTCTTGCTCATCAATTTTGTTATAAGCACTATGTTCAATTTGGGTTTTATGTTGCAATGCCCTAAATGCACTTTTCACAAAATTGTTTGAATCAATTTCTAAATGTTTATACAAATCGTCTACCCAGCTAGTATCGACAATTTCGTTATAATAACCCACAAGCGGAGTGATCTTACTCAACTTTAATTTAGCTTCTTTTCTTGTAGTGGTATCCATCCAACCAGCATTTTTTAATATTTGCCTCATAGACCATTTTACATAATTCACCATGTCTAGGACCCTGTCTCTGGTGCGCTTATCATAATATTCTCGGAGATATAGGGAGCTGAAAGCTGTACCCATTACTTCTTGTAGATCATAAATGCAATAATTACAATGGGAGATCTCTAATGACCCCAATTTGTCCATTAATTTGTAAAACATATAATTCGCTAAAACTTCGGGGTCTATGCAGTCAAAATGATTAAGAACATCAGATAGTAGGTTTTCATTCAAAATCAATAATTTGTCTGATCCACTTATATTTTTGTCGGCAATAGTTTCAAAATATTTATTCCAATTTCGATCTGGAAACTTTTTTTTCAATTCATCGAATGTAATTTCTGTAATATTGTCATATTGAATTTGCCAATCTTTGAGAAGATCTAGTCGATCTTTCTGGAATTTCAAAATTTCCTCTGCTGCTTCATTTGCCGTCTCTCTGCTAATACCTGCGACGGTTAATTTTCCAGTTACTTTTTTCAAATACTCTTCTTTTATGCTGTTAGATTCTTCAGACATTGTTTTTCTTGTTAATTTGTCTTCAACTGGTCCTGGTCCTAATATAATCACAATTTCATCGGGATTCTTTGGGTGCCTTTGTACAGTTTCATAAAGCAATGACTGTATTCCATATTGCCTTAGTTTTGCGACCCTATCAAACCAATTAAAGTCAACACTTGACCAACCTGACTCATTTAATAATGGCCAGCTACCAATTGTTTGTGAAAACTCTAGAATTTGGCTAAGTTTTTCTTTACATTTTCCTATTAAGTTAGTGCAAGATTTGAAAAGTTTTCTGATTTTCTGATCCGAAGATGTTTGAATTTCGTTTGTATTATTTGCAAGTATTGTGATTAAAGAAGCCGTGAGTTTTGTTCTCAGTTGATCAAGTTTTGTTTTCCCTTCAAAGTTGCCACATGCATATTCATAAAAGTCATCGCATGGATCTACGGATGCATCCATATAATTCCTAATATTTGTAGATACTATTGTTTTTATATTGTCATCGATGTTTTGAAGATTTGCATATGTTACATCTTCTGATGGTGTTCTTGGAATAAAATCCAATTTGCTGAACATTTGCTGAACAAATTCCCAACTAGAATTGTCACATTGAAATCCCCTTATCAGGAAAAGAAGTAAAACAACTTTTAATGTAGTATCTCCTATATGATTCGAACACGGCATTTTCAACTGGAAAAGAGAAAGAAAATTTTTTTTTTGTTAAAGCGAACGAACGAATTTTAAATTAAATTTGTTTTATTTACTAAAAATGATGAGCTCGTATATTCTACAATAATAAATTTTCAATGTTGTGTGATAAGTAAAAAAATAAATAATGTCAATTAATTAATTAATAGCTCGTTAGATAGATATTTTTATTTCTTACAATACGTCTATGTATTGTTTTTACAAAGGAGCAACCAATAATAAATTATTTTAGAAGAACTAGAGTTATAAGTTACCTCCGGGTCAGTAAATTACTGAACTTTAGCGTTGGTCGAAAAGTATAAACAATTATAAACATTACAAATCTGTATCGAAGCGTTATGCCGTAAAATCGGGTAAATATAGAAATGATAATCGGCAAAAACATTATTCCATTATTGGTGAACTTTGACCCATGATAACTTACAGTCTAGTTGATCGTTTAGTACTCACTTTGTAGATAAGTTTATCCTCTATAACATTTCCGTTGGCCATTTCTAACTATAGTGAAAACTAAACAAGTAACTAAATAAAAACAAACCCCCCACCCCTCAAGATGGTGGCTGTACCCAATCCCCTACAGCCTCAACAACTTTTAACTATTTCTAAAGCATAAAGAAATATGTATGCGAGAACGAGCTACAATAAAGAGCTAAGAGCGAGCTGCAATAAATTCATTAAAATCAACATGCTTCGCAAAGTTTAGGCAGATCCAATTATTCGCACAAGTGCTGTCGCATTTTATAATCATAGGACTACATAAGCAGCAGCAGTACTACACTTCACATCATTGCGCTGCTTGCAATCAGTGGTTGGTGACACTGAAGAATAGATGGCGAATGTATAAATCCATTTGAGAACTAACACATGGGCTGAAAAGTCCCGGGCCTAACACATAGATGGCGCTATTCTTATTGCATTCACCGCTTTTTGAGTTAGTACTAACCTTCAAAAGAAAGCTGTTAATATTTCATGATATTCTACTTATAAGTTTGTGAGTTATTGTGCTAAGAGTAACACTACTTTTGTTATTTTCGGAACAATGGATCAAAAACAATTTCGTGGTTTAATTTTACACTGCTTCTTGATGGGAAAAAATACCGTTCAAGCGGAGCAATGGCTTCAAAAGTGTTATAAGGACTCCGCTCCATCGGAAACAATAATAAAACGTTGGTTTGCTGACTTCAAACGTGGTCGTAGAGACACCGATGATGAAGAACGCAGTGGACGTCCAAATGAGGCGGTAACACCAGAAAACTTAAAAAAAATCCACAAAATCGTTTGAATGATCGAAAAGTGAAGTTGCGTGAGTTAGCTGACATCGTAAAGATATCAAAAGAACGTGTTGGCTTTATATTACATGAGCATTTGACTATGAGAAAGCTCTGTTCAAAGTGGGTGCCGCGTTTGCTCACTGTTGACCAAAAACAAGAACGTGTTGTTGATTCTGAGCAGTGTTTGGCCATATTTAAACGGAACAAACCGCAATTATTGCGTCGATATGTAACAATGGATGAAACATGAATCCATCACTTCACTCCGGAATCAAAACGATCGTCATCTGAGTGTACAGCAACTGATGAACCTCGTCCAAAGCGCCCGAAAGCACAACAATCGGCTGGAAACGTTATGGCCTCGGTATTTTGGGATGTGCGTGGTGTAATATTCATCGACTATCTTGAGAAGGGAAATACCATTAACAGTGAATATTAAATAGCATTATTGGAGCATTTGAAGGCCGAAATTGCAAAGAAACGACCGCATATGGCAAAGAAAGAAATTTTGTTTCGTCAAGAAAACGCACCGTGTCACAAGTCAATCAAAACAATGGCAAAACTACATGAATTGAACTTTGAATTGCTTCCACATTCACCGTATTCGCCAGATTTGGCTCCCAGCGACTACTGGCTGTTCGCAGACCTCACCGGTAAGAAATTTCGCTCGAATGAAGAGGTTACCGCTGAAACTGAGGCCTATTTTGAGGCAAAAGATAAATCGTTCTACAAAAGTGGTATTGAAATATTAGAGCGGCGCTGGAATGATTGTCTGGCTCTTGATGGAGATTACGTTGATGAATAAAGCTAATTTTGAACAAAAAAAAACCGCGTTTTCTTTGTTAGGCCCGGGACTTTTCAGCCCATGTGTTATTACGTCAATTTGAAATTTCTTACTGGCCATTTTAAGGTTTGCATTTTTTCAATTGTGTTACACTAACACAATTATACATTTATATAATTTCGTGTAAACGAAATAATATAAATAGAGCGGCCTGAGCTCACAAAAGCTTTGTGCTCTGAACAATCATCAAGTTAACATCAGCGGTCTTGAAGCTGAAATAATATTTAAAAAAACTATTTGGTGGATTCATTGAAACCAACAGTAGTAGAATTGTGCATTCAACAATTCTCACCTCATCAGCCGTTTTGAAGTTGATAATTATAGCGTGCAAAACTTAACCACTTATCAAGCAACTAGTCTAGTATTCATAGCTACATAGTTGTCTCACCTTCTTTTGGTGGATTTTTTGAAACCGAAAAACACCGTCTTTACGACAAATACTCCGCTCGGTACGTATAAATAAACGTACACGAGCCTGCCTTTAGCATTGCGTTCTGAGCAATCAAACCGAGCACATCAGCACGAAACTTGCTGCATTGAAGCAAGTCATTACTAACCACAAATCTGAATATAAAATATTCTCTTACAGCTTACAGTTGAGGAGTCTTGAACCTCAACTTTTTTGCACCAGCGAAGTGAGCTGGAATTATAAATATTTCTTTTATTTTTACTAGAAAACTTATTTGTTCTTTTATTTCCACAGGAACTATCGCCTTGGATTATCTCTTCAGTTGAATTTTTATTTATTTTTACATTATTATTTTTTTATTATTTAGTTGCTTTATTTATTTTTTATTATTTGAATTGTTTCTTTTTCGTTTGTATTATTTTGCTTTGAATAGCTTTTATATACCTATATTCTTGAATTTTCAATAAAAAATATAATTTTACAAATCCAAGTGTTTTCATTCCTACCCCGGCACCCTCCCTTTTTTCGCTTAAGCCAGTTAGGGCTTAAAATAAATCAACCTTAAAAACGAAAGATAGAGAAATAGAATTCCACTATTATAATAATAACACGGGCCTGCGAAATTGTTCCCCTTGACAATGAATAGTTGTTTCCGAAGTAACTTTTCCCGCTGAAACCGAGTCCCGGCTCATAATTGCTTTATAACGTCAGGTTTTTGAGATCTAACCTAAAAGTGAAAAAGCACTGTTTTTTACATATCTGAGGTTCTGTAGATTCATGAACATGAAAATTTCAAAATGCGATATCTCGGCGGAAAAAAAGATATTTGAGCAAACTCAACGGCATTTGAATATATAAGATCTTACAGTTTTTTTTGTGTTTTTACACTATTTAGTTAGAATTCTCAGCCCGGATTCGGTTTCAGCGGGAAAAATTACCTCGGTAACAGCTATTCATTGTCCAGGGGAAAAAATCTCGCAGGCCTGTGTAATAAGTTGTTTGTTAGAAGCTAAGGGTAATAATCACAATAGGATCTCCGAATGTGTAGATAAGAGACGACACTGTAGAAAGTTAATAAATTTTATTTTAGCCTCAAGTAATTAATGACCAAAACTTAAATATAGCAGAAAGAGAGGATAACCAACATATAGAGCAAGGTCGATTAGACCACAACAATGAGGAAAATTACATAAATATTCGTGATTTGTTAAAATATGTTAGAATCAGACTCCGACTCGAGACTTCACCGTTGACAGCGTCTCAATTTTCGCCTGTCTCAGAGCCATGTATGGTCTTCCAGACTTCTTCCACCACTACACAAACTACATTGCGTTTTCTACACAAAATCCGACACGACAGGTGTAGGCACTCGTGCGGACTTCATCGCGCGGAAGCACGACAAGTGTGGGACGGCACAAAGATGCATGCGGAGCAATATTGTCGCAAAATATCGATGGAAAGGAACTGCCGATCGCATACGCAAGCAAACCTTTTTCCTTCGGAGAAAAAAATAAATCTACTATAGAAATGGATCTTGCAGTGATTCACTAGGTGATAACGTACTTCAAACCCTACGTTTACGGCAGAAGATTTCGAATAAAAACAGACCACCGGCCACTACTGTACCTATTTGGAATGCAAAATCCCTCATCAAAACTTACATGGATGGGATTAGACCTGGAAGAATTCGATTTCAAAATTGAATATGTGAAAGGAAAAGAGAATATGAATATGTGAAAGGAAAAAAGAAGTTGATATAAATGACTTGAAGGAAATTAATATCATGCGAATATTAACCCGCGCAATGACAAATCAAAGTAATAAAGAAATAATATGCGCTGAAGAGAAGGAGATAAGAACCATAGCACCGCAGCCTGATCAACTGCGCATAACGGAAGCGACATCTCCAACAAAAGTAGAACACTTACCGGACTTACAATTAAAAACTGTAGCTACAAATCTAAAATCGAAGTAAAAATAATGCACAGAAATAAGATAATATATAAGCGGTATATAAAAAAAGAAAGATTAGGAACTAGCATTAGTGCAGGTATTCGAAATACTGGAAAATGACGTTAGCAAACAACTTCAGACTTCGACTCTGAAGCTTTCTGCAGAAAGTGGGATATTTAAATGAATCAGTATAACCGCATTTAAAGAATAAGGTAGCCAAAAATTAAAAGATGTGAATATTCAAATATATATATATATATATAAACCGCACAATTTTCACTCAACACCGACTGGAGAGCATGTAGGTCAGTCAAGGATGTTTAACAAACTCAAAGAGCTATATAAATGGAGCTCAATGAGGAAAACTATAGCGAAATACGTAAATAAATGCGAACTATGTGCGAAAAATAAATATCAGAAACGCAACAATGAAGTAACACAAACTACAACACCAGTGAAGACATTCGATGTAGTATCTATAGATACGGTAAGACCGTTCACTAAAACAGGCAATGGCAGTGCGATTTAAGTAAAGTACATCGTGATATTCCCAACAAAAGACAAGGAAGCAAACACTATCGCTCACGCAATAGTCAATGGGTTCATATTAATATACGGGTCGATGATCAAAATCAAATTAGATTTGGAAAGGGAACATAAAAATCAGATTTTCACGGAAATATGTAAAATTTTGAAAATCAAACAACTGTTCGCAACGGCAGCACACCCAGAAACTATAGGAGCGTTAGAAAGAAATCACAAATGTCTTAATGAATATTTAAGATGCTTCGTAAACGATAACAGAAATGATTGGGATGCATGTACGTCTTACTACTCATTCTGCTACAATACCACACCAAGCACTATGCATGGATACACGCCATTCGAACTTATTTTCGCTAAAAATGTCAGCATTCCATCAGAACTCTTCACTAGCCAACCATACCCGGTATATAAATATGACTTGTATAGTAATGGTGCGGTTACACCTGACACTTATTGCAGAACATTTTTGTGTCAGACACTAAATGTCGTGTCTGAACAGGCAAAACAGTTAGTGTCCGACACTTATCTCAGAAAGAAAAATAAGTCTCGATACATGATTCCTCTCAAATGGGAACACTTCAAGAGACGTGTCTCAACAAGTGTCGGATAGCAGTCTCAGTAGTTGGGTGAATTTCTACTTTATTTCAGTGTGTCTGGATACTTTGTAGTAATGAGCAAGATGTGTAGTACCGGAAAAGAGTGGTCAAAGTGTGATATTGAAGACATGATAAATGCCTATGAGAGTAAACCAGAACAGGACACAAAGTGCATAAATTTTAAAAATAGAGTCAAAAAAAGTGATGCATGGAAATGTCTATCAGAAAAGTTCTCAACAACTGTGGAGGCAATGCAACGAAAAATCCACAATTTCAGAAATTAATTTAATTGTGAGATGAAAAAGTCATTGAAAACAAGATCCTGGGATGGTACAAGTGACATATACAAATCGAAATGGATTTATTTTAAATGATGTTTTTGAAAACTAATATAGAGACCAGGTGTATGTCCGGATTTACAATAATTACAATTACAATTTGCTTTACTTTTAATTACCTGATGCCAAAAAACGCAGAGTTATTCCAAGACGTTCTTCGACAGGTATTGCTGGTCTCATTTTTGTATCCTTTTTACAAATGAGTGGATCAATTTTATTAACTAAAATTTCAAAGGTTGAAGGAGTCATTCTGAATAAATTAGCAAACTGCCCAGGGTCTTCTACTCTTAATTCTGATAGCAACTGGTGGAACGCTCCAAAATCTGCTCTTCTGGCTTTCCAATCCTTCACCCAAATAGAACGTTTTCTCTTTTTTTGGTTTAATAAATGTAGAATAATTACTGCAGCTGCGACCTTTTTCTTTGAAAGACCCATTGCGTCTACCTCAAAAATAAAATTAAATTTCTTACATAAGTCTCGAGACACTTTGTTTCAAATAGAAACACTTCTGACACTTATCTCCAAGCAATGTTCTGACACTTCTGTAAATTTGTATCCGAGAGAAAAGTCTCGAGCCTTTTATGGCCTTCTCTGATATTTGTGTCAGAGATCTCCGACACTTATATCTAAGAGTAGTGTCAAGTGCGAAACCGCCATAAGGAAGTAAAATTCAGACTACAGAACGCACTAAATAAGGCAAAACAATACTTAGAAGCTTCAAAAGAATCACGAAATGAGACAAGTAAAACCGACTGTAGCCCGCTAATATTAAAAATATGCAACCAAGTATTATTAACAGTCCACCATTGACACTGTAAATTGTATTATAGAAGATGAGAATAAGAGTAGATCTAAGGTACATAAAAATAGATTAAGAAAAATCCACGAATAAGAAAATTATAAAGTAATCTCTGTGCTAGTTAAAAAAAGTTGCAAGGTATAAATTATTATAATCTGTAAGAGACATTAAGCAAACTAGCGCTAACGTAATTATAACCATCTGATCTGTTAAGAAAAATATGGAATTAGAGACTAAGCAGAATAGGTAACCCTTAACAATTGATATAGGTAAAATATTGAAAATATTGAGAACATTTAATTCAAATATTCGTTGAATTTTTTTCCCCAAAGGGGGTAGGTGTAGTAACCTAAATACTTAAATCCATTAAGTGCGCATAAATATCAATCCTGACCTACCACAAATTACACTTTGCAATTTGAGCTAAACGTACATAGATAAAGCCAGGCAGTAGAGCTGACTCACAGCACTCAAGTTTCGTGTCGGAAGAATATAAACAAACAATGAACTTAATCACTGACCGAGCAAGTCTTTCATTATAGGAGAGAAACTGTTACAAGCTCCTCCTTTTCTAATCTCTTAATTTGGAGTCAAAGCTAATTTAGCTGCTCCATTGGAGTTAAAGCCTATCGGCTGCTCCTAGGAAATACCACCGGAGTTAAAGCTTTGACAAGCTGCTCCAAGGTAACCGTACTCGCGAGAAGAACAGTTGCACGCTGAGGAACGACGCTATCCAGGAGGTTTACCACTATGGCGACTGCGGCAGTTTTACCACAAAGTAGTCCTCAGCACAATGTCATGTCTTATACAAGGGAAAACTGCCCTTCCAAACCGAAGAAATGGATTGAAACAAGCATGCATGCTGTCACCTTTGCTTTTCCTGATTGTCATTAATGACGCATTGTGCAGCACCCTAGATGCCCACTCATCGCGAGGACTGGATGGAAACTTTTCAAACAGCTTACGCGTCTGGACTATGCCGAAATTTGTATGTCTCCTATCCAACAAATAGAGTCATTCATCAATAATGTTCGAAACCTTGAGCAGGGCAAGGCTTAATATCAATTTAGCCAAAACCAAAGTTATAAGTTTAGACTCCAGGAGGCAACATGACATTTATCTTGACTAGCAGCAAATAGAACAACTGGATAAATTTTGTTATCTCGGAAGCATGAGCTCGCATCAGTAAGGCTCGATCTTCATTTAATACTCTTGCTTAGTTGTGGCGCAATAACAATATTTGCAGACGCACAAAACTCCGGATCTTCGGATCGAATGTAAAATCTGTTCTGTTGTGCGGCTGTTCAACAGTGTCCTGTCAAATATATGTAAGCTACAAGCCTTTATTAGCCGGTGTCTCTGGTGCTACTTTAAAATCCATTGGCCGGACTAACCAAACCCTAGTCTTCGCAGGCGAAAGTTTTAATGGCTTGAATCTATATGAAACTCTCGCCCTCACAAAAGTTTTACCATGGCGCTAATCCGACAACGTACTCCATTCAGGAAAAAATAATCGTCTAAACCGGACCAGTCGCTACGAAGTAAGGTGACTACTCCTTCTCTCCTCATCCTCATCATAATAGTACTAATGAGGAAAAGTATTCTGTACAATAGAATTAAAGAACGCACTCTATGCAACATTTATAATGTAGGTGTTTGGGATTTATCATGCAACGGTTCTTCCCTAAGAAATGTAAAAAAATATTGTGTTCCTTTTAACGTACGATCCCAATCCAAGAGAAAGCACTGTACATTTCTTTCAAATTCACATTGGCTAAAACAGTGACAGAATTAGAATTGCATTTACATTACTAAAATTTATTGTCACTGGGAACTTGTATATGTGCCATGTCGAAAGTTTCTAGCCAATTGGGAAGTGGATGAAATATCGATTACAAAATTTGTAGCCGACAACAAGATTTTAAATTTGAATGGTAGAGCAGAGTAAGAAAGAAATTTATGCGTCGTAACGCTAAGAAAATAATCAACAACAAAATTCGGCTTATTCGGAAACTGAGTTGGATCAATGGATAAATGGTACGATCACCGTCCCTTATTTGCAGGGTTCTAGTCTCGGTCTTCCCGGGAGTTGTTGGTCTCGTCTAGTTCGCAGTAATGTAAAAACAAGACACTTAAGTTCCCTCATTTCGCTTACCTAAATTTCCTTTCGGCCGAAGCCATGCTAACGATTCAAAGGGTTGTCCCCTCGGCTTTGGCCAAATCCTCAAAAAAAATAAATCAACCACACCTTTTTACTACCCTTATCTGCAGTGTCAAGCTAGCGAAGAAAGCTTCCGATTGGAATCAAAACGTAGTAAGTAGTCAGATTAAAGACTGTTGCACAAAGCATATGCTATTAGGAGGCTAGTGTTTTTGTATGTTAAGGAGGACACAAATCTGAGTTGCTCCGAAAACTCAATTTTGTCTTATATTTACTTTCAAGTCAATCAGCGCGAAAATAATGAAGTTATAGCTGATTACCTTGACGCGAAGAGTACACCTGCCGATACAGGGATGTGGGGCCGACGAGGGAGAGGGGGGAAGGCCACTTATATGATAGTTCATGTAAATGTTTTAGCCAATATGAATTTGAAAGAAATGTACAGTGCTTTCTCTTGCATTGGGATCGTACGTTAAAAGGCAAACACTATTTTTTAATTTCTTAGGGAAGAACCGTTGCATGATAAATCCCAAACACCTACAATATATATATTGCATGGTCTTATGGGGCCGAAATCGATTTTGTTCCCGAGATTATATTTTATCAAGATTTTTACAGTCGGGATTTTTTTCGGAATTTGGTACCAGACCCATCGAAACAATGTTTTAATTTTTTTTTCAGACTAACCATTCTCGAAAAAGTGATACCGCCGTTGTACTACTATTTTTATGCAAACGTTTGATTTTAATTCTATAACTTTGTTAGTTTATTTATTTTTTAATAAGTATTCATATCATATAAGTTTAATGTGTGCTTAAGAGGGTCATCGTGAAATTTAGACGTTCCTTTCTAAAGGAATTGTGAAAAAAGTACAAATGATATTGTTAAAAATTTAAAATTTTTTTTTATTTAAGTATTTGAAATCACAAGAAAAATTTTTATTTTTTTTCTCTCCTCCTGGTTCTGTATAGATGGCGTTTAAAGTTGAGCGTAACAAATTTCGGAGGAAATCGGTGGAGGTTGTAGTCTGTCTGGAAAAAAATACAAATGATAAAAAACACTTGTAATTGAGCATTGACGTGGCCCGATTTCAAAATTTTCGATCTGGGGCAAATGCCGCGAACTGAAAAATAAAATTTAAAAATGGTCTAAAAATTTAAGTGAAAATCGTGCCCAAACTTTTTTTTAGGCCCAAAATTTGAAATATGGTCAATGCTCAATTACAAAAGTTTTTTTATCACTTGAATTTTTTTTGCTTTTTGCAGACGCTCCAAAATTGAGCTACAACGTCCACCGATTTCCTCCCAAATTTTTTAAAGAAAAAAAAAGAAGGTTTTTGTGATTGGCAAATACTTAAATAAAAAAAATTTTAAAAAATTTTAACAATATAATTTGTACTTTTTCACAATCCCTTTAGAAAGAAACGTCTAAAATTCACACTCCAGGTCACGATGACCCCCTTAAGGGATCATTCTGGTTTATAATTTTCAAAAAATCGATTTTTTGTTTTGCATTTTTCAAAAGTATATATATCTAAAAGTATTGTGTTGAAAAATTAAAATGATCGGAGCAGTCTAACTATATTATTTTCCGATCTTTACGTTGCCACTTCTACTACCTGAGTCCGCTTAAAAAAACTTTAAACGCGTTGTTCTCAAAACTATGTTTTTACGGTCGGCGTCGGTGAGAAATCACTGAACCTATCTTCATGAAATTTTAACCACAAATTGTACACATAAACAGCTCTAGCCTGAACTACGATCGAAGTTAAATTTTGATTTTTACTATTTTTTTTATCCCAAAAACAATGAAAAAAAACAGCATTGTTGTAAATTTTTTTTTTTAATATCCGCCATTTTAATTGATAAAAATTAATATCCGTAATTCGGGCTAGAGCTACACGCATACTGAATGTAAATAATTTTGATTTTTTCATTTTAGATGAGCCATTATCGAGATATCACCTCCGCCAGCGAACTACCTTTTTTCACGGAGTTACCTTCAGCCGCCATTTTGAAGAGTGAAAAAAAAATAAATGAGTTTTTCTATGTACTGTAAGAGTGTATTAGTTGACCCAAGTAAACTATTTATAATTATTTATAACAGTTCCTTCCTAAATAAATTAATGAAAAGAGTCTTTTTTGACCGCATAAACCGGAATGATCCCTTATTATCTTCCTTTTTCCCAAATCCTAACTTAGATTATTTATTTAAAAGGGAAATCAAAAAAGTACCTTTTTGAACGTCACAATGCCCCCCCCCCCCTCCCCCCTAAACGAGACGAGGAAAGCTAAGGAAGTAATTTGAGGCGAACGTTTACTCAATTATATTTTTACTACAAATATAAAAAAGTCTAAGACTTTCTTGAAATGACTTTGTATGAATCGTATGGAAAAGTAATGATGAGTGAGTATAATATCAAACTTATAATTACTTGGCTAATTCCGAGCAACAAAATAATTCACTTTCTTCTTAATTCAATTTTTTCTTAAACACCTTAATTAAAAATTAAGTCGGTCCAACACAGCTAAAACAACAAAATTATTTTGTCCTAGTTATTTTTTTTCCAAAAAGTTTATATTAATCTAGGTGTAAAAAAACAGCTAATAGAAGATAGAACTTCAGTTTACCACAATTAATATTAAACACAGATTCTTAGTAAATCTTTAAACCCTATCTTGGAAATTATTTTCTATCATTCAACTAGATAAGTACAACCACCTTCACTTGCAAACTGAACTAATTGTTATGACGAGCTTCAATATTTCACTCTGACCTTGAAAGGATTGAGCTTTTCATCATCCTTGTGAAATATTACACCTTCGAAAAGCATTTCCATAAGTTCTGTACCTTTGTCGAATTTCTTTCAAAATGCCAGACATTTACATTTCTTTTTAATACAAATTTTGAATAAAACATTTAAAACGATTAACATTACCTTGAAAATCTCAAACGTTCCAGATACCAATGGGTTTTCATGGCAAACTTATTTACTTTATTTCTCTACTAAAATATTATACAAGGAATAATTTGAAATAATTTTGTTTTTTTATTTTCAAATTTAAATTAGACAAGATAGCGTGAAGAAAATTCTGATTTTTCCTATGATCTTAAAAAGCTGTATTATTTGACATCTCCATACAGGGAAGTTTATTTCATTCAAGCGCAGATTTTCCTGTAATTAATCTACGTATATTTATATACATATTGCAAGTGCAGGTTGCCTAGCATTGCGTAGAGCCAAGGCCAATGTTTTCAACATAAACTGGAGAACGTAATTTTTTTTAACGAAATAGACAAACACTAATTTAACGAGATTAACCTTCTTTGAAACATGTTTGTAGCAAAAATAAACAAAGGAAAACAACTGCGAGCCAATAATAGAATTTAAGCAAACATTCTTGGTAACGCCCTTATTTTGTCTAGTTAAACTTCGTGTTGATATCAAATTAAAAGTTATGAAAAATAAATACTTACTTATTTAGATATACAGGAGATAGACGATTCACAGCTCACTCAATCGACACCCACTACTATTTAGTCTTAAAACACTTTTTTTGGCAAGCTCTTTTTAAAAGTCGACTTGATTCAACCGTACTGTGTCCTATACTGAACTTTCGTTTAGCTGGAAAATACTCAAGCTTTAAATATTTTGTTCTCCCTGTAGAGCACTATTTCCATAACAACGGGAGAAAAGTTGGAGTTCATCTGTTAAGCTTTATTGCAATATTGATTTTCATCAGCTTTCCTAGGTAGAAAGCTACAAGGACACAAATGTAGTGCAATCTTTATTGCCGCGAGGAAAGTCTGGGAAAAATTCTTAATAAAATTTCACTGTTAATGGGAGTGGTGCTTTATGATGTGGACCAATGATTTCAATAAAATTTTAATGAACATGCGTACACTACTGCAAGTTCGAAAATTATAAATAGAAAAAAACTTCGGTGTATGTATCGACATTTGAAATATGGAGAGTAGGCTTTAATAGACGAAAAAGCTTAAATTCTGAAAATATTCACATATACTTTTTTCAGTATATACTTACTATTTTATTTTTTAATAATTTTTTATAAAAAAATAATTACAAAACAAAATAGTTTTTAAGAAGAAAAGATGAAACAACTTCGCAAAAAGCGTTCAGAAGTGTAAAATAGTATTAAATTTTATATCAAGGACGATATTTTGAAGTCGTTTTGCGAAGTCCGTTTAACGTTTTTTTTAAACTATTGTACTTTTTCTTATAATAGTATATATATTTCTTGGAATAGTATAGATAGGCTTCACCTCTTTAATACAAACGAATCGTCTAGTTCGCCTTGGATACCTCTGTGGAGTTGATGGTATCATGTGATCCATACATTCTTGTTGAATATGATAACGTTCTCATACTATCCAGGATTCTTGACCTGGATTTAAAGGTGTTCAGGGCTTGATGTTAGCTTCATATCACCATCCTATGCATATTCACGGAGAAGAACCAACATGTTCATAGATTGAGCATCTGCATCTGTGTGTCAATCGACTTCGCTTCGTTAACAGTGCATCGTTTTCTTCTGACCAAGATATTGGATGATTGAATATTTACAACTGTATGACGGAAAGCTTCACTTCTGTGAACATGCTATTATTTTTTTCACGTCAAAATGTTCATTGTCTGAGGACTGTTCACACTTTGTCCCCCTGAACGCCTCTTCCGCCAAAGAAGCCTTTTTTACCGATCAGCTCTCTGTTTCTGGTCTCTTTCAAGTTAGTGGAGTCAGAAACTTTCTGGACAGACAGACCCAGTTAACTCGGCTGTCGCGGAAAGCGAACATCTCCTCTCCTCCCTCGATCGTCATCACCCTCCCCTGTTCCTCGTTTTCTCCTACGAACATCCTCACGCCCTTTCAAGCTCCGAGTCTTCTCTTTCCTTCAATTTTCGTAAAGGCGACTTTGAAAAATTAAATCACTTGCTCCTCAACTCCAACACTGGCAATATCCCTCAACATCTTCCAATAGACGTTGCTGTAGAGGCGTTTTATTCGGAAATACACACTTGCCTTACACAATCTATCCCCCTTTTTCCTCGTAAAAACTGCTCCTCATCCCCCGTTTGGTACGATAAAGAATTACGCTCTCTCCGCAACAGGAGAAATAAACGTTGGCAAACTTTTCTTCTGACCCAGACTGAGTCTGACTATTCTTCCTACTTGTCTGCTTACACCTCTTTTTCTGAACGTTGTGATACCCTCTACCATGAGTACCTCCAACGGATGGAAACAAGCCTCATATCCGACCCCAAGTGCTTTTATAGCTTTATTAATTCTAAGAAGAAATCCAATGGTCACCCTTCCACCCTAAAGCTCGAGATATACCTCTTCATCAGATCCTCAGGTTATCGCCAACCTCTTTGCACACTTCTTCAGTAAATCTTTCAGCGACAATTCGCTCCAACCTGACCTTAGCTACTTTTCATTCTTGGACAAATGCACTCAAACGTCGTTTACATCTTTTGACCCTGACCCCGAACAAATCGCCGCCAGTATTAACGGGCTTGCGGATGACTTTCACCCCGGTCCTGACGGCCGCCTCTCGGTCACTCAAGGGGTTTTCCCTCAATTATGGAAAAACTCTTATATTATTCCCATATTTAAAAAAGGCTGCAAGAACGATGTATCCAACTACAGACCCATTGCTAAATTATCATCAATACCTAAACTATTCGAAAAATTGGTCTATGATTCCATGTTCTTTCACTGTAAGTCTATTTTCTCCCTCTCCCAGCATGGCTTCCTCAAAGCAAAATCTACAACCACCAACCTTACCGAATTCGTCTCCAAAACACTATGTACCCTGGAAAACGATAAATATGTTGATGTTATCGCCACCGATTTTAGTAAAGCCTTTGACAAGATCTCCCATAACGTTATCCTGTTTAAACTTGATCGCCTAGGCTTCCCCCCCAGATTCATCTCCTGGATTCAATCCTACCTCAACAACCGTCAATACAATGTTCTTTTCAGCTCATCCATTTCTAACCAAATTGTCGCTCGTTCCGGCGTCCCTCAGGGCAGCCACCTCGGTCCATTAATTTTCATCCTTACAATTAATGATGTTGATTGTGTCATCAAATACTCAGAGCTGTCCATTTATGCTGATGACATGAAAATAATTAAACATATCTCCTCCACAACCGACTCTCTTCTTCTCCAAAATGACCTAGATTCGTTCACCACATGGTGCATGAAAAACTTCCTTGAGCGCAATGTCTCCAAATGCCAGTCCATCTCTTTTTCCCGCAAGCGTATTACCTCCACCCCGAGAACCTACATGTTAACCAACGTACCAGTCCCTATCGTTACCTCTTTGTGTGACCTAGGAATAATCTGTGATAGTGAACTAAATTTCCGTTCCCATATTGATAGCATAATTAACAGAGCTAACTCCGCGCTAGGGTTTGTGAAGCGCTGGTGTAGAGAGTTCTCCAATCCTTATGTTTCCAAATCTCTCTATATTTCCTTCGTTAGACCTCTCCTTGAATATGCTAGCCAGGTTTGGTCACCCACGGAAACAACCCACATTAACAGAATTGAATCTGTCCAGCGTAGGTTCATTCGCTTTGCTCTACGTGATCTTCCGTGGGTAGATAGATTCAACCTTCCACCTTATGAAGACCGTCTGAAACTGATCGACTTACAACCAATAAGTAAACGTCGTGATGTTTCCGACGTTCTCTTCATTCATCAGCTACTAGCTGGTGCCATAGACTGCCCTTCAATCCTGCAGTCTTTACCCATCTATACCAACCCTCGCAACCTTAGGTCCACTCCCCTTTTCCGACTCGACCGCCATCGCACGAACTACGGTCAACGCGAACCAATTACCAGGATGCTTCGAAAAGTCAACGACCTTCCCTCCTTTGACTTCCATCTGAGTAAATCATCCCTTCACAAAGCCTTATATCTTTATCCCGTCCATCTTGATCGCCTTTCCTAATTCTAATACCTCCCAGTTTATATTTATCATAATCATAGCTCATATTGTAGCTTACATTATCTGTTATGAATTATTGTTTATTTTAGTTTGTAGTATTTATTTTGTTATTTTGTATTTTTTTATGTAATAGCTTGCATTAAGCTTAAATAAATAAATAAATATCTGTAGTTGCATTACAGAGTACGTCACTTCTATAACCAGGCTATCGTCTTCTTGAGGTTACGTGATCATAGATTGAGCATTAAATCTTTAAATAGATTTCAACGAGCATGTAGAGATCTGTCCTAGCGGAATTCAGTTTCCTCTAGGGTTTCGCAATTCGCATTTGTCTATAAAAAATACTTTATTATATGTTTTTTAAATTTATTATTTTATCTTATTTTTTAAATTTATTATTTTATCTTATTTTTTAAATTTATTTATTTTATATGATAATGCCAAGGCTCAGAGGATTCCCTATGATAGTAAAGCACAGCTTTAGCAGGAAAGGAATAAAGGGTAATGGAAATGGGTTGCAGAGGTTAGCAAAACCGGTGTCGATGTACGCCTGGATTAGGTTCATAAGATGAGGGAAAAACAGAAGATAGTAAACTGTTTCACATTCGTGCTGTTCTGCTTAGAAAAGATTGCGAAATTTGATGATATGTCCAAATTTGACCTGGAGAGTATAGGGGTAGGTGCGTCTTGAAGCTGTTCTATTGTCTAACGCGGACAATGCGCTGTGGTCGGCCCCTGCCCAAATATGAAAATTATATTCGAGTCTAGTGCTGATATGGGACTTATAGATCAGCGCTAAGTCAGACGGAGTGCAGTATTTCTTACATCTCTGTAGAAAATCCAAGCATTTAATCACACTTTTGGCGACTGAAAATATACGGTCTGTTCAGCTAAGGTTACTGGATATCTCAATACCCAAGATGTTTAAAGAGAGCGAATTGGGTAAATTCACTCCATCGACAGAGATGGTTTAAAGAGCTGGGTGTTTTTTAAGGTACATTAAACAGTATTGACTTTTGAATGCATTAAATACAACACCGTTTGCCCTACCCCAAGCGAGAATCATAGAAATGTCGTTGTTTAATGATCGAAACATGCGCTGTCGGTTGATTTCTTTTGCGTTTCCACTAGAATTCATTACAGAATGAAAATAGAATGCGAAATCAAGGGTGCTGCCGTCGGTGAAATTATTAGTAGGATTACAAGTGAGAAATGAAGAATAATATGAAAAGAAAAAATAATATTTGTCAAGGAACTGATTCGATACACCGTCATTGGTTTCCTACAGATTAGATGTAACTCTGACTATTATTACGATTGAATGGCCTGTCACGTCCTGTATCAATTTTAAGAGGTGAGGGCGCAGATCAAATGCTTGAAGGTTGGGTACAATAGCTGCATGCCAGACTCTATGAGAAGATTTTGAAATATCAAGAGGAACGATTTCGGATTCAACAAAATTATCTTCGAGTAATCCGCCGAATGTAGGTCCCCTTTCCATCTAATGTTCGCCGATTTCGAGAAGTCGTTTGACAACGTTGATCCGAGTATAAATGGGCAGCTTTTCGTAGGAGAGCCATCCCAGAAAAAAACGCAATCATAAAGGAATCCTAGGGTGCATGCTGTCACCTTTGGTTTTCCTAATTGTCATTAATGACGTGTTGTGCAGCGCACTAGATAACCACCCATCGAAAGGGATCAGATGTGAACATTTTAACTGCCTTACGCACCTGGACTATGCCGACAATATTCGCCTCCTATCCAACAAACAGAGTAATGTAGCTCTAATGTCCGTAGAGAGTCGTAGAGCAGGGCTTAAGATCAGTGCTGCTAAGACGAAACTTATGAGCTTGGACTCCAGGAGGCAAGACGAAATTTGCTATCTCGGAAGTATAGTTACAGCAGATGGCGGAGCTAAAGCTAATGTACAGACTCGCATCAATAAGGCTCGAGTTGCATTTAATATTGTTGAGCAATAACAACATCCCCAGACGCACAAAACTCCGGATCTTCGAATCGAACTTAAGATCTGTTCTGGTCTACGGCTATTCAACATTGAAAATGACCTGTCAAATAACATCTAAGATACGTCATCCTTAAAATCCATTGGTCAGAGGTCATTAACGACTAAGACCTACATAGCCTTATAGGCCAAGACGGGATAGAATTTCGCTGACGAAAGTGGCAATAGATACGCCACACACTTAGAAAAGAGCCAAACAATAGTTTGGAACCCGCACGGAACCCAAGGAAGGCATCGTGATCACTACTACAAATATCTGGCCGAATTCACAAGCCTGCGAATTTCAACTTTTAATTCCCCTTTTTAATAATAATGTGTTTTTGTTGGTAATAAAGTGTGCTGATTTCAGAAATAATATTTTTTTCCAACAGCGCTTTTGATAGCGCTGACTGCGAGTACATATGTATAGGCAGTTTTACATAGGAGAAATATCACCATCATAAACCACAATAACATCTAATCTACAAGCCTTTGTCAACCGGCATCTCCGGCGCATTACCAACGAAGACCTTCATACGAAGAGATTAATACGGGATAGACATCGGTATTCCAAGACGAAAATGGCAATGTATAGACCACACACTGATAAAAAGCCGAACAATAACCCTCAACAGACTTTAGATTGGACCTCACACGAGACCCAAGGTAGACGCCGAATTTGACGACCGCGCAGCACATAGAGAAAAAATCGTGGCAGCAGTTTTAGTGTTTAGAGTCTTCAGATGTGCTACTCGACAAATGATACTCGTATGAACAAAGGGATTGAAAGAGTTCCAGAGATACACTCAATACTAGGGATGGACGATACTGATACCGATATTCTGTTTATCGATACTTGCTGGAGAATAACGATAATTTTTATTCAATATCCACAGAACCGATATTATCAAACATCGATCACGCAGGGATTGATGTATCTAGACAAAAAATATGTCAATCCTTTGGATATCGAATAAAATTTATCGACAGTCTAATCAATTATGTAAAAAAATTGCATATAACAACCACCGAATATTGAAAAAAAATTATATTGTTTTGTCTAAATCATGCCAGTATTCTGTCTGTTGATATTGAGTGTGTAAATACATACAAAAGACTTACAATATAAAAAATATTCCTATGTTTTGTTAACTCTACTATTTCTTTTGGTATTTTCATTTGGACTACTTCTATCTATGGCGGCCCCGACTAATGACTTAAATTTTTATAAGGATTTCTCAACGGGGTTAGCAACAGAAACTTGAAAATTGGTATTACTCAAATAATATTTCAATACTGAGAGAAGAGGGCTACCAATCAGAGAAGTTGAAATTTTTTCGCTGTTATCAATATATGTATATCACAATATGTTTTATGATATATTATGATATACCCGATGTTTTAATACTTGTATTGCGCATCTTTGATGTTATCGATATTTCATTACTAATAATATCGAAGTCGATATATAGATAATTTTCTAACTATATCCAAATCCGGTTTTACGTTACGAAAATATCCGCCGCCCCCTTTCCATCACTTTACTTTATATATAACATTTTCAACCATAGTGCTAGTACGGCAAAGAATTCCATACAGCTATAAAAAAATTTTTTCTGTTAGCAACAAAAGTTTAATAGAATTGCTCGTTTGAATCAAATTACCCAGTACTATCTGCGATGTAATAAATACGAAATTTCTAAATTTAAATTGAAGAAAATACTCAGTCATGAGAGCGGAGACTAACAGATTACATTACATACAAATATTAAGTTAAATTTCTTTTTTTTTTACTTTGAAATTTTTTTCAGCTTGAAAATTTTTCTCGTTATTCGCTACTGGAAACAACACCCCAACAAGTATCAATTACTTAATTTGACAAAATAAATTCTGCCGGCACCTTTTTACAAGAGTCTGAATTTAAAATTAAATGTCATAATTAGAAATACCGAGAAATTCGACTCTGTCGTGGCATTCAATCACTTTTTAATGGAAAAATCTTTAATCACAATCTCTCTCAAGTAATAATATAATATATCCGATTAGGATTTAAATATTTTTAATTAAGTCAATCCTGTTAGCAACAAAAGTTTAATAGAATTGAATTATAAGGAAATGAAATTTTTTTTTATACGATGTGGCCAAATCCTAGGGGACAATCCTTTGATGCGTTAGCATGGTTTTGGTCGGAAGGGAATTAGGGTAAGGTGAGTGAGGAAACTTGAGTCTTGTTTTTGCATTGATACGAGCTAGACAACAGCCCAGATACAGAGTGGATTACTTTAATTTCTTAATAAAAGCTCACGGAGAGGTCTCGAACGCGGGGCCCATGGCATGGTAGTCGTGCGGCTGAACAAATGAATCCAACTCCGTCTCCTGATTGATAATATTTTTATGATTGAAATAACAAACCATTTATCCTATAAATATTTGTTGTGAATTCCAGAGCAGCACATATGTTCTTTTAATCCATTTGATTGAAACACTATAACTTGGGTTCATAAAACTGTTCATGCAATCATTTTTGTTGTTTTAATCGCATTTCTTTAGTGTATTGCCATGCAAAACTTAAATTTTATCTAATAGCACTACCAAGTTGTTGGCTGTCCGTCTTCAGTCCTGAACGACTTTTTGTTTACAGATCTTCTCCACTTGCACCTATAAACTATTTCAAAATATAAAAATGAATTTTATATAAAAAAATAATTGTAAACACTTTTATTTTTGGAGGTATTAGCCAGTATTGTTCTTTGCTGATACAATACTAAGTCAGTACTAGAATTCAATGAATGTTTGATTTGAAACAGTATTAGTCAGGGTCGCCAGACTATACACAGACAGTATCGCCAAATGGACACTAAAAAGTCGCCAAAATTGGCAATCTATTACTTTTTTACACGTAAGTGCAAATAGTCACTGCTTTTAGCTTATCGCGATAATATTACAATAACTTGTTTTTTTTTTATTGGGTATGCAATATACTGTGTCACAGTACGAGTAATATCTTTAATTACACACCTCAAGTTCCGTTGGTTTTTAGTAAAGCAATCTTTACCAGAATGTTGCTTACGCCACTAACAACCGACGACTTTAGCTAGGACATTTATATTTTTGAACTCGTTTTTACAAGCTTTCTTTTACCCCACTCGATGACAGTAGAAACAATTTCATTTGATTCTCATTTCACCCCAATGAAAATAAGACCCAAAGATCAAAATTTAACTACACGCCTGTTATTCTGCCAGCAATTCCTAAATGCCAAATATGAAATAGTTTGGGAAAAAACGCAAAACAATTAAAGACTTTTAGTAAAATGTATTTCATTATCTACCTAAAGGTAAAAGCTACCTATAAAAGGTAAAAAAAGTAATGAATCTATTCATATTCAAAAGTCCAGCTGTTGTAAATTGTCTTGAGCTGTATCTTTCTTTAGCTGTGGTTTCTTACATTTACCTATTCCCGCATTGCGGACTGTAAGCTGCCTTCTGCTTCAAATTGTACAAATCCGAAACTTTTTGCTCCAAAGAGCCAAGAATTGTTCCGTATCTATTACAGATACTTTCGAGTTCTTCTCTGTTACATGTTGGTACGTTTTCCAAAAATATACGACTTTTTGCTAAAGTAGGATCTCTTACTTGTGATAAAACGATTTCCATTATTTCTCCTAACACTTATCAAAAATCACAGAATTAAACTGCGAAAAAGCCGACAATTAACTCATTAGACGTGTCGTTGAAAATAATTTCTAGTGTCATTTGCAATTGCGGCAACTTTAAATTAGCTAAATTTTTCAGAAAATTCTGCTAAAATTATTTATATTACATTTATAAAGCTTTAGAAAATATTGTTTACGTATTTTTATTTGAGGTGCAACAATTTGACTAATTTTTGAAAGGCAAATAATCTGTCAAGAAAAATCGCCATAAAAACGCCCAAAATCGATGAAAAATCGCCAAAAAAGTCACCATCGTCAATTTTATATTTTTTGTCGCCAGTATTGATGAAAAATCGCCAATTTGGCGAAAAATCGCCACATCTAGCGACCCTGGTATTATTTGTGTCAGGTTTCATGGTAGTGTGGTTGTACTGGAAATATCTAATTTTTAACCGACTTTCCAAAAACGACAAAGTTCTAAGTTCGGCATGTATTTCGTAACACATGGAACGATTTTGATGATTCTTTTTTTGTTGGGTAGAGTACGTTCCCCGATTGGTACCATGTCAAACAATTATTTTGGTGGGGTGGGGTTGGAGGGTAGGGGACCTGACCTCGCAATGCGTGGACCGATTTAGAAAATTTTTGTTGTTTTATAGAGTACGATCCCCCATTGCTAATAATGAAAAAAAAAATGGCCCTTGCAAATAATGAAAAAATATGTTCTTAGAGTGGGGTGGGAAAAGGTAGTCTAACTTCGTAACGCGTGGACAGAGTTGGATGATTTTTTGTGATGTACATGAATTGTATGTTCCCCTATTGGTACTGCGGTACAATTTTAAACGGCGGGGTTATAGTAGGGTAGGGGTTGGATGTCAACTTGTTAACGCGTAGACCGATTTGGATGTTTCTTTTTATGTTATAGAGTATAATCCCAATTACTAATATGAGGATAAATTTTGCACTAGGGTGGTGGTGAGGGGAGGGTAGTCTTAGTTCGTAACGTGTAGATCGATTTGGATGACTCTTTTAATATGGATAATATGTTGCCCACTGATATGACGAAACAAATTTATGGGGTGGGGTGGTGGGCGAAAGGGGCGCTACTCACACACACACACCTATTTGGTAGATTCTTTTTTGTTGTGTACAGTATGATCCCCCATTGCTACTCTATGGAAAATGTTGACCTAGGGTTAGGGTGGGGTAGGGGTAGCCTAACCTTGTATCTAAAGTATCTATTTGTATTCTGACAAAAATGGAGGAGGGGTGGCACCTAGCTTCATAAGGCATACCCCGATTTTAATGATTTTGGTTCTGTTTTTTAGAATACGTTTCCTGATTGATAAATTCTAACAATTTTGTACCTAGAGTGACAACGATAATTCTCTCTTGCTTTATAGAGTACGGTGGCGCAGTAGGGCCATGATAAGAATTTTCTAAGGTGAGGGTATGAGAGGATGACCGTGACTGATTTCGTAATATGTTGCCGGATTTGAACAATTCTGTTTCCATTCTTTAGAGTGCGCTACCTCTGCAACTTTTGAAATCACTTTGTTCGCACGAGCAGCATTCTTCGAGTCGTATGTATGAAGACACTAAAAAGTAAAACTAAAATTGTTTTTAAAATAAGCTGAATCGGAAGGACAGGAAGGACAATTAAATACTTTTGTTGTAGTTGTTTGGTTTGTTTAATTTGCACCGACTTCAAAATGTCGTAGTAGATGTAATATTAAAAAAAAATAAGAAGAATTTTATGCTTTTTAGCGCTTTTTGTTAAGTCGGTTCAACTTTTTTTTTAAAAACTATTTTATTATTACAGTATTTGTATTCAATCTTAAACAAAATTCAGAAATTTGGCTACGTAAATATATTTTGAATATGTATACGTCATAGTTACATCCTGAACCGTATTAATTGTTATAAATGATTAAATTATTTATTCAAGAAAATGTTGAGATAGAATATTATGTTTTTGCTAAAATTTAATTGTTATTAATTATTAATTAATTATATTGTAGCAACTGCTACATTACTCCCTCTTTAGTGAAAACGTCCATCTTTTAAAAAGTAAAAAAAAATTATAATTGGAATCAACTTGTGTTGTTCTGTGGTTGATTTTATTGGTTCGCTCTTATGTTCGATAAAAGCTGGTTTTAATCTCTTGATCGAAATTTTACTTTCTTTGCCGTAATAATCTAAAGAAATATTTTTCTTCTTTACTGAATACCTTAAAGGGTCCTTTGTAAGGATTTTGCAACGATGGCTTAGTTTTGTCAATTCTAAGGAATCTGAATTTTGCATCTAATTAATTCTTTTGAAAAATAAATATTAAAATTAAGTTGTCTAGAATCAGTTGGTTTGAAATTATTTATACATGATTTAAGTTTAATAACAGGATTTAAAGGATCGGTAACTGTTGTGTTTGTATAAATGAAAAATTCAGCATATTGCAGGAGCTCGAACTATGAACTATGATGCCACAATCTGCCATTTCAAAACATTTACAAGACAATAAACATAAAATAAATTCGAATAGTATTCAACTACTACATAACATAGATGGAGGAGCAATTTTAAATGGTGCAGAGATTTTTGAAATAAGGAAAGCTAAATACATAGTCCATAGAACAATAGTCCGTTACTAGATTCAAAAATTTTTTGTAACCGGTGAAAGAAAACAGTCGATTGCCTGAGGATGCCGCAATAGGGCGAAACGCGTCGCACTCTGTATATTTTTTAAATAAAAATTATTATATGTGAACAAGTGTTTAAACTCAACTATGGAAAAATTCTCCTGGAACACGAAGAGGTTGCCCATAAACTACATAGTTCAGCTGGACAACATTGCAGATCTTCTTAACTATGGATCGTAGACCTAGAAGAATTGCTGGTAATTATAATACCCAATTCATTTGAGCTGTGCGGGTACGTATTGCTGTTTTGATTTGTGTATGCAGACCTTCAATCATGCCATTTGATTGTGGATAGTACGAAGTTGTTCGAATTCTATGAGCTCCTAATAATTTAGTGAATTCTTTGAATAACTTTGATTCAAATGGTTTCCTTAATCGGTTGTGATCTCAAGTGGAATGCCGAAACGAGAAAAATATTGGTCGTATAAAGTTCTCATGACAGTCGATGCTAGTATATTTTGTTTTTGAATACCTATAGAAACTTCACGTCAAATGTAAGACTTACATTTCGTAGGGGGACATATAATATTAATTCTTTGGGTGTAGAAATTTTGTTAAGTATGATCCTTACATTGGGTAGGGGGATATAATACTTACGACAATTTTATTTATTGATGTTAATGTAGTAAAAAGAGTGTCTTAACTTTGGTAGGCGGACACTACTCCTATTTTAAATGTATAGAATATCTTCCTTCTTGAATAATCTCCATGTTATCGTGGGTGCCACTGGACGTTTTTGGGGCACTTAAACGTTGACTGGAGTCCCAATACAAATTTCCGGAGACTCCAGTGCCTGAAGTACCAAAATAAATTGTTGGGGCATCAATGTAGGATCTTAATTGTTGCCGAGGCTTTGATATCTGGAAAATGGTTTGTCGGGGTCACCAATATAAGTTGTATGGTTGTTGGTTATTTCTCTTCAGTCCTGAACGACTTTTTGATTATAGACCTTCTCCAGTCGCACCTACAACCTGTTTTAAAATATAAAAATATTTGCCTTGAATTTTATATAATAAAATTAATTAAAAACACTTTTTTTTTTGAAGGTATTTATTAAACCAGTATTGTTCTTTGCTGAAATAATACTAAGCCAAACTAACATTCACAAATCTCTATCTCTGACAAGCAAACTAAAATATTCATTCAATGAATGTTTGATTAGAAATTGTATTAGCTATGGTATTAGCTGTGTCAGGTTTCATAGTAGTGAGATTGTACTGAAAATGTCTAGTTTTTGTTACAGTATTCGTATTCAATACTAAACAAATTTCGGAATCTTGGCTACGTATATTTTGATAGATAGAAAATTATTGTTTTGCTTAAATTTAATTATTATTAATTATTTTTATTGTGGCGTTTGCTGCACACTTATTACGGAATTGATTTAATTTACTACAAATTAACTTTAAAGAACTCTGTGACATCCCGTTTAGTTGTGCCAAAATAAGTGGGGCTGAGGCAATCTTAATTCGTAATACGTAGAAAACCTTTTGAGGAATATTATTAAAATCTGCAATTTAAACAATTACGCAAATTAACCCTGAAATGCTTTTTATTGACTTCGAAACGTATTACAATTAATCTTAGTAAGTTACAAAAGTTGTTCGAAATGTACTCCGCCACTTTCGATGAATTTCAATAACTTTCTTCTAATTCCCTGTTTAAGCCTCTCCCGTATTTTCGTCGCTGAAGTCCCAATTCTACAAACTTTTTCGCCTATATCGTTAACAGGCCATGAATAAAAATAATTCAAAAAGGTCAAATGATTATGATTATGACCATGAAAAGAAATTACTGTCAAACAAATGCTACAAAATAACCTATACTTAATATGGATTATTTGATTAATTTAAAAAAAGAGAACATAAAAATTAAACGTCCGCAAAAGTCCTTTAAAACAATACAAAGAAAAGTGAAATTAACTGCCAAAAATTCAAATCAATAGGCAAGAAGATAAGATTTAAATTGGAGAGATATGTTGATTCGTGAATTTCCCCACCGTCGTCGATCCCCTAGCGTCTGCAGGCTAGGAATTCCATTATCTCGAAACAAACACAAAGTAAAATGTCAAAGGTCACATTGAGTGCAAGAACTCAAGATGCTCATATAGAAATGCTGGTGAACGCGTCATCATAAGTTTGAAGAGGAGAACAACAGCTTTTAAACTCAGATATGTTCTCACTGAGTAACCCAATAATATATAAATCGAATGCAGCTTTGTTTAGCAACCGGCTGCACTCAGGCCAAGTACTGCATAAATAGAGCTGCCATAAGTAAAATGAGGAATTATAAGCGCTAAATTTGTTGGAGTAATTTGTAGAAGGTAAATTGAAAGCCACAGCTGTCGAAGGCCATCATAAATCTTCTGTTTGCAATGATTCCCAGGTTTTTCAGGATTGCGGAGAGTACTGCTGGTCAAATTATACTACACGTCCTATAATTATAGGATGATTCAGAACACTGGATATAGTCCTACAAATTAAATTAGCGCTGAATATTTTCAATAACTGCAAATGCTTTTTTCAGTGACAAGAGTTCTTGGAGGTTAAATGTTCATACTTAAAAGAGTAATGTGATTTGTTCAGAGCTTTCCTTAAATCAAGACCTATTTCAACTCAACGAACAAGACTAGGCAGTGATACAAAATAAATTGAATATTTTTAATAACTAGAAATGCCTTTTGCAGCTAATCTAATCTTTTTTGAACCAATCCAGACAAATTAAATTTGTGAGGGAAAAAATTGCAATCATTGAGCCATTCTTCGAATTAAATTTATCAAGTAATATTAGGCAATTTTAATAGCTTGACATTTCATTCCAAAATCGTTATCCCCATTATTCTTTTAAAAAGTGCGGAGATAAGGAAGAGAAGCTTCCAATTTTATTTGGTAAAATTTGAATTTATATAATAAGATAAATTTGCGCCGTCTGAAATGCCATTTTACATAGTATGCCAAAGACTGCCGTACACAATTAAAGTTGCCACGATTTTTCCAGTTTTTTAAAAAAGTTTTTGAGTAAAATTTAGATTTCGTCTATCTTACGGTTTCTCATTTCTGCCTCTCTTCTCAGCCTTTTTAAAGTTATAACAGTCATCTATACAATTATAAGAATTAATAATTACAGGATCAAAGCAGGAAATAATATGAAGCGCAGTACGATGACCAGGTTTACTTAGAATGGCCGACAAGCATCTTCTCACAACTCTACCACATCAGTAGAGAATACCGGATCCAGAAGTTTACTCGAATCATTCACAATACCGTTGCACTGAATCAAGTCAGAAAAAACAGTGTCATCGATGAAAGATGAGCAACATTGTGAAGAAGTCAAAGGAAACCAACATGTTTAGAAATTTCACCACTAAATATACATATATACTGATTTAGAGATTCTAGCTACATGTGTGACTGATAGGCCGAATCCTGAAGGCACTGAGCGAAATATATTACCAAAAAGTGAAAATGTCACCAACGCTAAGTTACTGAAACCGAATTCAATTACACAGACCTGCGAGGTTTTTCACACTAGACAATGAATAGTTGTTTCCAAAGTAATTTCTCCCGATGAAACCGAATCCTGCTCAAAATTGGTCTATAACGTAAGGTTTTTAAGATATAGTAACCTAAAAGTGCAAACACACTCTTTTTTGTCATATTTGAGGTTATGTAGCACCGCGATGTTTTTTTTTCAAAAACTATGTATGGGATCTTATAGTACAACTCTTGCTCTTTCAACTGCCGTTGAGATTGCTGAAATATCTTTTTTTGCCAAGTTACCATAAACTTTTCATGATAATTTCAAAATGCGATTTCTCCCAAAGTAACAGTGCAAATTACACCCGACCAAATAAAATCATTCCCAAAACCTAAACCTCTTAATACCACAAAAAAAAATAGTAGGAAAGCAACAAGTACAACCTACATGGATACCCCTGGTGAGCAGAAACTTGAGAAAGAAAAAAAATTGGCCAAGCAGCACAAAATAGCAATGAAGAGTTACAAAGATAAGAAATGTGAAGGGCAACAGAAAAGGAAAATCTAATCAAAAGCTTGCAAAACAGCCACAATTACCTAAAATTGAAAATAGGGATAGTGAGTTTGGTGATGAAAATATATACTCAAATAGTGTTCCAGGAGAGAAATGGATCAAATGCACGAGTTGCAATATGTGGGCTCTCGCAATTCGAATGACGAGAATGAATAACCATGAATTTGATTGTATAACTTTTAATGAGTCGACACTTACTAAAAATAATTACATATATATTATTAGTAAAGAGAGATATTTGTTGATTAATTTTATTATTTAATGAAAATTGTTATTTGATTTTACTTTTTTAAAGTTTGGAACTGTTTATTTTGTTATAAAAAGAAGTTGAGTATCGTCATAACTAATATATAGTTTACTGTAACAAAAAGCACTTTCTTTAGGTAATAAATGATTATATTTTGAAAAGTTTGTTTTTTAGTTTATTACTTCATTAAAATGATGTCTTCATTCATATAGATATAGATACTCTGAGTCTGGGATAAATGGATTCACGGTGAAGGTTTTTTTTAAATGGCAAATAATAGATGAAAAGCTTACAATCAACAAAATAAAAGGAGGTATAAAGTAGCTAATTGAAATAAACAAAATGAAAACGTATTTGTTATGCCTTAAAACTTCGAAGTAAAATTTTTATAAGATAAATTATGAAAAATGGTGTGCCCTAATTGTGACATAAGTTCATATTTACCACTTCTGCTGAATGTATTAGGAGAAGAGCGTGCGGAGGCGCAGACAAATTTTACAAGAAGGCCTTTGCGAGAAAATGCAATAGAATATTCAACCTGCAGGACGTTTTCTATCGGCCAATGGATTCCTCTAATCCGGTAATTAAGATGTTATTGCGTTGTTAGACAACCCCCAGTAATTTTGAACTGAAATTTCAGTAGATATAGAAGATGAAATTTCCATAGAAGATTTTAAAAAATTTGTCTTATTGAACCCGAAAATAGGGTAGAGGTACCAAATATTGATCGGTCACTGAAAAGAAGAATTATTACAAAACATTATATAAACTAGTAATGATTCCATTGATATGCAGACAATCCCGCCATTTTTAACCGACTTCCCAAAAACAAAGAGGTTCTAAGTTCGACGCGTATTTTTTGTTTTTTATTTTTTTTATGTCTGAGCGGGCATAACTTCGTAACGCTTCGACCGATTTTGATGATTCTTTTTTTGTTGGGTAGAGTATGTTCACCGATTGGTACCATGTCATTTTTGGTAGGGTGGGGGTGAAACCTAACTTTGTAACGCGTGAACCGATTTGGATGGTTCTTTTTTTGTTGTACAGAGTATGATCCCAAATTGCTAATAGGAGAAAAAAATTTGGCCTCGTGTGAGGGGAGGTGGGAGAGTAGTAGTAGTAGAGAAGGTAGTCTAACTTCGTAACGCGTGGACCGATTTCGATTCTGTTGGGTAGAGTATGTTCCCTGGTTGATACCACGAGAAATAAATTTGAGAGGGGTGGGGGTGGAACCTAACTTTGTAACGCGTGGCTTTTTTTCTGTTGTATAGAGTGTGATCCCCTCATTGCTAATAGGAGATTAATTTGGTCCTATAGTGAGGGGTGGGGGTGGAGGGGGGGGGAGTAGTCTTTTTGGTAGGGTTAAACCTAACTTTTTAAGGAGTGGACCGATTTGTACGCATTCACTAAATGTTGTATATTTCCATCTCCAAAATGTCAATGAAAAAACCTCAAAAGGGGTTTCAATATACGAAAGATGAATTGCAGCCTGCGCTGGACGCTGTGAGAAAGGGAAAAATGAGTGCGAAGAAGGCATCAGCTTTTTTAAAAATCCCCAAAAGAACGATAATCAATAAATTGTACGAAGCCACGCCAGAAACTAAAAAACCGGGTCCGGTTGGTTTCCCAATGAATCATGAAGAAGTAAAGAATTCAATTTAGGAAATTTTGAAATACGGAGACGACACGACCACCATACTATGATTCCCGAGTTCGAGACCAGGTCTCACCGTGGGTTTTTAATAAGAATAAGAAATTAAAAAATCCACTACGTCTCTGAGCTGGTGTCTAGCTCGCAGCAATGCAAAACGAAGACATTCAAGTTTCCTCACTCCCCTTACCCTAAGCACTTCCGGCCAAAACCATGCTAATGCATCAAGGGGTTGACCCCTAGGCTTTGGCCAAATCGTTAAAAAAAGAGAAATGAGAGAGCCCTTTCACAAGCAATCGCCTAGGAAGAAAATGGTTTTCATTGTTTTTAAATCGCGACTCGGAAATATCTACGAAAAACGCTGAAATCATATCAAAAAACAGAGCTGCTGTAACGGAGGAAACATCAAGCAATGGTTTGAAGATCTTCGTGATTATTTGGAGGAGGAAATGATAAACCTAGATGAAGCTGGTGTTTCAACAAGCTCGAAATCTGGTAAGATCTCGGGTCTTGTTATAAAAATCTGTGTCATTCTTGATATACTTTTTAATTGGAATATGGTATCCATCGATTATACAACAACTACACAAATATCTTTCGACTTCGGCTCGAGAACCTTAGAACAATACAAAATAAATCATCTCCAAGTTAAAATGTTACCTTAACTATTTCTTCAAGCATTGATAATTTATTTATTTATTTATTTATTTACAATGTTTCATCAAAATGCTGATTACTACAAGAGAAAAAAAAGAGAAAAATAAGAACAATACATTAAAAAAACTAAATAAGAACTATAAATAAACTATATAAAATTAAAGATAACGAGAGAATATATGAAATGAAAATACTAAAGTGTATAAAAGATATATAAAAAGCATAAAGTAGATAAAATTGAAAAGTAAAAAGTGAAAAGCAAAAACTAACCTCAACAAAGCTGACTCCTCACTTGATTACGCGATAGATGAAAATCAATGCAATCAAAAGAAGAATTAAAAAATCGCGACATCGACGTGATAGGCTCATTTAATCCATAATTCGTGCGATGAAAAGGTATTGAAGAAAGTCGTGATTCCTCAAGGAGCGAGCCGGAACCGACAATCCAAAACAAGCCAAGAGAACAGAAGAGTCTATAGACCCCCGAATGCAGTCGAAAGCAAAAAGGATCCTTGCGTTACGTCGTCTTTTTTCGAGTGTATCCAAGTGCAGGAGCTTAAGTCTATCAACATAAGGAGGCAATATACGGGAGTTGTTCCAAGGAAGGCCACGAAGAGAGAACCTAACTAACCTCCGCTGAACAGCTTCAATGCGATTGATATGTGTCTCATATAACGGCGACCAGACTGGAGAGGCATATTCCAAAATAGGCCTGACAAAAGTGCAATATAAAAGCTTTGTAATGTAAGGGTCATCAAATTCCTTTGACCACCTCTTCACGAAACCAAGAGTCATATTAGCCCTGTTGACTATGGCATCAAATTGATCCTCGAAAGAAAAATGGGAATTGAGCCAGACACCTAGGTCCTTCGTCTTAGTAACTCTTGTTAAAGGACAGCCCTCTATGGAAAAGATAAATTGAAAAGGAGACCTTTTCCATGAGAAAGACATAGATGTACACTTTCCGATGTTTAGGGGAAGGTCATTAATGGAACACCTGTTCTGAAAGGCGTCCAAATCATAATTTAAAAGAAGGCAATCAGCATTGCCAGACACAGTGCGAAATAACTAAGCGTCGTCTGCATAACAGAGAATATTTGAGTGAGACAGAATCATAGATACGTCATTGATAAAAATTATAAATAACAATGGTCCGAGGTGGGAGCCCTGCGGTACACCGGAAATGTTGAAAATAATATCAGACAGAGCTCCACGAAAAAAAACCCGCTGAGTGCGTTCAGATAAGTACGAGTGAATCCAATTTACAAAAACTTGTGGAAACCCGAGAAGGGAGAGTTTGAGAATTAGAATTCTGTGATTAATTCTATCGAAAGCCTTGCTGAAGTCAGTAAAACTACAGTCAACTTGCTTACCATCTTCAATTGCAGAAATACAAAAGTTTGAAAATTCCAATAAATTGGTGGTAGTTGATTTACCTCTAATGAAGCCATGTTGAAACGGTTGCAAAAAAGGCTTGCAGTGGAAGTATAGAACATCACAAATAAGTGCCTCAAAAATCTTTGAAATACAACCAAGATTAGCAATTGGTCTATAGTTCGAGATTTCACATTTATCACCTTTTTTGTGAAGGGGAATAATTAATGAGGTTTTCCAGGCTTTCGGAAAAATACCGCAGCGAGTTGAGAGATTAAATAAGTAACACAGAATAGGAGCAAGAACTGAACAACATCTTTTTGCGGCCATTTGATATATTCAGGTAACAAAGTATACAAATTGTTTATGGTTTTTTTTTAACATTGGGAGCTGTAATTTTTCTGAGACCACCTTCTAAATTTAGATTAGAATTGCAGTTGCTAAGTAGAGAATTGTGCTGCTTTAAAATATTCGCAAGTAATATTTTATGCATTTTGCTAAAAATTTGAATTTAAAT
Source organism: Leptarthrus brevirostris (assembly GCA_964036015.1). Taxonomy (NCBI): domain Eukaryota; kingdom Metazoa; phylum Arthropoda; class Insecta; order Diptera; family Asilidae; genus Leptarthrus; species Leptarthrus brevirostris. The sequence goes on from OZ038371.1 coordinate 161,008,591, forward strand.
ACTTGAATACTTGACATAAAGTACTTAAGCTTCAAAAATTACTTCCACATAGGTGCGTTCGGTTCCCAGTAGCATTCTACAAATAAGCACCAAGTGAGACTAAGCGCATTCCCTCAATCTACAGAACAAGTGCCGGTTTAGACGATTCGCCCTCGCTCGCTTTGTTACGCCGTCTTTCAACGAACGCTTGTTGAGTCTACGCGTTTTCATGCGAATTGGAACAATTGGAATGAAAACAAATTAAGATTTGTTTAATTTTGTCTGTTGCATCTCAATATTTTAAACGGAAATTATAATTTAATATATAAAAACAGCAGTTAACGGCATCTACTTCAGCTGGAGCATTATTAGCTTCTGAAGAGGAAGGCAACTGCGCTCAAAAACGAGAGTTGGTGAAGTCTTAGAAAAGAAGGCTTGAAATGAAGAGCTCCCTTAAATTGATGAATGAAGAACTCAGGTTAGAGGACATGGACGTCTATCGACGTTGTTCTGGGATTAGTGTCATCACATTTGCAGAAATAAAGCACTTGTATGAGAGATGCTATACTTGTCGATGTAAAACTTCGTGCAAGTTTCAGATTTTTAGCTACAGAAGTTTGGAATACAATATCCGGTTGTCATTTACATTGTGATCAGAATTGATCCCCGAAGTCTGCTCGAAGATGTATGAAAACTTGTGCCAGGAATGTGTAGCAGTAAGCTACACATTTATTTAATGTTGTGCAAAAATGTCCACAATTTCAGTTTCCCCAAAACCAAGAAGAGTGGAAAAAATTATTGAACGGTTTTTTCTTCGCTAGCAGTTCCCACTATGCATTGGAGCGCTAGACGGAAAACGTATTGGTTTCAGAGCCTCGCAGAAAGACGGTTCTATATATTATAATTATAAAGGCATCAACAGCATTATTTCCTGGCGCTATGTGACGCTGATTACAAGTTTACATACATAAATGTCGGATGCAATGGTCGAAATCATGATACAGGCGTATTAAACAGAAGTGACTAGAAAACAATCTTAAATAGGGCGTTCAAACACCTGCCAGAAGATGCGGTAATTGGAAATATTAGAAAATTACCTTATGTAATAGTTGGAGCTGATGCCTTTCCATTAGAAAGACATATCATTTATATAACCTTCCTTTATCACAGTCAATTAATTTTTAATACGCGCCTTAGCCATTTCAGACAAACCATCGAACATGCTTTTGATATATGTATGGGTTCAGAGTTCTTTAACGCCAATGCATTTGCGAAAAATAAAAATAATTGTTCAAGCTTGATGCGCTCTACACAACTCCCTCTTTGCCTGCAATACATACCTTCTACATCAACGATGGAGTAAGTACCACAAGAAAGAAACTCAGCTGACATCTCAAGGCAAAGTAATAACTTTCACACTGGAAAAGGAACTTTAATAAGAGAAGAATTTGCTGATTATTTCATTTACAGAGAAAAGTACTATGGCAAGAAGGCAATTAGGTAAATTACACAAATACCTATGATTTGTTTTTATAAATTTAAATATATTTATATTCAAAATCTGGACACAATCCGGATGGAACTGCTCAATGGTTTTGACAATCGTTCAAAAATATATTTAATTTAATACTTCTTTTAAAATCACACCAAAATTATTACGTGCATTAATTGTTACAAAATTTACGTTTATCTTTTTAATGTTCATGGAAACTGCTGGAGCCCTGATTATATTCCGTACATTACCTTCCAAAATTAAGATCATTTCAATTCAACTCTCTCTTCCAGATGTCTTAAATTAAGGGGAGGTTATCGTTCACAGGCATGAAAAATGCGTCAACTTTGGGATTTTTTTCGGGTATATAATGAATATTTAATAAAACGGCAGTTTAAATAATTTATTTCCCCATAAATAAAGAATACTTTCAAATTTTTTTCACTAAAAAAGAATCCAAAATGGCGGCTGTAGGTCCTAAAAACTTAAGCCATGTACCGCGTGCATTGGTCTGCGCGGGGCTTTCCACCCCTTTGTCAGTTAATCTGAAACAATAACCGTTAAAAAAAATTCTGAAAACCCGTAGATATTAAAATAGCGGCTGTTTGAAAAAAGGCGTAACATTTGCACTGTTTTTTTAGCTTCAATGGACGCAAAAAAAAGTTTAAGTCGGAAAAAAATCGCCTCGATAAGGCGATTTCCTTTCCTTTCCTTTCGGTTCATTCGTTAAAGCTGTAGAGCGCCCCGTGCGCTGAAAAATGCTGTTTCGAGAAAAGTGCATTTAGTTTTAAATTATAAAAAATCGTTTTTAATGTTTGTTTTTGACAAATTACATCTAGTTAGCTGAGCTGATCAACGCCATCTACAGCGAAGAAAAGGTCAACTATGCGATAAGGATTCATTGGAATGTATGCCGGTATTTAAGTTAGCAGACAAAGGTCGTCTCGCAAGACACGCCGTGAGCGCCTCAGCTACCTGTTTTTCAGCGGGCGCACGGTTCCGCTCAATGCGCTATAACTTACAAAACCCTTCTAACTTAGACACTATAAGGATTCAAATTATGTAAAAATAATAAATTAATCAATAAATTCAATTTAATCTTCGTCGAAAATATAGGATGTAGGATGTCAGATTTTAAACTGCTGGTGTCGCTGTCATTGTTTGAATTAGGAAGCTTATAGCCCTGTCATGTCCTTAATACTTCCACTTTTAATAGTTCAACTTTTTTTGAAGGACTTGAAGATAAAGGTGATGATGATGAGAACGGCTCATATTTAGATGAGTGTACCGTTAAGGGGCTGTTTTCTTCGCGCTCATTCTTTGGCTTCTCTTACTAGTTTCATTATCTTCCATTTCACAACATGAAAAATATGTGGTGGAATGTCTGTTAAGTCCTGCTCTATAAAATTTTCCAAATTACGTTGAGGAGTATTCTTCTGCTGACTTAATTGGGCAACGAATTGGCCGGCTAACGCTAATGATATTAATATAAAATAAGATTTTTTATTTTCGCCTTCACTTCGTTTGGTGCTGTTTCTGAACGAACTTCTTTCAGAGATTTGCATGTATCCCTTATATTGGATTCTATTTTCTGCCTATTTTGATAATCCACATGCTGCACGTCATACAATTGCGAATATTGTTGAAGTATTTCTATCACTTTTTCTGTTTGAACCCTTGTCCGGTTGCTCATCTTTATGTCAATTTGTCTGTTTAATGGGCTCGAAATTAGAGCAGAACAACTCAGCAAAGAGCAACACTTTCAGTTTTAAATGAAAGCAAAATTTACCTGAACAGGAAGAGTGGAAAAAGCTGTTCTAAACTCCTTAGATCAATTTAGCAACTTACAGGTGCCATTGAACACAATAGGTCTGTTTCTTTACTTCTGCAGCTAAAAATTCCTGCATTTGCCTTCTTTATGTGGTGGGGGTGCAGTTGTCAGAAGTACGAAAACAGATTTCTGAAATTTCCCGAAAAAATAGAAGAAGAAGAAGAAGAAGAAGAAGAAGAAGAAGAAGAAGAAGAAGAAGAGTGCCAAAATTGACAAGTGAAGTTGTAGCGAACGTAATTTTATTAATTGAGAAAATCATAATTATGAACGAATTAGGTTGAAGGAGGAAGAAGTTGCCAATAAGGGTTTTCGTTACGGATGATGATGAATCGTCGACTGATGATGACACTGTGCAGAGTCTTCTGCTAAATAATAATAGATCTGTCTGTTGACGCGAAGGTTTTTAAATAGAACTAAAACTTTTAGTCCGCACTGTATCTGTTGACTTCTGGACTTGAAGAAACTGACAGCTGATCGTATTTCCCCCTGTTACCCAAATGTAAATATTTAACCCACGTTCTAAAGTGTGGACTAACTTGAAGAAGATGATTTTCTTGGTTAACAGATTACAGCTTGAAGGAGGGATGCAACTCAATCGAGCATTGGTTCACAGTCAACGAAAATGAGGCACCAGAATTACTGGAATACAGCAATGTTATGGAACCCATCAATGGTAAAATGAATACTTAAGTTTGATTTACCATGAATAATTTTATTACTTTCTTGGTATAGATGATGATAAAAGAACTACGTGGCTGGAAGCGCATGTAAGATTTTTATTGGCGGCAGTTGAAGAACTGAGATCACAAGTGGGAAAGTCAACGAAATTAAGAAGTAAGAAGAAAATGTGGCGCGAAGTCGAAAAAAAAAATTTTATTATAAGGGGTACGCATAAAATGCTACCCAAATAGAATATAAATACCGAACACTGGAAATGCAATGCGAAAAGATGAAAGCACACAACAAGCCAACAACAAATAAAGCAAAGTGTCCTTTCGAAAGGTAATGCATTTGTATGGTTTAAAGATATAATTGTAATTGCAATATTGTTTTATTTGTTAAAGTGAACTGACATCTATATTGGGGGACAGGCCATCTGTGTTTCCAGAGATAATTCTTAGTGCTTCAGGATCTAGAGAGATGTGGTCTAATCCAGCCAATGCTGGTTCATCAAACAGTAGTTCTGGTCCATCGCACAGCAAACCTGGTTCATCGCACAGCAATCCTGGACCACCGCAAAGCAATCATAATATATAAAGTACAAAATTCATTACTTTTCACATATATTGTTTTTAATGTGTTATATTTTACATGTAGACAACGACGCAACAACTCCTAGCCAGAATTCCGATTTGAGGGACACTGGAAACACATAAACACCGAGAAAAATGCCAGAAATTGATAAAGGAGCAGAACTTCGGCAAATTAGGGCGGAATGGGGCCAATTTTATAAGGAATTTTTTAAAGCAAAGAAGGCCCACAATAAACAAGAAGAATTAAAACAAGAAAAGATATTTTAGAAGTGCTAAATGGTAGAATTTAAGATTGAGAATAAGTAGGTTAAGTTTCTCTTCTATATTTTATAACGTATTAGATAAATAAAAAATTAATTATGCATACTTGATGTCTTTTTTTCAATTCTTATTTGTCTACATAATTCGTCTCTTAATGTTTTTCCAGATGAACTGCCAGTATTGACTGCGATTTCTATTGGTGGATCCTCTGCTACAAGTTCGATATTAGCTGTCTCCAAGCAATCACTAGCTGCTAATAAATAATAAAAATGATTACCTCCACAAATAGTTTCCAATTTTGAAAGAATGGGCGAATTTCGGCTGTCATGAACAGATCCTGAGAAACCAAAGCAAATGTAAACAAATTTTGCAGCGTCGTCACAAATTCCTTACAGAACAATGCTATAACTACCTTTTCTGTTTATGTAGTCGTCTTTCCCTCTTTTAGGAGGGTCAATGACAATGTGAGTTCTATTGATCGCACTTGTAACATTTTTTATTTATATTAATATTATCGAAACACTGAATGAACAGTTCTTAACAATACAATTAGTAAATCCATTTTCTTCTTTAAAATTATTGCTAATATCTTGCTTCCGGCTTCCGTTTGGCCATTAATTTTCTCTTCTGCAAGACCACTTAAAAAGCATATTACTTTTTCTATCATTTTGTCGACTGTCCCCAGAGATATACCAAATCTATATGAAATGTCTCTGTAGGAACACGCCTCATGCCCTGCAAACCATAAAAACACTGCTAAATGCTTAGATGAGCTGTTCCTCATGCCCTGCAAACTACGAGGAAGAAACTAAAAGGAGAGGACGGAATGTGTAAAGTACGTGTGTGTGAATGAGGCAAAACTGCATGGAAAACTTGTAGGTTGGTTGTCAAAATTGGCATCTGGATGCAGTTTGATGAAGTTATTAAATTTTGGTTAGTGAACAATTTTAAATTCTAATTACAATTAAAAGTGTTTCGTGGTAAAATTTCTCAAGGACATTGCTTAGTGCAATAAGTGTTCAAGAATTGTTTTTAAATACTAAAGTTCGTGATGAAGTGCGCTGCTATGAACTGTGAAAAAAGGATGCGTCGCCGTCCTCCGGGAGTATCCTTTCACACGTAAGTTCCTAAGGAACCCTTATATTTACTAGACTTTATAATTTAATTCACACCAAGAGCAACAACAATTCATTTCTAAGCAAAACTAACAATTTGTTTACGAAGTTTGGTGGCCATATTTTTTGTTTGTAGGAATGGACAGTGCCGTGGTTAACCAAATGGTTATCTATCGGGGCAACCCTAAACTTTTATTTTTGCAAATAATTTAACAAAAAAATTATTTGTAAAATTTATAAAATCAGAGGAATAATAATATAACAATATAATATGTACGTCATTGCACAATAACATTTAGCATTTTAAACCAAATTTATAGTTCAATGTTTTATTTTAAAGTTCGCGCCAAAGCCTTCTCCGCTAAAATTGTTTTCTAGACGCCTGCATTGCACGTTTATTGTAGTGTGCGTGTAAATTCCACACTACTTTAAAATTACCACACAATCTAAGCTCATGGACCTCTCCTTTTAGTTGCTTCCTAGTAGCCTGCAAACCATAAAAACACTGCTAAATGCTTGGATGAGCTGTTCCTTTTTTGTTCACACAAATTTACAAAGTCCTGACTTGCTTCGAATCTTTCTTAATAGCTTATATTAAACAGGTCTCTATTTAATCTAAAATGTGTACGAAATACTTCAGCAGTATAAGTTGGCACAACTTCCTCAAAATAATTCCTTATGTAGTTTCTTTTCCTCAACGGCTTTTCATTAAACTTTACGGCTATTTTGACATCACTTAAATTACTGATTTCACTTTCATCACTACTACTGGAGTTTACAAACATTAGAACTATTAACTTTTTTAGTAAGTCTTTATTCATTTTTCTCTACGTCTTTTTAGAACATTTTATAATCACAAAGATAACCTACAAATTTATTTTTTGACAGTTCTCTGTTATCATCAATTTACCCAAAAAGTATCTGGTAACTTTTTACTACTATTTACAATAAAGGCCATTCTACATCCAAAAGTTGGGCTTGGTCGTGGGCTTTGAGTACGTGTTAAATGAATTGTTCTTCTACATCCCGGCTTGGTTGTGGGCGTCGGCGTGGTCGTCAGTTCCAGCTTTGAGAAATTTCAAAGCCGACGCCGAAAAAGCAGGCGAGCCAACTTAATGACCCAAATCAATGTTACCAATTCCTTCACTTGAAAATTGTTTTGACAAGTATTTCATGTAAAAAAAAGTAAAAATTGAGAATTATGTCTATATTTTCCATATTATTACTATACTTTCACAAATAAACGAATTTCAAACACAAAATGAAGTGACTTTAAATGACGTTCCAATCATATGTTTCCTGTCAAAAATCACGCTGAACTTTTCCAATGTAGAAATATGAGCGTTGAATTGAGCTGTGAAGCCCACGACCACGCCGACGACCAAGCCGAACTTTTGGATGTAGAATGGCCTTAAAGTTTTTACTTGCTTTTTACCCAGAACTTTTAATGACAGAGCTAGTTCCAAAGCGTACAAAGAAGACATCTATTCAAAATTACGTTGAAAATGTTGTTCTATCTTACACAGATGAGGAGCTCAGCTTAGAGTGAACACCTTTTCCAATGTCTTTTAACACGCTTTGAACACCACGAAACTTTTCAAGATTTACGCTATGATAAACGTTTTTCGGTTTTGTTTTTGTGGTTCGCTGGACATGAGGCATGCAGCTTCAGGGATATTGCGGACCGATTCAACACTTGCATAAACAGTGTTCACAAGATCATCAATTGCATTGCGATGTTCCTTAGCACTTTGTCACCAGAAATCATTCGCTGACCAAATGATGAGGCAATGGAAGGATGTTTAGCATATTTTGAGACCAAATACAAATTTTCAAAAATTATAGTTAAAAAATATAAAATATAATAGAAAATATTTAAATTTTGTTAATGTCTCATGAGCTTTTGAATGGTATCCACACCGTTAAGAGAAAACAAAGAGAAAGAGGCAACATCTAGCCAAACTGATTTTTCCTCCCTAATTTCATCTGTCTGATTTGATTGCTCTGAGAAATATATAAAAATGACAAGGGCTACTTTAAGAATATTTTATCACTACCTTCATTTTCGCATTCTATAAACGAACTGTTGTCAACAGCTGCAGAAGCAGCTACTTTGTGCTGATTAGGAGAGCATGCTTGTGAAAATAAATCGTCTTTTAATTGGGGATCTAGAAAAAAACATTAGATAATCAATTAAATATTAACTTCTACCATTTAGAATAAAAGTTGCAAATTCATTTTTCAAGAGGTACTTACTATCTTGAAGTAATCTTGCAGCTCCAGGAGAACATTCTAATGTCAGCCCGTTTTCATCCATTATGTTTATTAAATTATTAATTAACAAAAAATAGGAATTATAATTCCTGCAGATAAAGAAACATACCTAATTTCTGGTCTAGGTTAACTTTTTGCCGGCTGGAACGAAAATGTAAATGAAACAATTTGCAATTAAAACAGTCGCGACCAAAAGAATCGAACGTTTAATCGAGACGCATCTCCTGGTCACCCCAACTTACCAATCACCAACAAATTACGTGACAAAAGTGCGCTGAAAGGAACCGTCTATACAGGCACCAAGCCGACAAACGCGACCATTGAAACATCGTTTTTTCCTCAAATTTAGCTTTCTCGTCCGCCATATTTACTTCTTAATTTAGCGTATTTGATGGTTTCGTATTGTAAATAATTACTGGACTACTAACGGATTCCATACTACAAGGTTTTTTTAACACAACTGCAAACAATTTTCAACCTAAATTGTTAAAAGTTGTGCACATTATCTTGTGTAAATTATAGACAATTTTCTTCATGATAAATTTGTGTACAGAACTCTGTCTATGCTACATGCCCATTTCTCTTATCAGTAAAGAATTATCCACAAGCCATGCGGGTCAAATCTAAAAGTTTATAAATGAAGAGAATATTTTCACATTGAATGAACCAAACATCCTCTCTACTAAACACAAGCTCAGCTCACACATCTGTTAAGAGTTACGAAGGGTGCTCTGCGGCAAACTAGCTCTTTAAACAATGTAAACCAGTTCTTTAGTGAGTTTAGTGAGGGAGAGCTCAAGAGCTGTATTTCAGTCGTACCCAAGAAGCATTCGATTGAGGAAGTATTTGTACGGTGAAATGTGGAATTACGTTTTAGAAATTATAATGGCTTCTGTGTGTTACGTTATGCCGGATAATATTAGAGTTTAATAGAATTTATTTAAAAGCCAGAACAGATATTGTTCAAATTTTATTATCGCAGTGATGCTTTGCCGGAATTTTTAAAGTTTGTATTGCACAAGTTGTTCTAATTAAATTGAAAGAGTTTTATTATTTCTTAAGTTGTTAATTAGTCGTTTATAATTATGAGTGTTTTTCTAGTTAATTAAGTATTCTTTGAGGTAAGTGGTTCAGTTTTAAAGACCCTATGTGTTTGAAATAAGATCAACATGACGTTTCAGGTAAGTTTAAATTAAAATTTATTACTTACAACTATAAAACGACGAAGAAAATATTACAAAACTTCAATATTTTTTACATTATGTAATAATTTAGTCTTAACAAAATTAAAATGGTACGCCGGAAACTATTTTCCCAAATTTTCTTATCTAAGTGATAACATTTTCTTCCACCAACGACATTAAATGAGCGTTTTATCAGTAAAACGAACTGAACTGGGAACTAATCTATGTTTTTATGTGTTTTTTTTATTGTGGTTTTATGTGGTTTTGGCCTTTTTGTATTTTTCGGGGACTGGTACTTGTTGATAATTTTTCATGAATATTATAGTTCAGATAAAAACTAGTTTCCATTGGTTATAACTCCGTAACATGTTTTAAATTTTCGAACGTTTTCTTATCTTGCCCGTACATTCAACCTATAACGACTACCGATGGTGACCCGTTTTTATTAAATTGATTGATTTAATACTTTGTTAAGATAAGAATGGTGAAAAGTATACATCATTAAATAACATTATGAAATTATAATTTTAGCTTAACGTTGATGAAAAATTGTACCATATAACAACATAGAACTACCTAATACTCGCCAGCGAATTTCAATCTTATTTATTTTATTTATACGGAATTGAAAAATAATAACAAAATCAGCAAAAATGTATTTCTTTCAGATCGAAATGTCGCTGACATAAAATTACATTTACTTTTTGATAAATTTTTGGTAATTGAAATAAAAATGATTTTTTAAGAAACCTACATAAACTTAATTCGACACTAAGGCTAGTTGGCCGAAATAGTGACCACGCATGTATAGGTTGAAGTGAGGTGATGTGTAACACGTTTTTACCTGGTCCAATAAAGGTGTAACAAAATGGAATTTTTGATTCGAAGTGAGTGTTTTCATGATTGTTGAATATTTTAAGTAAATTGATGAAGTAGAAAAAAAATTTGAAACATGGTTTTTTGGTTGGAATGATGTGTAACATCAACAAAATGTTGGTTTAAGCATTTTAACAGCAATTTTAACTTGTTACGTTTATTTTGTCTTTTTATGTTTAGTAAATTTATTATGATGAAAATAAAGCAATATGGGTAATTCCATGGTAACTCGCGTTACATGCAGAACACTTTTATAGAGTTTAATGAGGTTTTTACTTTTGGTTGTTTCAATTGGTTAATGTAATAGATTTATTTATGAATGGAACGTTATGCTTGTTTTCAAAATTACTTAATAAAAATAGTAATATTGTATTAATAATTGAAATAAATAGTAAATTGTGTCAGTAACTCGCGTTACCGTTTTTAGGCAGTCAGTTCAGATAGTAAATTTGTTTTAAAAATTTCTACGAAATGTGTTGGTAGATTACTTAGCAATAGGTTTAAATAAAAGCAAAAAAATACGTTTTCCTTCAATAGAAACAGTAGCATTAAAGTATACTTTTTAAAATAATCAATAACTCACGTTACAATAAATAGGTAACTCGCGTTACTATCGGTTTTCATGCTAAAATTACTAGATTAATTGCACAAAAACAAAATGAAATCAGTATTTAATAATTATTTAAAGGATGCTAACATAATTCGCTTGCCATTTATCGCAGTTTTAATACAGATAAGGGTAAATTATCATCACTACTGTCACTATCAGATCCATACACTTCTTCATAATAGGAGCGTTTTTCTTTGATACCTATGTTTACTTCTTCTGATGTGTGGGCCATTTGTAGCATGCCATTGTGCCTGTAAATTATGTGACTCTTTGATATTCCAAGGACTGCGGGTACTTTATCATTAGGTCCAGATTAATTTATTTTGCTGTTTCGTCAATTTGTTTGGGTGAAACATTTATTATTTTTATCGTAGAGTCTTAAGCTCCATTAACAAACTGCTAAGCGTTGAAAATCACTGTTTCTCTCTTCATTACTTTATTTCTGACCATTCTCTTTAACGGCATAGGCGGGGCTGCCGTCTACAGGTCATTTTCCATGCGATGTTGCAAAATAGTTCCAAATTAATCGTGTTAGGTGGTTTCTTTCTTCAAGGATTTTAATGCAATGGGCAATGTATTTATTTTTAAATTGCGAGCTAGGTCCATCAGACCACATGTGCACTTCATTTATACTATCTGGCAGCTCCTTTACCCTATCAATATATATGATAGCTGTTTTTTGTCGTGATGGCGATCATCAGAAACAATTACAATGGGATGTTGTTTTCCAAGGAACCAAAGAAAATTGTGAAGAGAGTTACATGGGGCTGTACCCAGTGAAAACTCTGAATTTCATCTTGAGCAATACAAGTGAAATTCTCTGAAAAATCCACCTCCAATAATGCCATCGATGGATCAAATGTAACAGACGATATAGCAAGTCTGTCCTTTTGGTAACAGTCTGCTTGACATCGTTTTACATATGAATGCTCAAAAAAATGCAGGGTCATATCTAAGATGTGTTCAATTAGCTTAGTAACGGTATCAGTTTCTTGCAGCTTGCTCAGCTTGCCATTGTGGTCCCTCCATACGTACCAGGAAACTTCCATAGATAAATTATCAGAAGCCCATTCTTCTAATTTATGTTTCACGTTTTCTTTACAGGTATCACAAGCATTTAACCAGCACTCTTTGCGTTTATTTTCACAAATGACAGTCCTTATAAAGTCATAATTGTACATAGGGCTTTCACAAAGGCTATGCAGTGAGTTCAATGCTAGGGCATAGTTCTCATGATATTTACATAAGCATACATTGTGAGGAAGTTTATTAGACAGGTAGACATGCTTAGGTCGTAGTTCTGCAAACTTGCTCTTTTGAATAACTTTTCCATGTTCTTTTATAAATAAGGCATGGGTTTCAGAGATAGCTCCGTACAAATGTCGAATCTGTACTTTTTCTTTAGTTCCATCTTCGCTGCGAATGCTGATGAAATCTTTGAGCCCTGGAGCTTGTCGGCTTACATTGTCGCGTTGGTAGAACTCTTTAACTTTAATTACAGTTTCATCACTCAGCGAAGATGCGTGTTTTCTCTGTTGTGGTTGTGACTGAAAAGTCACAGTGTGAAAGCTCCACATCACATTCTTTTAAGAGTTTACTAAGATCCTGCGTTACAGGACATTTGGGTAAGGCTGTGGAGTTCTGAAAGGTGGTAAATTATTATCTTGGTGGGCAACTTCATTAAGTTTTTTCAGTCTGAATCTTGCTACTTGTGCTTTCGTTTTCTTTCTTTGGATATGTAACATCGTCTTCTTTTTTGATTCTGATAGGCTATTAATTTCAGTTTTCTTCTTTGCCCTAGTCTTTCGGCAAGCTTCTTGGTGTTTCTTTTTGTAATCGTCTTACTTTCCCTCGATTTTTAATTTATCCCTTCTCCTTTTCATTTTCTCGGCGGCAGAGAGCGGCAATTCGACCTAAACCAAAAGAATAACATGTAATGAAACAAAATAACAAAAAAATTTATACTAAAAACGTGGAACTCTTGTTACAATACCTATCGCGTTACTAAAAATAATGCCAGTTTATCTTTTAAATATTATTATTAATAAACACGAACTGAGGCAGTTTTGACCGTTAATAGTTACGAACTGAAATACAAAAGAGAATTGAAATATTTGTTTTATTTAGATAACAAAAACGTATGGCGCAATAAAAAATGTACTTATTGGTAACTCGCGTTACATAAGAAAAGGGGATCTTATTTTGTAATTTTCAAGCACTTAACTTTTTCAAAATAACTATTTTAATGCAGTATTGATTGCATGATATAATGAAAATATTAGTACATAAAATTTACTTACCAACTTACAGGAAGAAGCCCAGAAATTTATAAATTTACTATGATTTTTGTAAGACAATTGAAGCACTTGAATTATGAGCAACTAGAACACGCCACAATAATTTTAATGCTATTCTTTTATCGTGTCCACATTTTCATGGAATTACCCATATGTAAATCGGGGGGGGGGGGGGGGGGGGGGGATCGGGGGTAAGACGTGGAAATGAAAATACAAGTTTATTTTTCCTTTTCAATATATTCTCCTGCAACCCTAATACATTTTTCAGATCTTTCAATTAGCTTATGTATACCCTCGAAAAAAAATGTTTTTTCTTTGTCTGAAAAATAAGCTGAAACTGCTTCCTTCACTTCTTCATCGCTCGAGAACTTCTTCCCCCGAAGTTCTTTTTTCATTTTTGGAAAGAGATAATAATCACTGGGAGCCAGGTCAGGACTGTAGGGTGGATGAACCAAAATATCGAAGCCCACCTTATGCAGGGAAGCCAACGCAACACGGCTCTTGTGCACAGGCGCGTTGTCGTGCAGAAGGAGGACACCTTTGGTTAATTTCCCCCTTCTTTTTGCCTTGATTGCTTCCTTTAATCGCTCTAAGATTGAAGCGTAGTATTCTCCGGTTATGGAGACACCTTTATCTTTATAATCTATCAACAAGATTCCTTCTGAGTCCCAAAACATTGTCGCCATGATTTTTCCCGCCGACTGTGACACCTTAAATTTCTTTGGTGGTGGTGTACCTTTTTTGTGCCACTGCATAGAATCTTGTTTGGACTCAGGTTCATAATGATGAACCCAAGTTTCATCCCCAGTAACAATTCGAGTCAATACTCCATCCTGGTCTTCATTACAGAGGTCCAAAAACGCGCGAGAACACTCTACGCGCTGTTGTTTTTGAGGCGGCGTAAGCATTCTCGGCACCCACCTTGCACTAACTTTGGTCATGCCGAGATGATCGTGAAGAATTTTGAATATGGTTGTATCGGATACTCCAACCATTTCTGCGAGCTGTTTCTTCTTTAGTCTAGCATCTTCCAGTATTAATTTTTCCACTTTTTGAATTATTTCCGGAGTGGTCACCTCGATCGGCCGTCCTGGCCGAGGATCATCTTCAAGTGAGGCCCTGCCTTGCTTAAAAAGGGTATGCCACTTATAAACCATGGTTTTACCGGGGCAAGACTCCCCGTAAACGGATGACATCTCTTCTAGTATGGTTTGAACCGATTTACCTTGCTTGGTAAGGAACTTTATGACAGCGCGGTGCTCGATTTTCTCCATTTTTCACAATGTTCTTTCCAACTGAGTTGTTTGATCGACGATAATTCAAACAGTAATGGCCTGATTAAAACAAAACGTTGTATTTATACTAATAATGAGCTACTTAACCAGTTACGACTAAGGAAAGTACCCTCATTTATTAATTACCTACCCATTCCGCGAATATAAAAATGCACCCTCGTATTTACTGTCGGAACCATAAACATCGGAGTCACAATTCTCGCAAATGAAATATTTGGTTGGTTGCTTCACACTGCTGGAATTAAATGGGCACTTGCATTCGTCGCATTAAAGCGTACTGGGTAATTATACACTTTCGCGGTCACCTGGTTTTTTGGCGATAAAAAATCAAAAACTAGACCGACCTTCATGATTTTTTTTAAATTTTCGCTTTTACGGCGGATTTACGTTAAAAATCTCAGAATGCCGACAGGTTTGAATGCTTTTTAACATCTACTTTTTACAAATAATGGTTCAAAGAAAAAATTTTTTTCAGATTATTTACTTATATTACGAAAAAAATATTAAAAAGTTGATTAGATGTCATAAAATCAAATTATACAGACTTATTTGTAAAAAGTCTTTATTTTTTAACATTTAAAGCTCTGAAACTATTAAAAATATTGAATTGAGATCATTTCCGTATTTTTTATAGTAACTCCGCCGTAAAAACAAACATTTATCGTGAACTATTACGATTTAAATGTTTTAGCAAAAATTCACAACAAATCATGAAAAAATCTCGATCTTCTTCGGATGACACTGAAAAGCACCGTTTTTAGGCCGAGCATTAGCAGCTTTCTTTTTCATTGTTTTGGCCACCTGTTGTAACTGTAAACGTTTCTGTAGCATTGTTAGAACACAGCTTTTCCGTGGCTTCCTATCGCGATTGGATTTTGGTCTGGGCTGCATAGTATGAATTGGACCGATCTCTTCTAATATTGTATGAACAGATGCTGTTGATGTGAACGGCATTGCAGAGTATTCTTTCAGCGACTTTCTGCAACATTGTCAATTCAAATAATCTTCCTGAATGACTTTTCAACCAGTCATCAATTAGTGCTCCGTAGAATTTTTTCACGGGTCCATACACAGCAACATCCAGTGGTTGTATCCTGTGGCTGCAATGCGATGGAAAGGTTACAATGAAGATACCGTACTCAATAGCCAAATCAACACATTAAATGGAAATATGTGTTCCATGATTATCAAAAACAATAACAAAGGATTACTTTTGAAAGCATTTGTGTACTGAATGATGCATATATTTGATAAAGTCCTCTTTGGTCACCCAACCGGTACCATTGGCTTAGCGCATGGAACCCGGACTTGCATTGTAGAGAAAATATGATTTCATATTTTTACACAGAAACAAATAGACCGGTGAGATCGATTGACCTCTAGCGCTCACAGCCATCGTCATCGTGTCATTATTCCCACTTTCAGCCAATGTGCTTCGGCTAACCTTCGAACCTTTCTCTGCAACTACTTTAACAACTTACGTGCGGACCGTTACGAAGCCCGTTTCATCGACGTTCCATATACGGTGTGGTTCAAATTTATATTTCCCAAGAACACTCTTATAATTTTCGAAAAATTCTTCAACGTTCTCTCTACAGAATCCTGCGGTCCGCTAGATCCTAGCAGAATCTGGCTTACGCAGCGAAAGATTTGGGTTTCGATTCATGAAGCCATAGTACCTTTGGTGGCTTTTTAGACTCGTTTCAACTGGCTGGGTATTCTACACCACATTTGTCGGCATACTCGTATGAAAGGTACCGTATGTTGTTGATTGTTAGACTATAATTCATTTTCGCACATTTTATGATGTACTGCGACAACACCTTCCTTTGAACGGCATTAAATATCTAAAGTAAACGAAAAAAACGATTAATGCAGTCATACACAAAAGGTTAACATCAATAATTTAAAAAAAAATTAAGACTATTTCGATTAATGGTTTTCCACCAAGATAGGTATTTTCTTCCAAAAACGTCAACAATTCACCGTGGGTTGCTCCGTTGAAATTTATGAATTTTTGGTCCACTTTTTCAATATGCCGCCCCAAAGTAACGTGGTAGATACTATAGCTGCGACCAGCTGCACGTACCGACATTTTTTTCATTTTTTTACCAATTTAATGGCATTCATCAATTTTTGACAATCCGCTGTTGTGGCATAGTAAAGTCTAATAATCAATAAAAAGTAATAAGAACACTTAGTATGCAAGAAAATCAATATAAAACACAAAATTATACTGTGTAAGATGTGTTACACATCACCCCAATATAAGCCATTTTTGTTTCTTTGATTGTATTTCACCACAATGTGAAGAAATGCCAAATCTTTTCTGATATTTAAAAATATTAAACGATAGCACATTTAACATCTATCATCAATTAAATCAAACTTTTTGAAAAAAAAATGTTTCACACTTTCAAAACTCTACTAAAATATACATCTGTATACTCCAACACTTACTAAAAACTAGATACTGTCAAAAGAGACAGATGGCACTGGGTTGGACTAGCTTTACAAATTGCACCGGGAAGATTTGAAAAACCGGCCCATTTTTCTCTATAAAAAAAGTGCAGCACTTGTTCAAAATCGCAATTTAATTACACAACATTACTAGTTAAGTTACATTATTAAATTTTTGGTAAATTCAGTACTACCCTTCCAAATTTCTTTAATCACTTCTTCATTCTCTATAACCATTAACAAATCTTTGTTTCCATTCATTATATTCAGCGATTCCAGATGATCATCACTTAATCTATTTCTTAAGTGATTCTTAATATATTTTAGAATATTAAAGGAACGTTCGCATTGAACTTGAGTCACTGACAACGTCAGCACAATTTTTATCATTTTATAAACGTTTTTGTAAGCCTCGCTATACAAATTATACTCATATAATACATTAAAACAACATCCTAAGCAATTCTTGCATAGTTTACATTCACTCATTATTTCCGATTCCGACTCCACCACCCCATCAATCTCCAGCTCATAATTCGCAACAACATATTTTTCAGATAGATTACTATTTCCATTTCTCCACAAAGTCTTCGTATTCCGCCAAAAAATCAGACATTACGAAATTAGAATCTAGTTTTTCCATTACTGCTCCTAGAGATTTAAAATTCTCTGAACGAATATTTTTCACAAAGAAATTGGGTTGCAAATATTGAATCTCATTAAACAGCTCTTCATTATTCAAAAATCGTTCCTTTAAATCTTCAAATTCTCGTTCATATATTTTTTTAAATGTTTCTTTTCCAAAATTTTCTATATCAATTTCTTCTACTGTTTTATTTTTTTTTACTTTTTTTTCTGATGACAGGTAAATTTGATTGAATTTGAATATTATAAATTTCAATTTCATCATCAAGGTCAATTGAATAGTTTTCAAATTTATTATTAATGAATTGAATAAACTTATCACAATCCAATTTTATTATTTTAAAATTATTTAAATCAGTCGATATAGTATCAACCATAGCATGAATCATAGCTACTGCTTTTTATGAAATCAGATTGCCTGTTTGCAAATATTTTGATAAGGCAGTTGTACAGCCAAATAACTTTAAATATATTTGAGCAGTCAATACGGTTTAATATTTAAATAAATTGTCTAATAAATTTGAAGCTTTAAAACGAGCATGTGAAGGAAAAGAAGAATCATTTTTAATGTGATTTAATGTCAGAGTTATTTGAAAAAAAGTGATGTATCTGGATCACCGTAATTTCCAAATATTTTTCGTAAAGCAGCATCTTTAGACCACCATCTCGTATTTACAATTGTAGATATAATCGTTGTTGTATACTGTCGAAGCACAGTCATTCTTTTATATCCTTCTCGTAAAAAAATTATAATTTCGGCTATGAGCCCGAATAAAGAAATTGATTTTATGGTTTCAGACGTTACGTCTCTTAAAACTAGAACGTCCACTGTGACCTCCAATGTACAAAACTTGCACTTAGCCATCACTACCAAAAAGAGGGGAAACAATAATCTGGCAAACCAAAGAAGCAGAACACAATAAAATATTAAATAAAATGACAATAAAAACCGGCAGGACCACAACACAGAAATGAACCAAAAAATAAATAAATTTTAAAATAAAAATAAATAAATAATTAAAATCACAAACCGTCAAGACAGATAAAGTACCTCAGTGCGAAAAACGAAAACAACAACAGAAAACACGGAATCGGGTGACGGTAACAGCGACAGAGCATTGACCGACATGGAATCAAAGGCACCGCTACACCGCAAACAAAAGACAGAAGCAACAAAAGAATCAAATCAAAAATGCCAGCGACAAAGAAAAAATAAACAAAATGAGAACAACAAAATCGCAAGCCCAATCACAAACAATATTATTCATCAGAACCAACTCAAAAACGAAAAACCCATAAGCACAGAAAAAAAAAAACGAAAACACGTCCGCACAACAAGACAGTTCACGGATCACTGATCACAGATCACTTTAAGTAATGACAAAATCACGGTTACTTCGATCCAAATTTGTATTTTCAAGTGATAATATGTATTCATGTTTTCCTCGAAAGCTTAGACCTCTTTTTCCAATCATTTTAACGATGTTAATTACAATATTGATAACTTCAGTGTAATTTTTTATGTTCTTTTTTTTATGTTATTTTTCTTATTTTTTATTTTTTCAAACAGTAATACATCCAAATTTGAAGAGCCAGTAAGTGTAAAATATGAAACAACAGAACTATTATGCCTTTTACTATTTTGATGTTCAGATATTCTCTGTACTTTCGAAGGTACTAATGCCAGGCAATAGAGCAAAACACAAGCATACTGAACAGAATAGTGATTTGTTTTTATGTGAAGAAGAAAGCCATTTACGTATCGTACCATCCGCTCTATAATAAACTTTTGAACTATAGAAAAACTGGATGATGAAATAAAAACTCTTTGACGGATATATTTAACGGTTTTGAAAATAAAGTAAGACTAATTTTAGTTCATTATTTATATTATTAACGTTTATGTTTCACTGTGATCGGTTACTATTTCAAGTTCACAATTTACAGCTTTTTTTTCAATAATAGAAACATCGACATTTTCCATATCTAGATCATTATTTTGAATTCATCTCATCATTGAATTCATCTTCACATTCAGACGATGATATACTTAACTCATCATGAAGAACTTTAGCACTGGTGGAAGGTTTTTGGAAATAGGTTTTTAAGTTTTGGGATTTAACAGCTTGCTAAGTTAGTAACTTTTTCTTTTTAATTCTTAATTTTTCTGCTCCACCTTTTCTTTTGGGTTTTGAGTTCATTATTCCTTTAGAGTTCATGGGTAGAAAAAGGAATTTATTTTGCTTTTACTATTTTATAATAGAATATAAACTTTCGGCCCATTTAACATATATGCGTCTACCACTTAAAAAGCTAGTGTTGTATGTTTCATAAAAATTTACTATTAAGAGTACAAAAGTATCTGCTCTTACTAACCCGTAATAAATTCATTTGTTTTATTTTTCTAAATTCTTTTCTCCGTGTCTATAAAACGCCGATTACAAGAAGCGAAAAATTGTAATTTTTCTAGGTAATTTTTAACGATTTTACACCGGCCCACTATCTCTAAATACCAACGGCGGCCCATCGGGAAATAACCCGGTGTGCCAGTCCAACTCTGGATGGCAGTTGTTCTTCCGTCGTTTAGGATCATTATCCTGTTGGAACTGCCTAAGCAAAGGCAGATTATCATCTGCAATTTCGAGGACTTCGATGTATTTTTCTTTTGTTAAAGTATCCTGTACGTAGTGAATGAGCCTAACACCATAATACCCGAAACGTCCCCAGCCCTAGATGGCCTGTGGTTGTATAATTCAGCAATTCACTCTAGCTGAATTATGCAGCTGACGTGCAAACCTGGGTTTATGAACAGGCCGGATGTTTCCACCCACATGTTTAATGGTAACTGTTAGTTTAAATTCTTTCTTTCTTTCTAACGTTCTTTTCTTATTCGGCGCAAATAAATTAATTTTTGTCTCTTCAGACCAAATCCATTCCTCACCAGGCCAGTTCCCATTAGTTGTAGCAAATCATATTCTGTCTTAAACACTTCCTATTCTTTTAAGTTTATATTTTATTTTCTATTAGCCTTCTTCTAATCAATGAGTCATCAACGTGAAGTTTCAACTCACACTTAATCTCGGCTGATGTCACAAATTCAGTTTTTTAACGCGTCTTACTTTGTAAAGATCGGTTTTAATGGGCTATTTCCGTTTCCGGCGGCGAAATTCTTTTAGTATCCGGTCTTTTAATGCATTTGTTATCATTCCAAATGAACACGAAACTGTTTCGACAATAGCCCTTAAGATATTCGCTTGTATCTTAAATTTTTATAACTCCTCACAGTTCTGTTGAAAAATGTTTTTTGCGGCCCATTTTCCTCTGCAATTAATTAAATAGAATTTTACTTTTCTATTAATGCTTCTATTTGCTTTGTATGTTTACCAATAAAAATGAGAAATGAAGATTATGGAGAAAATAATGCGTCTCATTCACGTCGATGTCCTTTACCCCGCAAAAGTATCTAGCTCCCTGAACGGAATATTATTAGGAAACTGAAAATTTTCGGTTATTTTCAGGATGTAAATGCGCAAGCGACTTTTTCGAGTGAGAAGCGTGCTTATTATTTTGCACAGCAGTGTTTATACATATATAACAAGTAAATCGATGTCTATTTTACGTTTTAACTTTAAACTTTCAACTTTAAAAAACGCTTTTTAAAATTTTCGAAAATTTGAATCCTTAATGGCCATTGTAATATTCTTCTGTTTTAATATATTATTCCGTTCAACACGCACGACTTGACCACTTTACCGCTGTACGCTTAAATGTGTACTACCGCTTTATATGAATTGCACGAATTCCAGTATAAAATAATGTGCGGGATATTTTTTATGAAATTTTATCTTTCTTGTTATGAAGCTTTGTGCAGTTTGCTTTTGTTTCGTTATCTCAAGGCGTACCTACTCCTGTTCTGTGAAGCATGTTTTTACTTTAAGCATCACGAAAAATGTTTTTAGAAAGAGAAATATTGAATCCACGCTGATCTGTGGTCTCAGATTAAGATCACGGATGCTCTGATCTAAAGGCAAATAAGATCATTGATGATCTGATCTTTTCTAATGAGATCGAAGATCACAAAGTTACTGACATAGGCAAATTAGTCATTTATTTACTTCCAAAAATAATTAACCCAATTCCATAAAGAATTAATCGTAGTCCAAAAATGATAAACCCTACTGCAAAAATGATTAACACAAGTTAAAAAAAATAAACCTTGTCTAAAAAAAATTAAACCCTGTATAAAAATAATAAAATTTGACTTGAAATGTATAGAATATATTCATTAAATTTTCACTCTTTGTTTAGGAAATTGGTAGTACTGAAAAGGACTGTTATTATACTATTAATATAACTAAAAAAATTCATTATTTATTAATAAAAGAAACCATAATTTAATAAAAAAAGAAAATTTCAAATCGGGCAGTTAATTTTGCCGGACCCTGTATTATGATTAATAAAGTGGCTCTAGAGTTGAAGCAAGTCCAATTTTCACCATCATATTCATGATATAGTTTACAGCGTCCGTTGCATTTACATATTTCATTACTTATGTCAACTAAAATTCAACTGGATGCACCTCTTATTTTTGAAAATGCTAGTTCAACCAGATTAAACATTGGCGGTATAAATTTGTATTGATATGAGTTCGGGATCCACAACGGTTTAAGATATAACTCCGGAATCAATTATCTATGTTTTTATTTTAAGCGATTTACACAATGAGACATTTGATTAACTTTCACTATGATATAACTTTAAGCAATTTTAACAAAAATATATTTAAAAAAATTTGGCAAATAGATAATTTTAAGACGCCCCCAGAGACGTTCAGATATTACGATCACTCTGAATTCTTGGGTTTGGCCTGTAGTGAAGCACGTTTCCGCACTTGCTTGAGTTGGCAAAAATTATCTAGAACCTGACAGATGATCAAGGGTCTTTATAATCATGTTTGGACTTTGAGGGATATAGGAAAAAATTAATATTCCCTCGTTATTCATTGCTACTATTAAGGTAACATTTCGTCCACGGACAGTGGGAATCACTACACGCGCTCTTGTATTTACTCGCGGGCGAGCTTGGTCCTGCCATAAATGAAGATTGAAACCGCATTCATCAACAAACAAGGGTTTTTTCGTTTATCTCTTGGAATAAAATTTTAATCCTGCAAACGTAATGAAGAATTCGTCATAAAGGTGAAATGGCATGACAGACAAACGTTACAAATACTTTATTTATTATATCTTAATAATTTATGCATATATGTGGAAAACAATAAATAAAAACTTTTGCATCACTCTTTATTGTCTTAGAATTAAAATACTGCTTTCTTTTTCTTTGTTTTCCTTCAATAGATTTCGATTTACTCTGGTTTCTCTAGATACTTCATTGCGATTCATGATGATATGAGGAAGAAGAAATAAAATTATTAACTTTTGTAACTGCTGCAAGTGAACTGCTACAAGTAAACTACAATTGACCGAACAGCAAATTCTGCTGCGAAAACTCGGCACTGCTGCTCACACTCTGCTGCGGCACTACCCTTTGCGGTACAAGCGTCTTTGAGCACCCGTCCTAATACATAAGGATACTCGTTTCTTTGAAATGCACCTTTAACTGGATTATTTTGAATTTATTTATTAAATCTTGCATTTTAATCCCTATTTTGGGGGATACTCAAATTCCTACCGAATGGTACCACTGTTTGTGAAAATGCGTCAAAACCCCTGAACATGAAATACTTTTCTAAGAGAGATTGTATGCATGGGAATCTCACACAAGCTTAAAATTGCCAATTAGTTATCTTTTCCCGTCCAGTTCGATAGTTTATACTTTAATTTAATAATTTTATTAAAGAAAAATGAATTTTAATAATTTTATGTTATACAGCAAATTTTAATAGCATGGCACCGCTATGCAACAGTTTTACACCGAAGTTGAAATCACACTCTAAGATTAATTCTTAACTAGGCAGGCCTTAGACGAAGCACGGTTCCCACATGTTATTGTAGCCCGAACCTTTTGGGTTCAGCGCACGTGATTAGCTTAGTGCACTTAAAAAAAATTACAAAACTAATAACTCAAGTGTAATTAGAGATTGCTTTGGAAAAGAAACTAAAAGAATTAGTGTACGCTCTTGGCTTTGTTTAGGTCAGGATAAAATTGACCATTAAAAAATTTAAGAAATTAGCTGTTGCGAAATTTATGCTTAAAAACAGCCTTTTAATTTTCCATTTAGCCTTCTGGCATTAGCCGTTTTTTGTAAATTTTTTTCAAACGTCAAACTGCTATAAATTCGCCAATAAAGAAAAATATTCTAAAGATTTCATAATTAAAGAAAATTTAAAAATCTCCTTAAAACATCTTCCACTTTGTTTTGAAAATAACTCAGAAAATCTTATTCACATTAAAAAGTTTTAGGTGTGTAAAGATGCTGACTAGTTAATTTAATTTAATTAATAAAAATTAAATAAAGATTATTAAATTAACAAAGAAGTACGTAAACTAGGATCGAGCCCTTTTGATCGAATGTTCATCATTCTTCCAGCACTCGCTCTCAAATCAGATTATCATTACCTAGTTTTCACATCACGGACAAAGTCCAGTAACTTAAAATGAAAATGATCCACCCAGGGTAAATCATTTAAAATGCTTCACTTATTATATTAACAACTTAAAATTTTATTTTATTTTACGGCAATTTATTCTTATGAGTGTAAACAGTAATTCAGCAGAGTTTGTAGTAAATATTATGTTCCGTTACTTTATGAATACTTTACATGATAAATAAAAAAATTTCAAATCTATAGTCAAAGTGAAAATGATTCAGTAAAGATAAATTTACATGAAAATATCTTTAACTTGACTTTTAATATTTCGTGTACAGTCCTTTATCAAGCCGTACAACTATGTAGTATGTAATCTGGAAATATGTTATAGCATTCATCCAGGATAATCCCGTCATTTCCGTCTAATAAATTCCACAGATTTTCAATCACATTTAAATCAGGTGATTGTGGGAAGTGTCGATAACCTGGACAAGCACTATCTGAGACTTGTTTGGGGTCACTATACTGATAAAAGCGGAAGGACTGTTCAAACCCCAATTTTCGCGCACTTTGGCGGAGATTTTTCCTTAAAATACATGAATTTGTCCATATTTCCTTCCATTTTGTGAAGATTTCTAACTACATCAGCAGCTATGCACCCCCAAACCACCGAGCCGCCACCATGTTTTGCACTCCCACGCATATTCTTTATTTTAAGCTCATCGTACTTGTTTCTCCGTACCATACATACGCAATTCTTTAGGCTGATGAATGGAATCTTGTATGCCAAGATACTGTACGACAAAATTCTGTATGGACAAAATCTTGTATGACAAAAATCCTGTTTGTAAAAATGAGCGTACAATTCCAAGGATTTTTTTTAAATTTGGATATAACATATATGTAATAAAATGCATTTCGTCGCTTAAGTTCTAACACCATGTAAGTCATTTTTGGCTGTTTTGGCATTTTGATGACATTCACTAGAGAATCGAAATATGCGTTGTTTCCGCCAATCAGAAACACCAAATGTCCAAAAGAAACTCGTAAAAGAGGAGTAAAAAGTAACAGTAAGAGCAATGGTATCTATGCAAAATTATGCAGCCTTTTTTGCTCTACTGTAAAGTTGCTAATTTTGATTTATGTGGTGTTAGATCTGAAGCGACGATTTGCAGCTTTTAATTACTTAGCACACGAATTTTTTCCATCCAAACATTTTTTCATGCAGTATTTCGTCTCATACAGTATTTTGTATTATACAGTATCTTGGCATACAGGATTTCGTGCCGATCCCTTTTGGCACTTTAGTTTTGGATTACGGCGAATGTTTTTTTTAACTTTTTCTTACTTTATTTCCTACGCAATTTTCCCCGAATACGTTCAATAACCTGTCGAAGCACTCTTCACCACAACTTCGCTTTTCGCAATTTCGCTTTTACTTTTCCTGGATTTAAAATGTGCTCCTCATAGGTTGTATGACGTCCTATTCTCTTAATTTCGGTAAAGAGCTTTTCGATATGAGCACAGATCCAAAGTTAATCACGGACTAAATACGGTCATGATGCATTTACAAATTGCGAAGAAATTTTTAACGCTAACTAGAGCGAGAAATTCTAATAGATCACAGACTACAGATTTGAACTTTTCTTAGGTGAAGTGTATTATAATAAATAACTTTGCCCAGGTGGATCCTTTTCACCTTGAGTCACTGTACATTCACAAAGGGTTAGTTATTCATACTTGCTCACATACATCCAAGTAACCGGAGAACAACACTCAATCCACGATCCTAGAAGGCAGATCTAGTCTTGTCTTAACATGTTTTGCATAATCAGGATGGTATTCCCTGATTTCCTTACCGGCTGCATACCAGATGGCGGGTCTTTACGTATGGTTACATTTTCATATGAATCTTTTTTAATGACCGAAATTCGAGAAATGTTCAATGATCTTGCTGCATTATAATTCTTTTATCTTTTGCCGACCTTTTGGTACCATATGGTGTATATTGCATCAGATAATCGAACATATTTAAGTGCTTTCTTATATTTCCTCGTCTGGTATTCAGCTGTGTATTTTAATTCATACCTCGATATTTCGTAACGATTTATGGATCATTGCATCTGTTAATTACTGTTTCCTTTGTTACTCCTTAATACATATTTTTACGGATCGCTTCAATACCTCACACGATGAACTGGAACCTTAGAGTGATTGATCTAAAACGTTATGAACAAAAATTATAAAGAGAAAAGGTAGAAGAAAAAATGAATTACCCAACACCAAATAAAGCTGCAAGGATCAGGAAAACGAACGAAGGCCATGACTGTCAAACATTTTTCCTCAGATAGCGGTCAATTCAGCAACGGTTAGATATAAGGCCAACCCTTTTTGGACTCTCTGTCTTCTTTTGTGCAAGGAGTCATAATTCGGATCATCCTAGATCGATAAAGTTTTATTTTAATTAACAAGTGTACAATAAAAAGAGTTAATTTGCAAAAGTAGTAGGTATTTTTTTTTATTGAAGCGACCATAAAAACTATCCCCTCACTCAAGCTGGAAGGTAAAAAATATGACAACCAAAAGTAAGCTCAATTATTTAGTTAAGATGAGAAATCGAAGAATCGCTGGCATTTTACTAGCCACCAAGTGGAAAAGTAGATAATAAACACTTCCAATCGCGGTGACCTGTAATAGGACTAGCTAGTAGTGTATCTATGGCGTTCCAGACCATGCGAAAATGGAGCAGGAAATGTTCTATGGCTACCAGGTGCAAAAATATGCTCGAAAAATGCGTGAAAAAGTAAGAAGAAGATGCGAAATGCAACGCTTTCGTTGTTCCAGCTTCTTGTGTCGGCTAGCACTACGAATGATAATCCAAAAACGAAATTTGTCTCTATTGACGAAGCCATTGAAGGTTTCAGACAAGAATTATTACAGAAACAAATGGATATTGCAGAACGAAATAATCACAGCAGTAATCTTTATAAATTTCTGATAACCAAAAACACTCGTAAATCCACTTAAACAATTTTTATTTGATATCGTCGTACATCTTTAAAAAATTTACGAACAAATGAATTTACGAAGAAATGAAGTTACGATGAAGTAAAATTTATTTGTCCATATTTGTTATTTTGTTCTTCAATTTGCCTAATATGTTTAGCAGTTTGTCATTATTTTCATAGACTATTTCAAGTTTAGATTTGTTTAAAATTTTCTTGGAATTTAAATGAAACTCTTTTCTTTTCATTTAATAATGGTTCTAACTACTATGGTTCTTCTATTTGTTATTTCATTTGCGTGTTTTTTAACTATATCTTCTATATCTCATTCTTTGTAGCAATTTATTTATGCGATCTCATCGGCTTTTAGATCTTTGGGGTTTAAATAACTTGGTAGCAATTCTAAGCTCGATTGCATAAATCCGGTTGAATCAAATAATCGTAATTCTACTGTATCAGTTTCATTGATATATATTCGCGAAATATATAATTCTTTGCTAAGCGGAATAATACTTTTTTCGCCCTTAATTTGAGTAAGTGCTTTAACAAATAGATAACAATCATATCCCGAAAAATTGTGCAAAAGAATGGGGGAAAATTTATGTACACAATATTTTAAATTACACTTGCTGTGGGCAGGGCCTCTAAATTGTCCAGTTAAATGACAATTATCCGTCACTCGATCAGACAGAACCTAATTTATAATTACAAATGTGACATATTGCATGCGTACCTCTTCCCTTGTTAAAGGAAGCATTGGATTGGGTTTGCTTATATATTCGCATAAAGATATTTTATATCATAAACTAAATTGAAATTTTAAATTTATCTAACTTACATTTTACATTAAATGCAAACGAGCACGGGACATGTTCCTGGATAATAGTTGTTGATGAAGAAAGCGGATCAGGAACACAAGTGACTATATCTTGTGCGATGCACTCAAAATCGGCGTAAATAACAAAAGGAACCTGGAGTTGTTTCGAACTTCAATTCAGCTTTCTCCGGAGACGGGAGAATGGAGAAAATTTTACTGCACTCAGTTCGGTGAATATTCATGGCTTTTTCCGCATGAAAATGCTGAAGGCAGGTGTTGCAGAGGTAAATCCGATGAGCTGATAACTTCACTTGACTGGTTCTTCGACGTCATCTAGAAAGTAAAAATGTAGACTCAAATATAAATATACTAGTAAATGTTTTCCGTACATATCATACCTGGAAATATTTTTCATCCAAACGTAGTGACTTCGTGTATCATCTTGAATTAGCAATAAGTTGATGTGCGTAGTTTTCTCTTCCTTCGTGCAATAAAATGGCCCCACAACATTATACGGATGAATGTCATTTTGCTAGTATCAAAACACATTTACACTTGTTGATGGATTCAATTCTTCCAAACGTACTATGTTCGGAAGTCGGAAAAGGAAACTCTAACTGAACAAAATGAAGAATAATTCCATTCCACACGCCATGACTTTACAGGTAATTTATAGGCAATGTGCAATAAACACTCGACAATTCTTATCCAAGAATGCAACACTGAAATTCCGAACGATAAGTATTCTTTTTTTACAGGTCTCTCTAAAATAGTTTTGACGTTATTAAATTCTTTAGAAGTAGCGCCACATAAATAACATCTTAGTGTTGATTTCGTATCGGATAAAGGGTTGCAAATTTTGCCATCTACCATGGTGAAAAGAGGTTTGTGTATAATTGAATACTCTTTGTCACCTAGCACAACTCTAGAATCAATTAACTGATTTATTTGGCTATCAATATTGCATTTTTCATCTTTGCAAAGCTCAACAGTTTCTTTTCTATATTGCAATTTTATGGGCCTAAAAAATCGCAGAGAGGAAGGCCTGGGATTTTGCCATATGACGAAAATTTGAGCACTCTCAGTAAACGATTAGCTGTTTTATCTAATAGTGACTGCAAAGGTACTTCAGCTTCGCTTTCTGTTGTTGATATTTGTTCAGGATAGCACTCGTTTTTCGCTTTTTTAATTTTTTTATAGGACGGAAATACGTCTTTGGCATAATTTCTGACAATATTATATTGTTTTCTTGACAACTGGGCCTCCATCAATAACGACAGAGCTTGTTCAGCAGTTATTTGACAAGACTTCAAAGAGGAAGTATCCATCTTTTCAGCTAACGTATTGGGTATTATCGCTTGATGAACTATTTCTGCTTCAGCTCGCTTCCCGCTAGCTCTTAATTTCATTTGCGCAGCATACGTTAACTCCTGGGAGGAATATGAAGCCCGTAATCGTGCTGTCTTTCTACGTTTTTCGTCAAAATCCTTAAACGGTCTGCCACCTTTGGCTTTATTATGCAGTTCCAACTTACAAACATATTTCAACCAAGAACTTTCAGAGTCAAGAAATCTAGTTCTGTGTCTACCACACTTATTCCATTTAAAGATAAATTGCTTTTTAAAATTACGCAAAGCAACTCTGAGTTTGTTCACCGACCGCTCAGGGCAATTAGTGCTGCTGATAAGAAACATTTCCAGATCTTTAAATTTATTGTCAATAGTCTTCAAAAAAATATTCATATTAAATGTAAACAAATACATTAAAACTACAAAAAAATCTACATCGTCATTCACAAAAATATATTTAGCCTTATTTATAATTAAGAAATATGTTCAGCTATAATATGCGCGCAATAAAGGAGTAATAGCTAAATAAAACACATTTTCTCGAAAATGCGCAACTTGCTCCTACTTGTCTCTTCGGTTCTAAAGTGGTAAATACCTCTCAATTGAAATACCGTTAAGCGTAATAATATAACTTTGCGCATTTAAAAAAAAATCTTCGTCGAAGTTATTTCTCCTAGAAATTTGTGACTACTTCAATTAACCGTTATTAAATTTAAAATCAATAACTGAATCGAAGAGAAAATTGTTAAACTAAAATCTACTTACCTCGGTCTATGGCTGACATAATAACTTTTAACCAAATTTAACTCTTTCACTCAAAAACAAATAAAAGTAAATATAGAATTCACCAAAGAGATTATCTGAATTAACAGCAACAAGTGAAAATGGCAAACTTTGCCACAATGTACCTCAGAAATGATAACTGACAATGACTCAAATACTAATGTAAAAGATGTGACAAACGCTTAAGTTTACACTGATGTACATTTCTTCGTAACGTACACAAATTTTAAAATTTGAGTTTAGAGCACTACTTTATATGAACGGGCCCCAGTGTGCAGCGGTGCCACTAATTCCGTACGATGAG
Source organism: Leptarthrus brevirostris (assembly GCA_964036015.1). Classification (NCBI taxonomy): domain Eukaryota; kingdom Metazoa; phylum Arthropoda; class Insecta; order Diptera; family Asilidae; genus Leptarthrus; species Leptarthrus brevirostris. The sequence goes on from OZ038371.1 coordinate 161,038,972, forward strand.
GGACGATCACTGTTAGAGTTCACTGGAATCAGTGCCGAGATAATAGCCCATTTAAAACAATATAAGTTGGTAATGGTAAGTAAGTTATTAGTGATCAACCGCTATCTCTCTCTTGAAATTCCTGCATTTTGGAAATTATTTTCTCAACCATGTCGTCATAGATTTCTGACAATAGTTCCCAACTGTGAATTACTTTCATATTAGATTGAAATTTTTTTTTTCATACTGTTGCGCGCTGGGACCGACACTGCTGCTGGATGATTGCCCAAGGCAGGCTATGACTCTGGATGGCATCAACTGAAAGTCAGCTGATGTCAGACAGGATCAAGGCCTCCGCTGGACATTCATCTGTCAGCAGATGTTTGGGCAGAGATGGAGGATGGCATGCTGGTATCGCTAGCTTTGCGATAGAGAGGGGGGGTTCAAAAAGGGATGCCATCTCCGCCCGCGGTCGCGCAACAAAAGCACATGAATCATGCCGAGGGATACAGGATAGGTGGGACGAAACGAGAAAAAAAATTTGACAACAAAAAAAAAGGAAGAAAACGAAAGAAAAAAAAGAAAGAAAAGAAGAAAAAAAACCGCGAAAATTCTGAGAAGAGAAAAGAAAATTGACGAAAAATTTTGAAATTTGAAAAAAAAGGAAGAGAAAAAAACTAGAAAGGAAAAGAAAGGAACACACACGAAAAAGGAAATACAAAAAAATTCAAGGAGATTTTTAAATTAAAAAAAAAAACAAAAAAAGGAACAAAACAGGAGGAAGAAGATACGAGCAGGCGTTGCTCGACTTACCGGATATCGATGGGGGAGTCTGGTGTCATGACTCCCCTTGCATGGCCCATGCCCCATGCACCTAGGGGGCCTATGTCTTCTAGATGCCCTTTGTACGACCTGAAAAGAGAGAGAGGGCCACTCACCTCATCGTGAGGACCCCGCCCATCGACGTAGCGATGTTCATGGCCGCCCTACGGAAGGACGACGAGGAGAGAGAGAGAGAGATAAAAATTCGTTTAGTTTATGTGCATCAATAGAACAAATTTAATTTTGTTAAAAAAATAGAGTTAACCACTCCTGCGGAGGGCACACGATCAACTGACTGAGGGTCAGGGTCAATTAACCTCTTTGCAAAGAGGCTCTGAGGCTGCGTACATCTTACGGCCTACAAGACTATTAATCTATGATAAATCTAAGCAAGCATCTAGACTACCTTCAGCTAGGTCACATCTACGCAAAAAAAAAAAAACCTGTCTACCTCTCCCTTACTCTTAATTACAATTGGATCGATTTTAAAATTCAAAGTAATTTCTTAATTACAATTGGATCAATTTAAAATTCAAAGTAATTTCTTAATTACAATTGGATCAATTTAAAATTCAAAGTAATTTCTTAATTACAATTGGACCACTTTAAAATTCAAAAGAAATGGCGGTTCGGCCAAAGAAAAATGCGCATTTTCCCTCTCAGAACAACCCCAAAATAGAAATAGTAATTTATGAGCAATTCCTTTACAAGATTATGTATTCAAATTGTCATATCCGTTTGAGGGGTTTTTGAGAAGGGAATTTTATGCTCTACCGAATGCCGAATATTATGCGCGTATGAAAGAAAAATTTTATCCCTTTTTAGGTTTTCTTGTTTCAGGTATTTTGCAGGTGAAAAAAATGTGTTTGCTCTTGGATTCGGCTATAGGAGCCAGATCTAGTGCCCTGAAATGCAGGTAAGTATTGTGGGGTGCCTGGAAATTCGAGTTAGGATGTCCCAATGCAGGTTAGATGATGAGCATAACCTCATTGGTCTAATCAAAGATAAGGGATTCGGCTCGCATAGCCGAATCCAAATTTCACCCAGTATATATATACCCTGTGTCATGGGACCTAAATTGACGTGGTGGTCAGATAATCCTGAACCACTGGATAACCTGTAAAGGCGACCATAACAATACTCATACTCTTCCTCCTTATTTTTCTTACACATTTGAATGTATTCTCCAAACAACTTGAAGTTAAATTTATATGAATCATGTTTACTTAATAAATCCAGCAAAGTTTCTAGAATTAGGCTTTTCTTCAACTGATAAGATTGCACGGCATCTAATAACACTTCATCTTTATTTTCGAATGGAAACATTTCAATACTTTAATTAAAGGAGCTTTTTATATTTGTAAAAGTAGTATTTACAGGCACTGCGGCGTTTTTCTTATGCTTATTGGTGATATTTCCATTCTTGTAGATGAATTTCTGCATTACTTGTACGTCCCATAGTATCTAAATTAAACTTTATCACCTCTAGAGCTACCAGCATCCAATAAATCTTGACCATCGCTGCGTTTATATTTCGTTTTTCACCTTGATCTAACAAATTCACTTTTTGTTTTTCACCTTGATTATTAATACTACGCAAATGCTTCCAAAGCCTATCCAATCTTTTAAACAATTCTCCACATATTTCGCAGAGGTGACCGTCGCCATGCACCTATACCCTATAATGTCTTTTTAACGTAGCCAACCGACTGAAAGCGCTTTAACATACTTCACAAACAAGACTATTCATCTTGAGAACCTCTGGGGATAAAATTCTGAACTAAACTGAAATAAATTATATGAACTTACAATTAGGTGCCAGTAGAACACGTCTTATTTAGGCGAATATATTTATGAGTAGTTTAGTACCATACGTATTGTTAAGTATAACTTAGTGTATTTGTTGTATTTTCTAAAGAATTCATTAGGAACTACAGAAATATCTGCGCCTGTATCTATTAGAAATTTAATTTTAATTTAATTAGAACGCGACTATGAAAATGGAGAAAGAAATACGTGGTTACTTGGAGACTCTGGATACCCTTTGGAGAAGTGGTTAATTACACCATTTAAAATCCTTCAACTGAAGAGCAGCGCAGATTCAATCATATCCATGCTCAAGGCAGAAATGCAATCGAAAGATGCAATGGCGTTTTAAAGGGAACTTTTCGCTGCCTGCTTGGGGAACGTAAATTAAGATACGAACCATTAAAAGTCATAAAAATAGTGAATGTTTGTTGTTGTTGCTTAATATTTGCATTGATAAAAATTTGGATGTAATTGAAGAAGAAATAGTTGAAGAGAATTCACAAAATGTAGTTTATGATGATGAAAATTACTCAGATTCCGAGAATGACGATGAAAGTGCGTCTGACATTCGACGCAATTTAATGAACACATTAATTTGAAGAAGTACATACTCAATCAAAAGAATAACTATGACCTATTAGGAATTGTTTAAAAGGCTTGGAAATACAGAACGTTTTCTTTTAAATTGTATATAGGAGTTAAACTATAGTTTTTTTAAAAACATTTTAATTTTTTAACAGAATACAAACACAATAAAAACACTTAATTAAAATAAATTGTTTCTTGTTGTTTTAGTTTTAACAACTCCTCCTCAACTTCTAGTCTTCTCGCATTTATAGCGTTACCTCCTTTTAATAAATTAATGATATTCTCCTGAAATTTTCCGTTTTATTTTCTCTGCTCCTTCAACTCTTTCAATACGAGCGATTGCGTTGTTGGCCTTTATCTTTTTCTTCTTCTTTCATTGATGGAGCTTGGTCCTGCGTTGCCTCTCTCCGCAGCAGGTATTACTTGGGAGGAATCTTGACGTTTTTCCAAAGTGTGATCGGCACTTCCTTAACTTCTTCTTCGTTTTTTTTTTAAATCTGCCCTAACCTTTGGATAAATTTATCGTAAAAACCGTGATCAAAAGAAAGTTATATCAAGATAACTTACTTTTTTCCAGCCGTCTTCATCTCTTGTAGGTGGTCCTTCTCCATTAAGTTTATCGCATAAAGTTCTCCACAACTCTTGCACTGTCTGCTGATTATTTACCCACACAAAACTTCCTGTCACCATTTCTTGTATTTTGTAACAGGATGTCGAATTGCTTCATAGTTGTAATTTGTTTTGCTGAATTTCTAAAAGTAGGGTTATAAATTTAATTAGTATTTTCATTACAAAATATATCTAAAATACTTTTATTATTTTAATTTTATAGATTTAAATTTATTATTTTATACATTATAGTAAATAATATTAAAAAAACTTACATTTTAATTGTATTGCTTCTCGTATCACTGCCAACAAACTGAAGTGAAGTTTTATTGAAAATATCGCCTGTCGAAAGGGTTACAACATACCGATCGTCGACAGATCATCGAACTTCGAAAATTTCGATGTTCTAACATCTTGCCCCAGGATTTATATTTTCAAATTTTTCAATATCTTTTAGCTGTAGGGGAAACTCAAGAGCATCGAAATAAAGTATAACATTGTTTGTTAAATTTATAATTTTCGAAGAAATGTTTTCAATATAATAAGAAGAAATTCGATCAGTATTTTTTTCTACTGGATAAAGGGCATATATGATCATCCACTTAAAGTAAACGCAGTAATTATTCCTCACGTTGATACATATGCTCTTTTATCTTTTATAAATTTTGGTCAATATAAAAAGGTTGATCCTCTCAAAGGTTTGTATTCACTTATAATAACTTCAATGTAGATGATTCTTAGAAGAGCCCAGCCGCCGTCTTCTTCTTGAAATTCTTCAGATTTTACAATAATTTGTTTCATCATTCTATCGAGTATGTGTGGAAATTCAAAATCATCGGATGATATGTCACAGCCTACTCTAGATACAAGCCCGGCAGACATGACATTTCCACCATTCCACCACTAGGGATGTCGTCACTGTTTCGTTTTGCAAATCAATCCTCTGACGTTTTCCGTAATTTTGATTGAAGCTCTGAAATTTGCTCAGAAATTTTCACTTTAGATGAAATGTCAAGAGTGGGCTGTGTATCAGTTGATCGATGGAATTTTTAGTCGAGTATTGATTTCGAGGCTATTTTATAGATTACTGAAGTTAAATCCGACTGTTTAGGTAATTAATTAATTTACTTAATTCACATTTAACTTCTATTAAGCTTTTATCACTGCATAGTTAAGCTATACACTTTTGACCTTTACATTGAGACACAACCAACTTTATCAGCTTTCCGGCCGAATTATTTCAACAGATATGGCCTTAGCACATGTATCGTGTAGCAAATGTTTCGGAGGATACCAAAAAGTATTTTCCCATCATTCAAAAGTTTTAGTTTGTAATATCAAAATTGCTCTCTATCGTCCACCAGAAGTTGAGGAAAAGAAAATGGTTCCAGTTATTTACAGGTTAAGTGGGCTAACATGTACTGAAGAAAATTTCGTTCAAAAAGCAGGTGTACAAAAGTATGCAGCCCAACATGGTATATGCATTGTTTGTCCTGATACATCTCCAAGAAATGTTGATATTCCTGGACAGGACCATTCATATGATTTTGGCTCTGGTGCTGGTTTTTATGTAGATGCCGCACAGAGTCCATAGGATAAGCATTATCGGATGTTCAGTTATGTAACAAGAGCTTATTTCGGTTATTAATGAAAACTTTCCAGTTATTACAAATAAGCAAAGCATTACAGGCTATAGTATGGGAGGTCAGAAGGCATTTAAAGGTTATCTTGGTGATAAGGAAAAAAAGTAAGTGGCACGAATGGAATGCTACTGTGCTTGTATCATCCTATGATAGTCTTCCGGTTGAACTTTTTGTAGATCAGGTGAGCAGAATTATGATTTTATGAAGAACCTCTCTACAAATTATATTTGTAGGGCACTGAGGACAACTTCTATAAACAAGAACAGCTTTTACCGGAGAATTTGGTTGATGTTGCCGCTAAAAATGATCGTGTTCAATGCACGAAAATGAGAGATGGATATGACCACAGTTATTATTACGTTGGTTCTGTAATCGGAGAACACATCGAGTGTCACTCAAGATTCTTGAAATACTGAGAATTATCCAAGTTTTTTCTAACTAAATAAGGCCAAATAAAAACATTGACATGATATTTATATTTTTTAATGTTTCAACTTCATAAATTATAGCACATTACACTTTTTACTTTGATCCAATTTAACGCCTCTGTAGCAAGGACGGCGTAATGGTTTCTTTATCAGAGATTGAATTTGAGGATCTGGGGGTCAAAGGAATCGAAATTGAATAGTATAACAGTAGGCATTCTTTTGAAGGTTGTTATCTAAAAGATCTGCCAAATACTATCAGTCTAGAAATAGCGCCTGGATATAGTGATCATATCCATTAGCGTCTATTTTGAAGTATTTTGTGAGGACGGATACTAGCAGTCAATACTGATTCTATATTGCGAAACGGTTTTTAATTTTAATTTTTATTGTTAAGCTGTTGTTTCATAACAGATATGGAAGAAGGAGCGATGTAAATCCCTCTATTAGTGTCTGTAGCCGAATTAGCAACTTAATATTATAGGATTTATTTTTTTGAACATCCTTTCCTGACTTTCCATACGATGCGAATATCCTTGATGTGATTTTCGTTGCAGTTAACGGTAGAGAAAATGATAATGTCAGGCTTCCATTCTGAAGGGCCTAGGTTTGAATTTCTGACAACAGATTACAATAAGGCCATTGGGAGTTGCAAAGTAATGTGGTTCGGAATCCATCTTAAATTGTAACGGAAGAAGTTCTTCTCCAGCCCCATGCCCCACATGGTTACATGAGCCAGACAGATTGTCATTTCCTGGTATTTCTAGTACTTGGTCTTGAGTTTAATATGATCATACAGTAGTGGTCTGCGCATTTACGGGATTCTTGGAACTAATACTTGCGCGGAGCTGACATGCACTTGAAACATGTACCTGTAACTATATGTCTGTGTTTTTTTCTTATGTTCGACAGGTAATGCTCTCGCGTCTGCGTCTCGACTGCCGCCCCACAATCCCGATTCTCACATCGTTATCTTCAAGTCATGCATAGCCTACATGGGCCGGTGGCGAGTGATGACACTGTTGAGGTCTGCTTTTGGGGATATGAGACACACATTGATATTGGACATTTCACTGGACAAAGTATTAACCCCTTTATGCAAACTGCTAAATTTGATGAGATTGGGCGTATCCTTAAGGACTGCTGGTTGGATACAGTTGGCGTCTCGGAGACCTGGTTAAACCGCATGTGTCTAGTTTTGTCTGCATTATCCTTTTTCAAACCGTTTTTGGCTTATTTTCAGTGTTTTAAGCACTTTTTAAGCAGGCTATTTTCTGGCATGTATTCCAGGATGTCCGATCCGAATGTAGTCTAGAGTCCTTTTTTGAGTAATATCAACGAGTACAAAAATATATAAATTCTATAATAAAAATTAAATAAATAAAATAATAATAAGATTAATTATATATACAATTAAATATTGCTCCTTCAGTTGTTTTATGTTAGAAACTGGGGAAAGTCTAAGACAACTTTTCAATTATAAAAGCTGCCAATAGATTTACCTCCAATCACAAACAATTTGAAATTTGCTGTTTTGGCACAAATTTATAATAATCCAAATGTTTTGAATGCTTAACCTTTCTGCCATTTTGTGCCCGAAGTCATACTTCGCAGAGAAACTCTTTCGGCGACAAATCCTGACATAAATAATTTAGACCGATTCACTTTGTTAATCTCTTTTAATATTTTTTAAAAACACTTAATACACATAATTTCAGTAAATTAAATTGACCTAACCTAACAAATAAACTCAATACAAATAAACTAGTTACGTCATAGACTCATGATTTTCTCACACATTTTGCAACAGCACATAAAGGGGACTCTTCCGATTTATAAAAATTATCAAATTCGTTTAAAACAGTCTACCCTTTTCCACAATATATTAACAAGAGGTTACACTTTCAACATAAATAGCTTTAAGGTTGAAATTTTGACACTATCCCAGTTAATTAAACACTTTTTGCCGGAACGAATGAAAAACCTCACGTTTCGCGCGCGAATTAGTATGGAACTGTCAGACGTGTTTACACCACCAATGCTCAGCTGATCGTTTCAGCTGCCGGGCTTGTATCTAGAGTAGGCTGTGGATATGTTCATCCTCGCCTGAAAAGATTTTATATCTAAAGCTACTACGTTTTCATCTACATCATCAGTTTTAGCGTATTTCATATTTTCACAAAATAATTCAATCTTGAACCTGTAAACTTGCTTCAAGAAGATTTTTTTGTTTTGATTTTGTCGAAAAATTGTTTTGAGTCCAAAATTCCTTCATCATCATTTTTCAACAGAAAGCTTTCAATACGATTATTAAAGCACTATTTAATGCGCTTTAAATTTCTTTCAATTGGTTCAGCATCATTTCTATTATGATCGTTTGTTCTTAAATGATGCCCGAATTAGGGTTCAGGGGAAAATGGAAATTATGATGGCCTACAATGGGAATGACCAAGCATATGCGACATATTTACATGCATGAGAAAGAGAAAGATGCTCATGTGTGGTTTACTGTTGTTCATAATTAGAAATGTTTTCATGCATTAAGCTCTCGAAGGTCAAGTGCGATGAGGTTTTTCTCTTTTATGCGAAAAGTTGCATTATTGCTTGGATTTATTGATTAAGACTTTTGAAAGGAATTTCGGTGTGATATTTAGTAGACCGATTTCCTTTGGTTGTTTGTTCATTGATTGGCTTTATGCTCTTTAGGCATTTTTAGACAATAAGATAGGAAATATAAAGCGGTAATAAGTCAATCGCGGGCGGTCACCAGCACAGATTTGAATAGGCCTTGAGCCCGCGCGGTGGAGGTATAAGCGCAAGGGGGCCTTCCAATTTGTGGCCATAATAACTTCCCCAACGTCAATAGCAAAGGAAGTCATCGCCGAACCAAGAATTGGACTAATAGTATTGAAAAATAGACTTGAATAGACTTCTTCGTAGAGGGAAAGAATGTTACAGATTGGATTCTGCTTATAAAACGTTGCATTTTTTTGCACAATTTTAATTACACTTATCTCAGTACACTAATTTTACTTGTCACTTTCTATTTAATTATATTCTTCTTTCTATTAAGTGCTGGATACAGTTAGTGGCACTCAAATATTTTAATGAAATCTCTCAATTATTTGCACCATTTGAACTACACTTATCGCAGTACACTATTCTTACTTCTTACTTTAATCTTATTGCATTACTGACATAAATTAAATAAAAAATTAAAAATAGGACATTTCATCGTCCTTCTGAGTCCATCACCGCACGAAATATCTTCCGGATAGATAGATAGATAGACCATAAACGGTGTCCTTAAAGGGTCGAACTAGAATAGCGGTCATATGTATAGAACGTCACAGCGGGTCTCATGCAGAATTCCATCGAGTGATATACCTAAAAAAGTTGTTAAGAGTTTGTGAAAATTGAATTTTATAAGTTGTTATTTCCCACCACCAAGAATAAACCAATATATAAGATAAGGTTAGATCAGACTTAAGGGGGTTTCGAAGTTCAGGTGGTATTTTAGGACATCTGCTCAGCTTATTTATCTGGCAAGACAGTCCGGACCCGTTAATTTGGTCTTTAAGAGGTTCAGAAAGAGTTTGGTGTCAGCCACAGTTTTTACTACCGCTAATACGGAATCGCAGCAAGATAGAAATCTGTGTAAGTCTTCGGCATTTTCGTCATAATCGGGGATCATATGACGGGAGTCAGCAACCGATATGCGAAACTATGAGTTACTTTTCTGGGTTTCGTTTGATGTAGAATTATTTGAATTTCCTCACGGGGGTGGGAGAGGAGGAGGAATGGTCATATTTGAACGAGCTGTCTGCGATCGCGTTACGGGACCGATGGTTAAAACTTCAAAGATAGAATAACGTACATACACTTTTGAGGATTGCAACACAATTATACTCAAACGTAAAAAGAGGAAGAAAATGATCTTACAAGTGCACTAATAACTCAAAACTTCAGAACGTTTTTCCACGTGTAACTTCTTAATTGTGATAATAATTATAAGTGAAAACTTCACAATTAAATGAATATAATACAAGAGTAGAGAGCCTTAGTAGGTTCACAAAATATTTAGTTCAAGCTCAAAATATATATTTCATTTGCATTTAAAAAAAAAGAATTTAAATTAAAAAAATGTTTTTTTGTTTTTTATACATAAATAAATATTCACAGTTAATTAAATAACAAAGATAAGATGATTTTTAAAGTTAGATAGTAGTATATAGACTTACTGGGATGTCAATTACTGATACCTGGTCCTCAAGCGTGTGAATTCCTCGAAATCCATGGTGTCTTCATCGTCGGTTATCTGAATTTTCTTGTAGATTTCCTGGGGAGTGTCATCAGCCGGGGGAGTTACTTTGTCCATAATTTCTTCTTCTGTTGAAAGTCGTATTGTTATAAAAAAAATTTCTAGGTACGCAGGGATCACATCCTATTTTTTCAGGATGGACCCTTTTAGTTGCGTCGGCCGACGTCTTCTAGTAAAATTTGGGGATCTTTGCGCGGATCCCACCGCTACCATCATTGTTTTATTGTCTAATTCGCAATGGTTAGGCAAAAGGACGGTGAGTGCTTGCGTGAAAGCGAAGATCACCTGCCCTGATGTTTAATTATACTTGACACAACCTTTATTTAATGAAACAACTTAATTTATTTTAACATTCACTTTTAAAAATCCAGATAATAAGAATCATAACTTATTATCCTTCAAGACTGAACACGATTGACTAAAAAAAAGGAGACTGAGTAGTAAAGTATACTATATTAATGCGGCTTCTTCCTCCATCGATTTTTGAAAATAATCCGAGATCTGATTTGGTTTTACCAATCAGAATTTTCGTCATCGATTTCTGAAGGAAAGAAAATTTTCAACCATTTATGTGTCATCAACAGTGACATAGGAAAATTGTTTACGCTTGAACTTGGAAAAGGCTCGAGAGTGGAAACGTGAAACCAGCCTATTTATGTTTACTTCGACTTCGTTGCAACATCTGGAAGAAATTAATTGTATGCAATACGATATGAATTGAGGCAAAGAAAACCGTAGGGGGTAGGACAGGAATGATTTTAGGGTCAAAAGAAATGATCGAGTTGTGCATTAGTGATATAGTGCATTGGTCACTACATAACAGCCACCTCACCTTCACTGTTAAGTTTGTCTTCACTATCAGTTTCTTCGTAACCACCATTACTGTTGCCTTGTAAAAGTTGGAAGAAATTTTTTAAGCTCCATGATAGATGTTGTATTAGCAGAAACATTGTTGACAGTAATACCTTGAATTTTATTTATTAAATGGAATTCCACTAAGCAATTGTAGACCAGTTGTGCAATGTCATTTCTTGTATGCTGATCATGGCTAGGAGTAAAATCTAAAACCAGAGATTGAAAATTCCACTAATTATTATTGAAAGAAATAGTTATAGTGTAGAAACTAAGACCGGCTATGGATGGACAATTGTGAATGAAATTTTTGACGAAAATTTTAACAGAAGACCTTTTACACAAGCTTAAATACTGCGATATGCTCGCTCAATTTGTTTGTTCGTTTCAAATTTAAACCTCTAATTTATTATTAGTATTAAATGATTTCATTTGGTAATTTATATACTCATTTATTTATTTTAATTCTAATTGTATGCAATGCATATTATTTTTTGACAATGAAGTAGGAAACAAATTCTTTTCAATAACACTTTTTTTCACTTCCGACTTTACCCCCTAAAACTAGACCTCAAAATAAGCTATATTTGTGCCAAATTTCAACTTTCTATGTCAAACAGTTTCGGAGAAAAACACTGTTATAGACAGCTGTATAAACACAGAAGTGATTTCATATTTTTGAAGATTCCGTACTAGAAGGGTCCCAATAGGAAGAAATTGGTAAGATTGTCCGTCCGTCCATTTGTCAAAGTCAACTAACTTCGAAACAATTGAGATATCGACATGGAATGAGCACATATTGTGTGTTATATTTCAGGGTCACCAACTGGGCCACACAAGGCTGCACCAATTTTGTTTGCGGTTGATTTTTAAAATGAAAACACCTTTCCTTTTTACACTTTTATACTATTTTTAACTCCCTTGTTATTTCTTTTACACTACCAAAGAAAAGGATAACTTGCATTTATTATAATAACTTATATCTTTCCTTTTTTATATTTTTATTATAGTTTATTCTTTGTTCACATATAATACAATTAAACTTGTTAACAGTTAATAAAAAACATAGTTTGAAAGTTTATTTTATCAGATTCTTAATTATGTTCCCAAGTAGATTTTTTTTAATTATAAACACGACCAGACTCTGACGAAGTTTTTACTAGACTTTTATTTTTTAATTCCCGAACGGTTCCACGACTATTACCAGATTTTACTTGGATCTCGGTTAATTTTTCCCATCAATCACACGAAAGGAAAGCTTTAGAGGGAGGGGGAGGATTAATTTTAGCTATGTTTGTGTGGTACCGTCGGATAGAACTTTGCTAGCAGGGCACAAATGTACTTTGTTAAACTTTTTTAGACTTTGGGGCCCATCAACATTATGGTTCTTAGAGATACATATTTTATTACGAGGCCTATCACAACAACACAACAGCTTCACGTTCCTACGTACAATATTCCTCATACCCTGTACTTAAACAACACCTACTAAAAATGATTTATTATATAGTTGATTAAAAAATTATATATAGCACAAATTTTGCTCACAAGAAGATGCCAAAGCTGCTTGGTGTTACGGAACACACAGTGCGCGAGTCTGACTCGCACTTGACAAGTTTTTTTCAATTGTAGTAAGGAGCACTAAAAATAGTGATAGGTCTACCGTAATCTAATTAATAATATGTTTGAAGCGCGAGTTACGTTGTAGGACTTACAAGTTGATAAAAAAGCAAAAACGCAGTCTATAACTTTTGCTTTATTCGTCTTATCACAATGTTTTTAACTATATAACTTCATTTGATAGCTGAACATTAAAAATCTTATTTCTGACGTCGGTCGTGATTAGCGATATTGGGTGTTGCATTTTTAGTGCCTTGATGTAAAATTAGCTTTACAAAAATGTGGGAATTATAATAGAATAGAATATATAGGAATACTAAATGTATATAAGAATACCAAGCTTATTTATGTTGCAACAAGCTAGATAGACATTATTCACTAAATTACGTTTCATTTTCATTTTCATTTTCGGAATTTAATAATTTATCATATATTCAACCACACCCGTGTGATAGCTAGAGAAGCTGATACAACCAAATTAATGTGAGAACAAATTGTATAACAATAAAATTATTTTCTTCATAATGTAAAGTAAATCTTAAAATTTAAAAATAAATCACATTCAATCTGAAATTTTTGAATACCTTCAAAAGGTTTTAAAATTTGAACATAATAAAGAAAATATACTAATTAAAAATGTTTTGGTATTAATTTAAAAAAAGAAAAGTATTAAAAAAAAGTTAGCAAATATATTTATATTTTTAAATAATAGAAGATTGACAAATTCCAAAAGTTCAAAAGTAATTTAGATTGTTTATATTTTTTAAATTTTTATTTATTTATATGTTTTGCGTATCAATTAAGAAAATTATTTGTAAAAAATAAAAATTTGACATTTGTTAATAATATTCAAACTAAATGAAAGAGTTGGAAAGTCATTGCAAAGAAAATAGTAATGCAGGTTATGCATTTTAAAATTTAAGTGTTATTTTAATTGTTATTTAATTTTGGGAAAATGATGTATCAAGTATTAAATTTTTGTAATATTTAAAAAAAACTAAAAAAGTACAAATTAAGTATGAACAAAATAATATTGTGATTTTTTACTTTATGAATGTAATTAACTTAAATTAATTTTGTTTTAATGGAATTTATGTTTTAGATAATAATGTTTTTTTCAAAAAGACAACCAAATATAATTTCTAATGTTAATATAGTAATACTTTTTACCTAAACCAAATTGAAATATGAAAAATAAAACTCCAAAAATAAAATTTCCGGGCTTTTTGAATATTAAAATAACTGCATAAAACAACTCAAAAGCAGTTTTCAGTGTATTATATTAAACATTTCTGTAACGTGTGTATAAATGTAAAGAAAGTGTACTTTAAAGGAATATTTTATTCCAGAATTGTGAACTAAACTAATTAATACGAAAAGTTACACTTCATCAGTTAAAGAAGCAAGTATATTACCATTATAAGGCAGACGTTATCAAACTTGTTTACGCCAATATTTCGGATGCCGTATTTAGTGGGTGTTATCTGTAGATTAAAACGGTAATCAAAAATTGAATTTAATTAGATTGACATTACTTGATTTCAATTAAAAACTTTTACAATATGAACCTGAAATATACATAATATAACTAGTTGCCCTTAAATAAATAAATGTAAATCGTTCCCTTATGGGTATATTATGGAAGTTAATTTTATTTGACATTTTGATTTGATTTGTGTATGCTAAATAATTATAGAACTATCGCGTAGTCGAAAGATTTACACAAAAAAAATATTCATTAAAACGATTGTATAAAAAGTGAATTAATCTATTGCTTCCTAACACTTCGAACGCAGTATAGTAAATACGCTAATTGTTATCAACAAGGATTTCGAAGTGAGCAGTTTTAATCTTCTGTACTGAGTATTAATGAAACCATATAATACTACCGTTTATTTTTTTTTACCGACTACTTTACTTACAAACAGAATTAACATACTGATGAAGTAATTGCAACTTAATTGTCAAGTGACTATCAATAGAATAATTAAACAGGCTACACATTGGCTTACTCAATCCCTAATTATATACACTAAATAAAGCGATGATTTTTCGAGGATTTATGAGGTACAAATATTATTTTAAAAGAATAGAAGAAAGTTTGGTCTACAGTTAAGTCAACTAAAAAAAATTATCTAGTAGGCGAGCTAATTTCTTAAAAGTGATGTAAGCTGAAGCCTATCTGAATAAGGAGGCAGATAAATAGAACTAATGCTAAGAAGAGCTTAGGGAGTTATTCTTATAATTTCACAAAGAACCGTCTCAGTGTAGTTGATGTCGATTGCGTGAAATGAAACTCAAATGGATCCAGCCTATTCGTCAAGCCAGACCATCTGTCAAAAAGCCTACATTAACTTTGTGGACAAAGGCATCAATATACCCTTCGTAGGAGAAGGTGTCATAGTACCAAGGACCATTGTCTTAGTCAAGCTGTTTTATTGCACTTTTATCAATAATTTGGATTTGATGTAAAAATGAAAAAAATATTAGATACTATTCACAATGGATGTGTATCAAAATAATAGATTTATTTCAAGGAGTGGGTCCTTAACCGGTTGAATGAATGAAATCAAAAAATAACCTTGGACTCCAACAAACGGCAATCTACTTTTCTTCATAAAAAATAAGATTCGGGGTGAAATCTTAGTGTAAGACAGCAAGTGTTAACCATGTTACAAAAGCTCCGTTGAAAACCGATGTAAAGAACTTATTTACATATATGCAACCAAAATGAATCGGAGCCAAGACACTGCCTTCAGGTATTTTTAATGCCCTGAAAATGTCATTATGTATAGTATAAATTAATTTAAAGAGTATACAATTTGTGAATGCAAATTTAATGAATCATTTTATCAAACAGGAGGATTTTCTGTGATCGATTTCCTGCTCATAAAATCAGGTTGGGAGGATTCCGAATAAGACTGTAGCAGAACTAAAATATGATATTAAACATTTAAATCTATAACAAGCGACCTGTCTACAATTTAAAGTACCAAAGTGAACGCCTTTTATATTTAAACGAATGAATAACATCTTCCACAACTTTGAAGTTTATATGTGGCCTGTTGGATAGTTAAAGAAATAACACACGATATTAACAAAAGATGATCTGAATTTCTTGACAAAAAATAAAACTGAGTATAACATGTGAACATGTAAGAAATCACTTTTTAGTGTATACTGTAATTAAAGAAAAAAATATATATAGTTGGCAACATAAAGCAATATCAGTTTTTTTAAATGGATTTCAAAGTCATCTGTTTTACGGGTATGTGTGAAGATTGTTACAGATTTATTCATCAACTATGACTTACAACCAGTTATAACCAAAATTAGACCTGTTAAAAAGTTTTTAAAGTCGGTATATGGCATACAACAAAAATGTAACAATAATCTTTGCTGTAAAAAATGGGAAAGAACTGAAATAGTGTATCTGGTCAAAATGTGAAGTAGACTTCTTGGGTTCCGTGCTCATCTTAAATATTTGCTGTTTTTTATACAAAAATTAACGGAATGAATGAAAACTATAAAGTGGAGTGCAATAGAAGACGGACACATATCATTGTTGAAATAGGAAAAATAAAATACATTTGTGCAAAAATATTAATAATGTATACTCTTTTTTACAGACAATATTTACTGAAGAAAAAAAAATTAGTACGAGGAATGCTTTCAATAATGTGACAGTGGATATACAAGTTAACTATTACACTGAGAACTAGAGCTATAGCAAGTAACGTGAGTTTAAGTTCCTTAATAATAATAACATGAAAGAAACACCAAAGTGTAAATGGAAATATAAAAAATTGGTTTTGGAAAATAGACCGTAGAATTTAGTGATATAGATATTGGTGATAAAAAAAGACTAATGAAAAATGATTTTATATGTTTTTACGTTCCTGTATCAAAGAATGTACGAAATTATTGTTTTTATACGTGGACAAAAATAGGAAACATTAACATTATCTCTTAAGAATATTGTAATCGAAATATATACATATGTGAAACTTCAATAGTAAAATTTAGCTTAATTAAATTTTATTTAAACTAGTTTATCTGAAAATATTTTTAATATTTGTTTTTATAAAAATCAAGGATTGAAATAATAATTTAGGGAAAGCAATAGCAAAATCCATTAAAATATCAAAATATTTTTATTATATATTTTCAAAATTACAAAGCATAGTTTGGATTTATTCAAAAATTTCATCTAGTTTTAAGCAAAACACTTTTGTTCTAAACATAAAGGTTATCAGAGTACAATAGCTATCAGTTTTTGCTGCACAAACATCTAAGTACAAATTCATAGAACCAATCATAATGATATCACAACAAAGTACTTACTCAAAGAACACTCTAAACAAATCCAAATGGACGTGAAATAAATATCCAGTTATTCCAAAAAGCAAGTTGTGCTAACTTATTAAATAGCAGGTATTTGGAGAACCGGTTACTCTTCTTCCTCACTTTACCATACTTAGTTGCCCTTGGAGTAGTATAAATTGGAATGTTTTCGGTATTAGGGGTCATCCAGATACCTGTTGTAGACAATCTCACTGCTCCTCACTTTTCATATTCATGAAGAATTTAATTTTTTAATATTTGATCAAATTTCACAACAAAAATATAGAAAATCTTTAGGAAACATTTCAAAAAATTAGATAAAAATACATATATCAAAAATTTAAATTGAAGAACTAATACTATATAATCTTGCAGAAAGTTATTAAAAGTTAATTAATTAAACTTATTATACAAATAAAGATACATCAGTATAAGTAAACTCAGGATAGGTGAACACTTCCTATGAAGTGATTATTTAAATCTCAAAGTTCGATTAAAACGAAAATACTTTTAGAAATTAATTAAATCAAGTCACGCAATTAATGCATGAAATCACAATAATAAATTACAATACTCATTTCGTAGAAAGTGTACATAATGTTTATCCATATTTTAAAATTAAAATGAATTTTCATTTAATTAAATAGGGAATTAGAAATTGTGACTACGATAGTTGAAATATTCAATTGACTTACCTTTCCTCCCATGACAAATACTTTTTTTTAACGTTGAATTCTTTGTAACAGGATGAAGGATATCCGACAATATCATCATCCAAACTCTCTGGCAGTATAAAGTCGTTGTATTTATGTTTAAAATGTTGACGGGATTTTAAAAAACTTTGACACGATTGCCATATTTCTTTTGAAAACTCTTTTATCTCCTCTCTTTTTGTCCGAAACCCAGGCTTATCACTTAATGAAAAACACTTCATTATTTTTTAAATAACCTCGAAACCTGGTATGGATATTTGACATTATGCAGCAGAAAATTTGTCGGACACGAACACGAACATAACATGTGCCTAATCCGAAAACTAAAAAATTTTTAATGGGACCTGTATTAATAAGAAAATATAACCTCGTGAACTATGTATGTATTGAAAAACAAAAATGCTTAAGTACAGCATGTTCGCGGTGGTAGACAAGCTCATGGCAGCAGTATTTTTGTCGGACAAAATATTTTTCGAATTTCTTATAAAATTATCTTGTAAATGCATTAAAATTAAGTAGGTATTCATCAAGAAAGGAAAACTGATGTATTCGGCATATTTCGATCATGCTAACTTGAGAACGCAGCACTTTCGAAAAAAGTCGTAAAGAAAGTTTGGTAGACTCGCCAAAAGGAAGCCACTCACGAAGTTTTAAGTATGTATTATTCATTAAATAAATGGGTGCTGTCCCGCGAACTATAACCCTTTTATTCAAATTATTGGTAATCGTATGGTTATACAAGTGATATTAGATATAATAACACAGAATATCTTGACCATCCGTCTATAGAGAAGCAATTAAGATTCGATCACAACAACTGAGTCAGGTCATGCAACTGAAAGGTTTTTTAATAATTGTAAACTGTTTCAAGCTATGTTTTCTCATTAAGTTTTGTTACATTACGCGGTATATCAATCTTACTATATATTTTTGAATAAAACCGGGTCTTTTGAAAAATTCAATATGGCGGATGAAACCGATGTCAAAAGGTCCTTGGCTTATTTATTTTAAAAGTTAAAAGTCTACAGAAAAGTTTTTTGGGGACCTAGTTAGAAATCTAACTTGAGAAATATGTAGTCGTCGGTAGAGTAAGTGATAACGTGTCGGCCTACCAATTGGAGATCTCAGGTTCGAATCCCACCAGCAGCGACCCATGTTTGTTTTCTGCTGACAAAAGATTACAATAAAAATGTCATAGGGGTTGCAGAGAAAATGGTAGAGGTTTAGAACCCCCTTTAGATCGTAGGTCTACTTGCAACCGTTGTCTCGAATCGGGTGAAGTTCTTTTCCCGCCCCAAGGGATAACGGTAACTGGAGAGAGAATAATTCGGCCAACCTGATTACCGGAATTGTTCCCGATTTCGCCATTCGGTGAGTGACTGATACTGTCTCTTCAAAAATCTTCGTACATGTTATTGCACTTTATATTATTTGAGGCATAAATGGAATCCTCGATCAAATATCGGTGATGTTCTAAAGCTTCTGATACCATATAGGGTCCTTTATATTTAGGGTCCATCTCCAAACGCCCATGCCCGAATTCCCCCTAGAAGAGGCAGTCTCAGAGTCAAAAGAGCGGCCTTAACGGCCACAAACACTGCCCCGGGCACGGTCCATTCAACTGGTCTAAATAAAATGAAAGCCAGTCACCCTTAGTAAAATGAAATAACAACAAAAACGCGCCGTGGAGTACTACCACAATCGACGGTCGATAAGAGACCGTAGCGCATAGCAAGTACAAACAAAGATAAAAGTAATGAAATTTAAATAAAATAAATAATAAAGTGAACAACAAAAACGCGCCGTGGAGTACTACCACAATCTATGCTCCAGAAGAGAACGTAGCGCAAAGCAATTACGAACAAATAGAAAATAAATATAAAATAGATATTTAAACCAAACACATTTGGTCCCTGTATACCCTAAAGAAAAAGACCGCAGATTTGGAGTTTAATTTTTTTTATTATTTATTAAGAAAGGAAAGGGTAATATGAAAAAAAAGTTAATTAATACAAATATGAAAAGATAAAAGAAAAATAGTTAGGTGAATTTTATAAACTCTAAAATTAAAAAAAAAGAAAGAAAAGACATTAAGCTGCTATCCTGGAAGGCGCGCGGTGCCACCTACTGGCTGAGAGTCCAGTGCTCCGAGCTGATGTCGGAGTCTCCCGTAGGCGATGACCTCGTGGCTAGGAGCTCCTCTATATGCAGAGCTTGTTGCAGGGCAATGCCGGATCAAGAGGGAGGAGAGGCCTCGTCCTCGGCGGGAAATGTAGAGGGCAACGAAGATCCTCGTGTGGGTGTTCCCGTCAGAACACAATGCGCGCAATCAGCAGCATATCCCCACACCAGCAACACGTCGGAATTATGATTTCTTTTTAGAAAGATGGACTTACCTGAGCAGTTCCACGACTCGCCGTGACCACTAAGCACGTAATCCACCATGTGGGTGAAATCGGCTCCGCTCTTGCTGGACCAGATACAGCAGGACCGCCTGTCCGGACGGGACCACCAAAGGCGGACACAACCGTACCCGCCAAGGTTAACCCGGATGAGCCGGTGTCTTTGGTTCCGCAATACTATGGTGTCCCCATGCAGGAGGCCTACAAAATTAGCCCGGGAAGTGGATGCCATAGATGAAAATAACAAGAATATCTAACCAAACCGCGTACCACAAAATTTAAACTCGGAATGAGGAGTATCCCTCTCCAAAGAATACTCACGGATTATCAACGTATTCATAAGGGAATACACCTTTCTGTCGAATTAAATTAAACTCTTCTTCTTTTGGAAAAGCATGGCGTACTGCTGAATATTATGTAGGTTTTAGATTTTTCGATAACTTGTCAATACTACTTTAACTAATTTTCTTTTTATTCCATCCACTGAGATGTATTTCGTAAAGGATATATATATTTTTCCTTATCTCTGAGGAACCAAACTCTTTAACAATAAAATAGGAATCATAACGTGATAAATTATGAAACACAATAGGGATAAATTTAGGTGTTCAAATTACACTCTGTATAACCAGCACCTCGAAACTCTCCAGTCAAATGATCATGATCGCGAACGTTATCTTGATTAAAGTGTTCACCGCATATACAGCATTTTTTTGTAGCCACTTCGGATTTTTCATTTAGATAGTTGGCTACCAATTAATCTATTTAAATTTTTAATCAGACAATAATGTTCTCGATTATCTTTTTTCAGATATAATAAATTTACATGCTTTTCTTTTTTGTTATCAGTATAATATAAAGGTACAATAAAACCATTCTCCTCGCTATATACATACATTAATACTTATGTTATTTAATTCTTCAAATAACTTTATCCGTTTTAACTTGAGAGGAAACTGCAATTCGTCTATTTTGAAAACTTCAGAATAATGAGGGTATGATGATACTCTGTCAGAGATCGATTCAGCAGGAAACTTTGAGGCGACCAATGCCCATAGAAAGCACATGTGATCGGTGTTTTTGCTTATAA
Source organism: Leptarthrus brevirostris (assembly GCA_964036015.1). Classification (NCBI taxonomy): domain Eukaryota; kingdom Metazoa; phylum Arthropoda; class Insecta; order Diptera; family Asilidae; genus Leptarthrus; species Leptarthrus brevirostris. The sequence goes on from OZ038371.1 coordinate 161,060,189, forward strand.
GTATTTCCAAGTGCATTAGCACTTGGATAGCACTATTACCCTATCTTTAGTATTAAATGATTATTATCATTAACAATTTGGTCATCTAGTAAATTCTTCACATAAACTGCAAACAACTCCATATAAAGTTTGTGTGTGAGGTGTAACTGTTGTAATGTTTTTATGTTCCACTATTTCTTCTGATACCTGAAATGTTAAAAAGTTTTCCGGAAGCTAAGCCAGGGGCCAGCTATGGATACCGGAGTTTATTAAGGCGTTTCAAAATAAATCAAAACTGCCGTCTTAGAAAAGAGGAATGTTTAAATCCCATTGGTCATTCTTACATACAGATAGCAAATATTCATTCAGGACTCTGTGGTTTCTTTCTATTGAACCCATGGTTTAAATATGGAATTGACAAATTTAGTTTCCATGTCTGTTTTAATTTTTGAAAAAGTTCCGTATTTCAGAATCATTTTTTCGACTAAGATTTTTGCGATTGTTTTTGCTTCCTTGTTTTCAATCGGGAACGCTTCAACGTATTTCGTTAATTGGCATTGGCATGTTAATAAGTATCTATAGTGCTTGCTTTGGCTTAATGGACCTACAGTGTCTATTTCCAAGGTTTGGAAACTAGTACTGGGTGTGTCGGTGATAATTAAATGTTCTTTAGTGTGTTTTACAATTTTATTTAATCTGCATTCTTCACAGCTGTTTTTATCATTTTATTCATGTTTTTCCAGCAGTATCGTGGTTTTATTTTATTTATCGTTCTTTTTATATCTGTGTGTCCGCCAGTTCTCTAATTATCTGTAATTGTCTTTTCTTGTTCGTGATGTTCTCAGAAGGTGCATATAAAATTATTCGTAGATAGTTATTTTTTTCTTTTAAAAATTTTCTTTGTATTTTGTTAAATTCTTCTTTAAATATATTTATGTTCACATTTTCAAATATATTATCTTTCGTTGATAAAGCTAACTTCTGTATTCTGTTGTTAATCATAGACAGTGACAGCTTCTCCAAGATAAAACCTAATCGAAGGCATGGTTTATCGCTGTACTCGATTACAACTTCTTTCTTCTTTATGAATATATTCTTTGTCTTGTCATATTTCCTCTCTTGGATATCCTTTTCTACATTTATAAATTTAAGTTCCTTTATTAAATTTGTTTCAGAAATAGAAGTACATTGATGGATGAATATTTGATCAGACACTTCTTCCTTACTTTTGTTTTTGATAATATTATCATTGTGATTTCCTCTTTTATTTTTACTACTTAGTTTCATATTTTTATGCTTGAGGTTGAAACCTGTAGATTTTGCTTTCATCTACTTTTGTTTCCTCAGATTTAATTTCTTGTGCCAGTTCAACGGCATCGGCATTTGTTTTAGGTCTACTAACAAATACTGTATATTTGATTGAGTTCCTTAGGCCCGATTTGAAAGAATTTAGGGCTATTTTGTCATTTATTTTGGTAATGACTTCTTTACTCTGTTCACCTTGTTCCGCTATCTGAATGTTGTTTAAATCCGCTATTAAGGTGTCGATCTCCGTAAAGTAACTATGCAAGGGTTTATTTCCCTGTTGAATTTTTGCTAGATCATTTTGTATTTTGAGGGCGCTTCTATGTTGTTTGAATGTTTTGCATAATATTTCCTTAAAAGATTTGAAATCTGTCGGATGTGCATCGTTTATTAACCTGTTTCGTACTTTTTCTGACAGCTTTGTTCTTATCAGGAATTTTATCAATTTATTTTTGTCATCCTCTGTATTTTTATCGTCGTGAAGATATTCTGCTAAGTTAATAAAATTGTTTAACTGCTGGGGATTTCCGTCAAATATTGGGACAAATTTGTGACATTTGCTATATCGAAAGACATGGGCTTGCGTTTCTACCACCCAAACTAAGTAAAGTTGTGTTGTCTGGTCTTTCTTCACTGGAACTACCGTTTGATTCTAACATTGCGCAATCTGAAATGTTTTTTATAAATTCCGTTTTTTCTAAAATCAGTGATTCTAATTCTTTATATTTTTTATTGAATTCACTTACAAGTTGCTCATAAATTTCTTGCTCCGATATCTTCAAATTATTATAAGTTTTAGCAAATTCTTGCCTCAAACTGTAATTTCTTTAATTTTTCTAATAACTAAGACGCTCTGAACTCCCTGTTTTGATTTTTTCTTAATGTCGTATCTTGATCTTTTAGTTTATTAAAAATTTCTTGTAGGGTTAGCATTTGTTTTATAAAGAATTTAAATGACTTTATATATTATTTATTTTATTTATACAATTTTACTTTTACATCTTATTCATTTCATATTTATGCAATGATTTCTCTTTTACCATTTTTTTTACTAATTTTAATATTTTTCTCTTCAGATATAAAGCTACAGCTACTATAATTATTAGTATTATCAAAACAATTAATAAATATTTAATGTCCATGAAGTGGTCCATTATTATGTTGGTATTTGTTGCTGGCACAATGTTCGTGGAACTATGCTCCTCTTTTTGTTTCGATAGAGTTTTTCCCATTCTCTGCCCAGTATTGGAATTTCAGCTGTCGAATGTTGTCCAGAAAATTATTTTTCTCCTTCTTTGAAATGGCTACAGTGGCTAGTCTGTGAAGCTCCGCGATTTCCCTACGGTGTTTTACTAATTTTCCGGCTCTCTTCTTTTTTTTCTTTTTAATTTGCGTTGGTGCTGGCAAACGTTGTTGTCCCTCTTCTTTCTTCCTTAGGTTTCTGGCCTTATATTCTTCTATAGTGATTGGTTTGGGTCCAGCTGTAGGATCTTCCTTCAGTGCCTTCTCTATGTTGGGATTTTGGATGCAGTCTTCCCTCAATGAATTATTTATTCCAGCTATGATTCGGCCATGCAGGGTCGCCATGTAATGTTTTTATGTTCAACTATTTCTTCTGATACCTGAAATGTTAAAAAGTTTTCCGGAAGCTAAGCCAGGGGCCAGCTATGGATACCGGAGTTTATTAAGGCGTTTCAACATAAATCAAAACTGCCGTCTTAGAAAAGAGGAATGTTTAAAGAAACAAACTCTTCCGACTCGAGATAGAACAAGAATAAGATTATCTAAAAAATATTATTGTAAAAGAAAAATTAATTATAAAATTAATAAATTTATTGCAAAAATACATAACTGATATCGTTAAGACAATTAGTACACTTAGAAGGTGAATATTCATTAAACGTTGTGAGATTAAAAAACGTCTTGAATTCTATCACTTGATAAATACTTGGAAGCATTCTCATTCCCCCCTCACAAGTTTCGCAATAAGCATGCTCATCAAGTAGATCTTCTATATCCATATCATCTTCACTGCTATTTACCTTCACTGCAATTACCTTCACTTATTTAATTCAATTCTGCTGAAATTCTGTCAGCCAATTCTTCTTCCACAGATCGTTCAGAGCAATTAGACGAGGATATCTCACAATGATGCACAACATTTTCTCTAGGAGCCATAAATATTTGTTTTTCTATTTTTACAATTTTCTACTAACTACTGAAAGCTTACAATGCTTTAGTAAAGCTTTTCACGACGAAATCTTCATCAGCTCTTATAAACCTAAGCAAAGCTAACTTAAGCGTAACAAATACGAATTTCTTATCACAGCCGGCACCGGTCCAAACGACAAGGGGCGCTTCTCACTATCTACAGTAATTGGAACTTTTGTGAGTTCGGAGGAGCCAGTGTCATCCAATATCTACTACTTACAATGCCTTTTTAATCAAATCGAAAACAGATGTTGAATGTTGGCTTTTTTTAAATACTTTATAAGTTTTTTGCCAGCTTCAAGAATTTACTTGGGCTGTCGAATGTTGTCCAGAAAATTATTTTTCTCCTTCTTTGGAATGGCTACAGTGACTAGTCTGTGAAGATCCGCGATTTCCCTACGGTGTTTTACTAATTTTCCGGCTCTCTTCTTTTTTTTGCTTTTTAATTTGCGTTGGTGCTGGCAAACGTTGTTGTCCCTCTTCTTTATTCCTTAGGTTCCTGGCCCTATATTCTTCTATAGGGATTGGTTTGGGTCCAGCTGTAGAATCTTCCTTCAGTGCCTTCTCTATGTTGGGATTTTGGATGCAGTCTTCCCTCAATGAATTATTTATTCCAGCTATGATTCGGCCATGCAGGGTCGCCATGTAATGTTTTTATGTTCAACTATTTCTTCTGATACCTGAAATGTTAAAAAGTTTTCCGGAAGCTAAGCCAGGGGCCAGCTATGGATACCGGAGTTTATTAAGGCGTTTCAACATAAATCAAAACTGCCGTCTTAGAAAAGAGGAATGTTTAAAGAAACAAACTCTTCCGACTCGAGATAGAACAAGAATAAGATTATCTAAAAAATATTATTGTAAAAGAAAAATTAATTATAAAATTAATAAATTTATTGCAAAAATACATAACTGATATCGTTAAGACAATTAGTACACTTAGAAGGTGAATATTCATTAAACGTTGTGAGATTAAAAAACGTCTTGAATTCTATCACTTGATAAATACTTGGAAGCATTCTCATTCCCCCCTCACAAGTTTCGCAATAAGCATGCTCATCAAGTAGATCTTCTATATCCATATCATCTTCACTGCTATTTACCTTCACTGCAATTACCTTCACTTATTTAATTCAATTCTGCTGAAATTCTGTCAGCCAATTCTTCTTCCACAGATCGTTCAGAGGAATTAGACGAGGATATCTCGCAATGATGCACAACATTTTCTCTAGGAGCCATAAATATTTGTGTTTCTATTTTTACAATTTTCTACTAACTACTGAAAGCTTACAATGCTTTAGTAAAGCTTTTCACGACGAAATCTTCATCAGCTCTTATAAACCTAAGCAAAGCTAACTTAAGCGTAACAAATACGAATTTCTTATCACAGCCGGCACCGGTCCAAACGACAAGGGGCGCTTCTCACTATCTACAGTAATTGGAACTTTTGTGAGTTCGGAGGAGCCAGTGTCATCCAATATCTACTACTTACAATGCCTTTTTAATCAAATCGAAAACAGATGTTGAATGTTGGCTTTTTTTAAATACTTTATAAGTTTTTTGCCAGCTTCAAGAATTTACTTGGGCTGTCGAATGTTGTCCAGAAAATTATTTTTCTCCTTCTTTGGAATGGCTACAGTGGCTAGTCTGTGAAGCTCCGCGATTTCCCTACGGTGTTTTACTAATTTTCCGGCTCTCTTCTTTTTTTTCTTTTTAATTTGCGTTGGTGCTGGCAAACGTTGTTGTCCCTCTTCTTTCTTCCTTAGGTTCCTGGCCCTATATTCTTCTATAGTGATTGGTTTGGGTCCAGCTGTAGGATCTTCCTTCAGTGCCTTCTCTATGTTGGGATTTTTAATGCAGTCTTCCCTCAATGAATTATTTATTCCAGCTATGATTCGGCCATGCAGGGTCGCCATGTAATGTTTTTATGTTCCACTATTTCTTCTGATACCTGAAATGTTAAAAAGTTTTCCGGTGAAGTCTGTGAAGCTCCGCGATTTCCCTACGGTGTTTTACTAATTTTCCGGCTCTCTTCTTTTTTTTCTTTTTAATTTGCGTTGGTGCTGGCAAACGTTGTTGTCCCTCTTCTTTCTTCCTTAGGTTCCTGGCCCTATATTCTTCTATAGTGATTGGTTTGGGTCCAGCTGTAGGATCTTCCTTCAGTGCCTTCTCTATGTTGGGATTTTGGATGCAGTCTTTCCTCAATGAATTATTTATTCCAGCTATGATTCGGCCATGCAGGGTCGCCATGTAATGTTTTTATGTTCCACTATTTCTTCTGATACCTGAAATGTTAAAAAGTTTTCCGGAAGCTAAGCCAGGGGCCAGCTATGGATACCGGAGTTTATTAAGGCGTTTCAACATAAATCAAAACTGCCGTCTTAGAAAAGAGGAATGTTTAAAGAAACAAACTCTTCCGACTCGAGATAGAACAAGAGTAAGATTATCTAAAAAATATTATTGTAAAAGAAAAATTAATTATAAAATTAATAAATTTATTGCAAAAATACATAACTGATATCGTTAAGGCAATTAGTACACTTAGAAGGTGAATATTCATTAAAAGTTGTGAGATTAAAAAACGTCTTGAATTCTATCACTTGATAAATACTTGGAAGCATTCTCATTCCCCCCTCACAAGTTTCGCAATAAGCATGCTCATCAAGTAGATCTTCTATATCCATATCATCTTCACTGCTATTTACCTTCACTGCAATTACCTTCACTTATTTAATTCAATTCTGCTAAAATTCTGTCAGCCAATTCTTCTTCCACAGATCGTTCAGAGGAATTAGACGAGGATATCTCACAATGATGCACAACATTTCCTCTAGGAGCCATAGATATTTGTTTTTCTATTTTTACAATTTTCTACTAACTACTGAAAGCTTACAATGCTTTAGTAAAGCTTTTCACGACGAAATCTTCATCAGCTCTAATAAACCTAAGCATGTTAACTGCAAAGCTAACTTAAGCGTAACAAATACGAATTTCTTATTACAGCCGGCACCGGTCCAAACGACAAGGGGCGCTTCTCACTATCTACAGCAATTGGAACTTTTGTGAGTTCGGAGGAGCCAGTGTCATCCAATATCTACTTACAATACCATTTTAATCAAATCGACAACAGATGTTGAATGTTGGCTTTTTTTAAATACTTTATAAGTTTTTTGCCAGCTTCAAGATTTTACTTGGGCTGTCGAATGTTGTTCAGAAAATTATTTTTCTCCTTCTTTGGAATGGCTACAGTGGTTAGTCTGTGAAGCTCCGCGATTTCCCTACGGTTTTTTACTAATTTTCCGGCTCTCTTCTTTTTTTTCTTTTTAATTTGCGTTGGTGCTGGCAAACGTTGTTGTCCCTCTTCTTTCTTCCTTAGGTTCCTGGCCCTTTATTCTTCAATAGTGATTGGTTTGGGTCCAGCTGTAGGATCTTCCTTCAGTGCCTTCTCTATGTTGGGATTTTGGATGCAGTCTTCCCTCAATGAATTATTTATTCCAGCTATGATTCGGCCATGCAGGGTCGCCATGTAATGTTTTTATGTTCAACTATTTCTTCTGATACCTGAAATGTTAAAAAGTTTTCCGGAAGCTAAGCCAGGGGCCAGCTATGGATACCGGAGTTTATTAAGGCGTTTCAACATAAATCAAAACTGCCGTCTTAGAAAAGAGGAATGTTTAAAGAAACAAACTCTTCCGACTCGAGATAGAACAAGAATAAGATTATCTAAAAAATATTATTGTAAAAGAAAAATTAATTATAAAATTAATAAATTTATTGCAAAAATACATAACTGATATCGTTAAGACAATTAGTACACTTAGAATGTGAATATTCATTAAACGTTGTGAGATTAAAAAACGTCTTGAATTCTATCACTTGATAAATACTTGGAAGCATTCTCATTCCCCCCTCACAAGTTTCGCAATAAGCATGCTCATCAAGTAGATCTTCTATATCCATATCATCTTCACTGCTATTTACCTTCACTGCAATTACCTTCACTTATTTAATTCAATTCTGCTGAAATTCTGTCAGCCAATTCTTCTTCCACAGGTCGTTCAGAGGAATTAGACGAGGATATCTCACAATGATGCACAACATTTTCTCTAGGAGCCATAAATATTTGTGTTTCTATTTTTACAATTTTCTACTAACTACTGAAAGCTTACAATGCTTAAGTAAAGCTTTTCACGACGAAATCTTCATCAGCTCTTATAAACCTAAGCATGTTAACAGCAAAGCTAACTTAAGCGTAACAAATACGAATTTCTTATCACAGCCGGCACCGGTCCAAACGACAAGGGGCGCTTCTCACTATCTACAGTAATTGGAACTTTTGTGAGTTCGGAGGAGCCAGTGTCATCCAATATCTACTACTTACAATGCCTTTTTAATCAAATTGAAAACAGATGTTGAATGTTGGCTTTTTTTAAATACTTTATAAGTTTTTTGCCAGCTTCAAGAATTTACTTGGGCTGTCGAATGTTGTCCAGAAAATTATTTTTCTCCTTCTTTGGAATGGCTACAGTGGCTAGTCTGTGAAGCTCCGCGATTTCCCTACGGTGTTTTACTAATTTTCCGGCTCTCTTCTTTTTTTTCTTTTTAATTTGCGTTGGTGCTGGCAAACGTTGTTGTCCCTCTTCTTTCTTCCTTAGGTTCCTGGCCCTATATTCTTCAATAGTGATTGGTTTGGGTCCAGCTGTAGGATCTTCCTTCAGTGCCTTCTCTATGTTGGGATTTTGGATGCAGTCTTCCCTCAATGAATTATTTATTCCAGCTATGATTCGGCCATGCAGGGTCGCCATGTAATGTTTTTATGTTCAACTATTTCTTCTGATACCTGAAATGTTAAAAAGTTTTCCGGAAGCTAAGCCAGGGGCCAGCTATGGATACCGGAGTTTATTAAGGCGTTTCAACATAAATCAAAACTGCCGTCTTAGAAAAGAGGAATGTTTAAAGAAACAAACTCTTCCGACTCGAGATAGAAAAAGAGTAAGATTATATAAAAAATATTATTGTAAAAGAAAAATTAATTATAAAATTAATAAATTTATTGCAAAAATACATAACTGATATCGTTAAGGCAATTAGTACACTTAGAAGGTGAATATTCATTAAACGTTGTGAGATTAAAAAACGTCTTGAATTCTATCACTTGATAAATACTTGGAAGCATTCTCATTCCCCCCTCACAAGTTTCGCAATAAGCATGCTCATCAAGTAGATCTTCTATATCCATATCATCTTCACTGCTATTTACCTTCACTGCAATTACCTTCACTTATTTAATTCAATTCTGCTGAAATTCTGTCAGCCAATTCTTCTTCCACAGATCGTTCAGAGGAATTAGACGAGGATATCTCGCAATGATGCACAACATTTTCTCTAGGAGCCATAAATATTTGTGTTTCTATTTTTACAATTTTCTACTAACTACTGAAAGCTTACAATGCTTTAGTAAAGCTTTTCACGACGAAATCTTCATCAGCTCTTATAAACCTAAGCAAAGCTAACTTAAGCGTAACAAATACGAATTTCTTATCACAGCCGGCACCGGTCCAAACGACAAGGGGCGCTTCTCACTATCTACAGTAATTGGAACTTTTGTGAGTTCGGAGGAGCCAGTGTCATCCAATATCTACTACTTACAATGCCTTTTTAATCAAATCGAAAACAGATGTTGAATGTTGGCTTTTTTTAAATACTTTATAAGTTTTTTGCCAGCTTCAAGATTTTACTTGGGCTGTCGAATGTTGTCCAGAAAATTATTTTTCTCCTTCTTTGGAATGGCTACAGTGGCTAGTCTGTGAAGCTCCGCGATTTCCCTACGGTGTTTTACTAATTTTCCGGCTCTCTTCTTTGTTTTCTTTTTAATTTGCGTTGGTGCTGGCAAACGTTGTTGTCCCTCTTCTTTCTTCCTTAGGTTCCTGGCCCTATATTCTTCAATAGTGATTGGTTTGGGTCCAGCTGTACGATCTTCCTTCAGTGCCTTCTCTATGTTGGGATTTTGGATGCAGTCTTCCCTCAATGAATTATTTATTCCAGCTATGATTCGGCCATGCAGGGTCGCCATGTAATGTTTTTATGTTCCACTATTTCTTCTGATACCTGAAATGTTAAAAAGTTTTCCGGAAGCTAAGCCAGGGGCCAGCTATGGATACCGGAGTTTATTAAGGCGTTTCAACATAAATCAAAACTGCCGTCTTAGAAAAGAGGAATGTTTAAAGAAACAAACTCTTCCGACTCGAGATAGAACAAGAGTAAGATTATCTAAAAAATATTATTGTAAAAGAAAAATTAATTATAAAATTAATAAATTTATTGCAAAAATACATAACTGATATCGTTAAGGCAATTAGTACACTTAGAAGGTGAATATTCATTAAACGTTGTGAGATTAAAAAACGTCTTGAATTCTATCACTTGATAAATACTTGGAAGCATTCTCATTCCCCCCTCACAAGTTTCGCAATAAGCATGCTCATCAAGTAGATCTTCTATATCCATATCATCTTCACTGCTATTTACCTTCACTGCAATTACCTTCACTTATTTAATTCAATTCTGCTGAAATTCTGTCAGCCAATTCTTCTTCCACAGATCGTTCAGAGGAATTAGACGAGGATATCTCACAATGATGCACAACATTTTCTCTAGGAGCCATAAATATTTGTGTTTCTATTTTTACAATTTTCTACTAACTACTGAAAGCTTACAATGCTTTAGTAAAGCTTTGCACGACGAAATCTTCATCAGCTCTAATAAACCTAAGCATGTTAACTGCAAAGCTAACTTAAGCGTAACAAATACGAATTTCTTATCACAGCCGGCACCGGTCCAAACGACAAGGGGCGCTTCTCACTATCTACAGCAATTGGAACTTTTGTGAGTTCGGAGGAGCCAGTGTCATCCAATATCTACTACTTACAATGCCTTTTTAATCAAATCGACAACAGATGTTGAATGTTGGCTTTTTTTAAATACTTTATAAGTTTTTTGCCAGCTTCAAGATTTTACTTGGGCTGTCGAATGTTGCCCAGAAAATTATTTTTCTCCTTCTTTGGAATGGCTACAGTGGCTAGTCTGTGAAGCTCCGCGATTTCCCTACGGTGTTTTACTAATTTTCCGGCTCTCTTCTTTGTTTTCTTTTTAATTTGCGTTGGTGCTGGCAAACGTTGTTGTCCCTCTTCTTTCTTCCTTAGGTTCCTGGCCCTATATTCTTCAATAGTGATTGGTTTGGGTCCAGCTGTAGGATCTTCCTTCAGTGCCTTCTCTATGTTGGGATTTTGGATGCAGTCTTCCCTCAATGAATTATTTATTCCAGCTATGATTCAGCCATGCAGGGTCGCCATGTAATGTTTTTATGTTCAACTATTTCTTCTGATACCTGAAATGTTAAAAAGTTTTCCGGAAGCTAAGCCAGGGGCCAGCTATGGATACCGGAGTTTATTAAGGCGTTTCAACATAAATCAAAACTGCCGTCTTAGAAAAGAGGAATGTTTAAAGAAACAAACTCTTCCGACTCGAGATAGAAAAAGAGTAAGATTATATAAAAAATATTATTGTAAAAGAAAAATTAATTATAAAATTAATAAATTTATTGCAAAAATACATAACTGATATCGTTAAGGCAATTAGTACACTTAGAAGGTGAATATTCATTAAACGTTGTGAGATTAAAAAACGTCTTGAATTCTATCACTTGATAAATACTTGGAAGCATTCTCATTCCCCCCTCACAAGTTTCGCAATAAGCATGCTCATCAAGTAGATCTTCTATATCCATATCATCTTCACTGCTATTTACCTTCACTGCAATTACCTTCACTTATTTAATTCAATTCTGCTGAAATTCTGTCAGCCAATTCTTCTTCCACAGATCGTTCAGAGGAATTAGACGAGGATATCTCGCAATGATGCACAACATTTTCTCTAGGAGCCATAAATATTTGTGTTTCTATTTTTACAATTTTCTACTAACTACTGAAAGCTTACAATGCTTTAGTAAAGCTTTTCACGACGAAATCTTCATCAGCTCTTATAAACCTAAGCAAAGCTAACTTAAGCGTAACAAATACGAATTTCTTATCACAGCCGGCACCGGTCCAAACGACAAGGGGCGCTTCTCACTATCTACAGTAATTGGAACTTTTGTGAGTTCGGAGGAGCCAGTGTCATCCAATATCTACTACTTACAATGCCTTTTTAATCAAATCGAAAACAGATGTTGAATGTTGGCTTTTTTTAAATACTTTATAAGTTTTTTGCCAGCTTCAAGATTTTACTTGGGCTGTCGAATGTTGTCCAGAAAATTATTTTTCTCCTTCTTTGGAATGGCTACAGTGGCTAGTCTGTGAAGCTCCGCGATTTCCCTACGGTGTTTTACTAATTTTCCGGCTCTCTTCTTTGTTTTCTTTTTAATTTGCGTTGGTGCTGGCAAACGTTGTTGTCCCTCTTCTTTCTTCCTTAGGTTCCTGGCCCTATATTCTTCAATAGTGATTGGTTTGGGTCCAGCTGTAAGATCTTCCTTCAGTGCCTTCTCTATGTTGGGATTTTGGATGCAGTCTTCCCTCAATGAATTATTTATTCCAGCTATGATTCGGCCATGCAGGGTCGCCATGTAATGTTTTTATGTTCCACTATTTCTTCTGATACCTGAAATGTTAAAAAGTTTTCCGGAAGCTAAGCCAGGGGCCAGCTATGGATACCGGAGTTTATTAAGGCGTTTCAACATAAATCAAAACTGCCGTCTTAGAAAAGAGGAATGTTTAAAGAAACAAACTCTTCCGACTCGAGATAGAACAAGAGTAAGATTATCTAAAAAATATTATTGTAAAAGAAAAATTAATTATAAAATTAATAAATTTATTGCAAAAATACATAACTGATATCGTTAAGGCAATTAGTACACTTAGAAGGTGAATATTCATTAAACGTTGTGAGATTAAAAAACGTCTTGAATTCTATCACTTGATAAATACTTGGAAGCATTCTCATTCCCCCCTCACAAGTTTCGCAATAAGCATGCTCATCAAGTAGATCTTCTATATCCATATCATCTTCACTGCTATTTACCTTCACTGCAATTACCTTCACTTATTTAATTCAATTCTGCTGAAATTCTGTCAGCCAATTCTTCTTCCACAGATCGTTCAGAGGAATTAGACGAGGATATCTCACAATGATGCACAACATTTTCTCTAGGAGCCATAAATATTTGTGTTTCTATTTTTACAATTTTCTACTAACTACTGAAAGCTTACAATGCTTTAGTAAAGCTTTGCACGACGAAATCTTCATCAGCTCTAATAAACCTAAGCATGTTAACTGCAAAGCTAACTTAAGCGTAACAAATACGAATTTCTTATCACAGCCGGCACCGGTCCAAACGACAAGGGGCGCTTCTCACTATCTACAGCAATTGGAACTTTTGTGAGTTCGGAGGAGCCAGTGTCATCCAATATCTACTACTTACAATGCCTTTTTAATCAAATCGACAACAGATGTTGAATGTTGGCTTTTTTGAAATACTTTATAAGTTTTTTGCCAGCTTCAAGATTTTACTTGGGCTGTCGAATGTTGCCCAGAAAATTATTTTTCTCCTTCTTTGGAATGGCTACAGTGGCTAGTCTGTGAAGCTCCGCGATTTCCCTACGGTGTTTTACTAATTTTCCGGCTCTCTTCTTTGTTTTCTTTTTAATTTGCGTTGGTGCTGGCAAACGTTGTTGTCCCTCTTCTTTCTTCCTTAGGTTCCTGGCCCTATATTCTTCAATAGTGATTGGTTTGGGTCCAGCTGTAGGATCTTCCTTCAGTGCCTTCTCTATGTTGGGATTTTGGATGCAGTCTTCCCTCAATGAATTATTTATTCCAGCTATGATTCGGCCATGCAGGGTCGCCATGTAATGTTTTTATGTTCAACTATTTCTTCTGATACCTGAAATGTTAAAAAGTTTTCCGGAAGCTAAGCCAGGGGCCAGCTATGGATACCGGAGTTTATTAAGGCGTTTCAACATAAATCAAAACTGCCGTCTTAGAAAAGAGGAATGTTTAAAGAAACAAACTCTTCCGACTCGAGATAGAAAAAGAGTAAGATTATATAAAAAATATTATTGTAAAAGAAAAATTAATTATAAAATTAATAAATTTATTGCAAAAATACATAACTGATATCGTTAAGGCAATTAGTACACTTAGAAGGTGAATATTCATTAAACGTTGTGAGATTAAAAAACGTCTTGAATTCTATCACTTGATAAATACTTGGAAGCATTCTCATTCCCCCCTCACAAGTTTCGCAATAAGCATGCTCATCAAGTAGATCTTCTATATCCATATCATCTTCACTGCTATTTACCTTCACTGCAATTACCTTCACTTATTTAATTCAATTCTGCTGAAATTCTGTCAGCCAATTCTTCTTCCACAGATCGTTCAGAGGAATTAGACGAGGATATCTCGCAATGATGCACAACATTTTCTCTAGGAGCCATAAATATTTGTGTTTCTATTTTTACAATTTTCTACTAACTACTGAAAGCTTACAATGCTTTAGTAAAGCTTTTCACGACGAAATCTTCATCAGCTCTTATAAACCTAAGCAAAGCTAACTTAAGCGTAACAAATACGAATTTCTTATCACAGCCGGCACCGGTCCAAACGACAAGGGGCGCTTCTCACTATCTACAGTAATTGGAACTTTTGTGAGTTCGGAGGAGCCAGTGTCATCCAATATCTACTACTTACAATGCCTTTTTAATCAAATCGAAAACAGATGTTGAATGTTGGCTTTTTTTAAATACTTTATAAGTTTTTTGCCAGCTTCAAGATTTTACTTGGGCTGTCGAATGTTGTCCAGAAAATTATTTTTCTCCTTCTTTGGAATGGCTACAGTGGCTAGTCTGTGAAGCTCCGCGATTTCCCTACGGTGTTTTACTAATTTTCCGGCTCTCTTCTTTGTTTTCTTTTTAATTTGCGTTGGTGCTGGCAAACGTTGTTGTCCCTCTTCTTTCTTCCTTAGGTTCCTGGCCCTATATTCTTCAATAGTGATTGGTTTGGGTCCAGCTGTACGATCTTCCTTCAGTGCCTTCTCTATGTTGGGATTTTGGATGCAGTCTTCCCTCAATGAATTATTTATTCCAGCTATGATTCGGCCATGCAGGGTCGCCATGTAATGTTTTTATGTTCAACTATTTCTTCTGATACCTGAAATGTCAAAAAGTTTTCCGGAAGCTAAGCCAGGGGCCAGCTATGGATACCGGAGTTTATTAAGGCGTTTCAACATAAATCAAAACTGCCGTCTTAGAAAAGAGGAATGTTTAAAGAAAAAAACTCTTCCGACTCGAGATAGAACAAGAGTAAGATTATATAAAAAATATTATTGTAAAAGAAAAATTAATTATAAAATTAATAAATTTATTGCAAAAATACATAACTGATATCGTTAAGGCAATTAGTACACTTAGAAGGTGAATATTCATTAAACGTTGTGAGATTAAAAAACGTCTTGAATTCTATCACTTGATAAATGCTTGGAAGCATTCTCATTCCCCCCTCACAAGTTTCGCAATAAGCATGCTCATCAAGTAGATCTTCTATATCCATATCATCTTCACTGCTATTTACCTTCACTGCAATTACCTTCACTTATTTAATTCAATTCTGCTGAAATTCTGTCAGCCAATTCTTCTTCCACAGATCGTTCAGAGGAATTAGACGAGGATATCTCACAATGATGCACAACATTTTCTCTAGGAGCCATAAATATTTGTTTTTCTATTTTTACAATTTTCTACTAACTACTGAAAGCTTACAATGCTTTAGTAAAGCTTTGCACGACGAAATCTTCATCAGCTCTAATAAACCTAAGCATGTTAACTGCAAAGCTAACTTAAGCGTAACAAATACGAATTTCTTATCACAGCCGGCACCGGTCCAAACGACAAGGGGCGCTTCTCACTATCTACAGCAATTGGAACTTTTGTGAGTTCGGAGGAGCCAGTGTCATCCAATATCTACTACTTACAATGCCTTTTTAATCAAATCGACAACAGATGTTGAATGTTGGCTGTTTTTTAATACTTTATAAGTTTTTTGCCAGCTTCAGGAATTTACTTGGGCTCTGTAGTGCTTTCAAATGCAGATTCTACAACATTAACATATAAGTGGTTCAGTTAATTCTTTTATGTTCTTTTAAAGCACTTATAATATTTGACCCTCTATCTGTAACGAAAGTTATGCTATCTAGGTTACAAACATCGAACTCTTCTTTTCGGCAGTAGATTTAGTAAAATCCATAGATTTTACACCCAAAACCATTTCTTTGAACATACCATTTTTTAGTCAATGAAAAGTGGCGCACAAAAAGTTTCTTTTTACAAAATTACATGTCCATAGGTCTGCAGTTATAGAGGCTCTTCCTTCATTAATAATTTTTCTAATTTCCGATATAACCTACCAATTGAAAGAAATTTAAAGCACTAGAATCATTAATAAATTTATGAAGAAGGAAAAATAAATAACTAAATTAATAAAATGCTATTTTAACAATAACAGAAAGACTTTTATTAGTATAAAATAGACATTTAATTCTTATTCAATCTCTAATCGTCGTCGTCGTCGGTGTCCCAGTCTTCTTCGTTCCGTGTTAACGCATCGAGTCACATCCCCATCGCCACCATCATCGACTCGATGCTGTAAGTTAGGATGAACACCCTACTTCCATTGATATGGCAATAACGCTGTAAATTTTAAAAAAACATAATTTATTATATAATGCATTTTCTTACAAATTTTAAAAACTTACCGATGTGATGGGGTCCAAACCCTCTGAGTACGGGGTAGCTGCCCCGTACCACAAGTCCTCATCTCGGATTTTATAAATCACGTTTACCGGTGTTGTAACATCGTTCACTAATTCATTTATACTTATATGAGGATCCTCATATAATTCCACGTTACTAAAAAAATTTATAATTTTAATTATAATTTCCATTTTCAATGGCTTTCAAACAACTTTTGAATTAAACAATTTGAAGCATCTGTTTAAATACTAAAATAGTGTTCACTTATTTCTAATCAGTTTTTATTCATTTATGAACTTCCTGTTTATTCGTATGTTTTTGATAATCACTATACATATTATCTTTTATTACCAGAAATCGACCTAGGATCAAATATTTTGCCATCGGCCCTGGGGCCTTTTTATTCTGAAGGCTTTGCGAGGCCCTCGTAAGTTCCTCTAGTGTGAAAAGAGGAACGTCGAGTTCCTCGCAGACCACGTGATTAGGCTCTAGCGGATGGGTGGGGAAAAGGGCGTCCACAATGGATCCGACCGTCCCCGCCTGAAGGGGAGCGCTTGGTGAGAACGCCCCTAATTTGCGGAGGACGATCCTATACCCCAGTCCCCAGGGATTTTCATTAAGGTCCTCTCCCAACCGCTGCCAGCATCGGCGCTTACTCTTCCGGATGGCCCTCCGGAGGCTCTTCCTCGCCGTCTTGTATTCGGCAGTTCTACGGGCTGCGTCGGGATCGCGTCGGTCAGCTCGTTGAGCAAGCTGTCTAAAATTGTTCCACCCTCCTTCGCAGACACAAAATTTGCTGTCTGCCTTTACGGTTTCAGACCAAAACATCTTTCTAGACTGACGTTTTTTTCGATGAAGATACAGGTATTTATACCATTCAAAATCTCTTATGAATTGTGCCTTTTAAAAGTACTCCACTGACCCCGCGGTTCAGCAGCTAGATTAGGAAATTATTTAATATCCAGTACTAGGTGCTATTTTTGTGAACATTAACCAAACCAACGCTTGGGGTAATTTTAGGATAATTGAAATAAATGAATAAAAATAATGTATTATTGTTTTATTTAAAAATTGTATTCTATTACAATGTTCTTACAAATTAACAAGGCATAATATCTCTCCCGATGAAAGTCTTCATATGGGAATGTTTTAGAATTTCACTTTAATCACACATATGTTTCTTCATCCGGGCTATCCCAGACCTCCTCTATATGACATCGAGCCGGGCCCTCATCTCGTGGGCCATCGCTTCGACGCTGAAAACTGTTACAATACACCTCCTTCCGCTAACTGAGTGGTTAATGTATAAAGAAGAAAATAAAAAAAATAACATGTAAAATAATTTTAAAAACTAACCGTCCGCAACCCCGTTAAAAGCTGGTAATAGACCTGTTAAAACTGGTAGTAGACCTGATATAGCTGTTCATAGACCTGCTAAAGCTGGTAATAGACCTGTTAAAGCTGGTAGTAGACCTGATATAACTGTTCATAGACCTGCTTAAGCTGATAATAGACCTGTTAAAGCTGATAGTAGACCCGATATAGCTATTCATAGAGCTGATAAAAGTTGTTCTTCGACCTGATAAAGCTCTTCATAGAACTGATCCGACCGTCCCCGCCTGAAGGGGAGCGCTTGGTGAGAACGCCCCTAATTTGCGGAGGATGATCCTATACCCCAGTCCCCAGGGATTTTCATTAAGGTCCTCTCCCAACCGCTGCCAGCATCGGCGCTTACTCTCCCGGATGGCCGGTAATTTCTTCTTCCTATCTGAAGTTCAATTTTGCTATAAGGGTTTGTTAGCTGCCAGTTTGGTATAAATTTAAAACATAATTACGAATCAATGCTTTCCCTTATTAAGATTACTACAGCTGAACCATAAAGAAACGAAGTTTAAGACAATGAAAATATATTTAGTTTCTTTGCAAGTTCTTCACATGATAAACCTCTTCAAAGTATCGAAAGAAGCCATTCCAGCTACCTTGATTTTGTTTGTTCTATCGCCCAAATTCAAAGTTTTTGAGGCTATTTTTAGAAAGTGTTACAACGGTCTCAATGATTATGCTACTTCGGTTTTGAGGGGCAATCAACTCTTATCAGGAAATTAGGATACCGAGACTAGATTTTTGTTACTTATCAACGGATTTATGCAAAGCGATGCATTTTATTTTTAAACATAAGATTTTTTCCATTAATTACAGAAATTCTTTTGGTTTTTCCTCAATGGTGTTATTTTAACTAGTAATCAAGGTCCAGATGACGTAATCGGTGGAATGACGTACTTGCTATATAAAGAAACCTAGGCTACCATTCCTCCCTTCCCTTTTACATCTTCATCTGTTTTCAGGATAAATCTATCCATAATTATCAATATGTTACTAAAAATATAAATGCAAATGAAACAAGACTCTAGGTAATTACAACAAAATCAGAGAAGTGGATCGGCTCACAAACGTCTTCATCGTCCAACGAAGCCTTCAACCCGAAAGTCATAATAATGTACGGTCCGTTTCTAATTGATCTTCTTTATCCCTTGCTTTAATATTTCGACGTTTTCTTCTTTTCTCAATTCGAAATTTTCTACCCTTTAGCTTTTGTTCTAAATTTAATTTTTCTTTATTTGCTGAAGTTGATTTTACTTGACGGATTAGTTTTTTTTTGCTTTTGTTTTCTTCACTTAAGACTTTACTTATAAGTTAAGTTTTAATCTCTTTGTTTTTAGAGGAACCTATTTTGCTTTACTTTTTCTGAGGTTCTTGTACCTTCGCTCTTGATGTGAGTTGAATCGGTTCTTGTTCCGATTCACCAGGAATTTGTACTGTTTAATATCCATGACTAATTATTGGTGAAACACTTCTACTGGTTGGGACGGAAAATTGTTAATTGAAAGACTATTTTACTCCTCGTCACTCTCAGACCAAGTGAAATTTATTATTAATACCAGAAATTCTTAATTTAAGGGGTTCCTATGGGAACTACAATCTGCATAAAATTTTATTTCATGCGACTAAGGAAGACATGATATTGTTTGCCCAGTTAATATGTGAGCTTACGGACTGCATCAAATATCGTCTGGTGCCGGCGAGCATTTCACAGACTGTTTTTTATGACAATGAATTTGTAGACTTATTTATACTTACATGAATGAGAATAGATTTTCTTTACACAAATAATAAAAGTATAATGTAACTTTATTCTGAATCTATATAACCCTTGTTTGGGTGGACAATAAAGACGATTTCCGAGAGTAATCGCGTAAAAATCGCTAACCCAGCAATTATATGATGATTGATTATTCCTCTCCAAAAAATAATCATCTACACTGGGTGACAAAATTTAATGAGTTGGATTTCATATACCGAATTATGTTGCAACAAAGTTGCATCTGTTACGAGATAATCAATGAAATATATAACTCCTAATTTAATGGAATTAAAGTTATTTCGTTATAGCCAGAAAAATTATGAAATAATATAGGAAAAAACGATAACGGAACGCGATACTTAAGATTACAATCTCTATATGTGGGACTCCTGTATTTGCCAGTTAAATGACTGTGATTTGCGACTATGTCATTGCCTAATTCATAATTGCAAATGTGACAACTTTTACTCAAATTTCTTTTTAATCTCTTTACTATTCAATGAATTTATTTTCTTAGGATTAACTATATATTTATATTATTCCTTAAAAAATAAAATAAATTAAAAATACAATTGTCTTGGGGAATCCTTAACTTTATAAATATTGAATATCTCAAATTTGAACGAACATTTAATATTATACGAAAAAGCACATGGCACGTGCTACTGGACTGTTGATGAAATTTAAAGATGATTTCTTAGAAGCTGGTATTAGGGTGACAATCTTACAGCATTCTTCATTGCGGACATTTAAAGACTCTGCGGAATAAAAGTGGCATGTGTCGCACATATAAATCCTATGTTTCGCACCTATAAATCCCATTCTTGGAAGATGTAGGTTGATTTCTTATAAGTCTGTAATAGGAAATTTATAATTAAAAAGTCGACCAAATCAAAAAGTCATATTAATACCTGGAAATATTTTTGATCCACACCAAATCTTCTCCATTTTGAAGCAGCAATAAATTGATATGGATACTCTCATTTCACTTAAATTGTAGTAGGGTCTAACAAGTTTATGAGCGGCACCAGGTATTTTTTCACAGCCGAAAATCGTGATACTTAAAAATGAATTCATTTTCTCAAACTTCTTAACGTCAGTAATCTTGATAGGAAATTTTAAATCTCCAAATTCCAATTTAATATTTTTTCTCAAAATTATTGTACTTATCGCTAATTTTGTATGATTGCGGTCAGTTTATGTTTTTTTTCACTGGATACAAAGCTGCAATTACAGCCCACTTAAAACAAAATACGTCTTCATTATTAACATTAACACAAGCATGTTTTTGTGCTATATCCTTAGGTAAGGCTAAATATTTTGATCCGTTCAGGGGTTTATATTGGTTAATATTAATTTCTAAGTGAAAAATTCTCAACAAACTCCAATCACTATCTCTTTCCTGAAACCTTGTTAAAATGGTATTTGTCATCATTTCAAATGCTTGCAAATATTCTTCTTTGTATAGAATCACTTACATTTTCGAATTTAATGATTTTACTGAAGACATAAGGTCATACTCATTATCGCCCTCATTATCTTTAATCATTTTAATGTATTCGCAAAAGAGCTCAAAATTAAACTTTAATGACTCATGTTTTATCAATAAGTCATTCAGAGCATCTAATATTAAACTTTTTGAAGTTTTGAAAAATTGTTGTGGATTCAATAATTCTTCATTTTTATTTTCATAAATTAATGTTTAAACATGTTCATTCATAGAACTTTTGTTTTACCCTGCCGCTCGTGCTTTCGTCAACCTTTGTGTTGACGGGAAGAAACGGCCAGGGGAGTTGATTATAGTCTTGTCTTTTCTTGTTTTCACTTATTTAATATTTATTTTAAAAAAAACAATGTATACACTGATTGTATTATAATGAACTTGTCACAAACAATTTCAAATACAGTAATTTACAAAACTTTTAATTTAATTTCTTTTTTGTTGGGTTTTTGTTCTCACCGTGGTTAGTCAAAATCAACTGAACCTCTGGCCTCCTTCAGGCTATATTTATGCCCATTATACTTACCCCTCAATCAACCATTTATTATATATTTTGTATTTAAGTTCCGATTGGTTGATCGGAACTCGCATCGATTGACGAAAGCGAGCCAGAGCAAAAGCTCTCTCAGATTAAGCCGGCTTGGCTAACTTATGTGCCTGCGTATGTCATTGAAGAGGGGAAAACAATCGCAAGTTAAAGTTAAAGATTAAAGACCCAGCGCACATTGTGCCATCGTAAATGACTTGCTCCAAGAGGCATATACATAGGAAAGTCTTTCCTATGTTACATGTGGGATTATACATTGGGAAAAAGGTCACATTGCGCTCATTTGAAGGCCAGTGCAATGTGCTTTATGACTCGCATTGGAAGCGAAATTATTGAATGAATTATTGGTTTTGACGGAAATTCGGCATTATATTTCAAGACGAATTTCCGTCGAACTTGTTTATTCATTGAAATAATTTATGCATTTTTGCAAGATAGGAGACATGTGCATATGTGCAATGTGGACTTTAAGAATCGAAGGTTGCTGGGTTTGTATGGTACTGATCGGGTTACCCGCTCATTACACTTTTTACAACTTTTAAAACATCATTTATAGGTACTGCGGCATTTGTCTTATATTTATATGCGCAGCAAAACTAATATGAAATGAAAATCTAAAACATCCCGTATTTATTTTAGCTACCAACTCTTATCATTTCTTGGTCCAAAACCAAAATTAACTGCCATTCGCTTTCTTCATACATATTTACTAAAATTACTTGAAGTTATTTGTCAACAACTTAAAGTTCATCGCACCCATTAAATACCTCAAAAAGGAAAATCTGCCGAACTTTTATCACAACCAATTATATTGTTGCAATAATTGTACTCACATTAATTAAATGCAGATGAAATGTCCTCCTCCTGAGTCCATTACCGCATAAAATGTCTTCCCCCGATGACACATAGATGGCAGAGCTAAAAATAAAATGAAATTAAGAAGAGTTCAAATAAGGTCAATGAAAAGAAAAAGAAATACCATCAACGGTGTCCAAAATAGGTCGAACTGGAACAGCGGTTATATAAAAACGTCCTAGCGCGTCAGCTGCTCTCTCTCTGATCCTGAAGTTCATCGAGTGACATACCTAAAACGAAAAAGTGAACAGTTTGTAAAAATTTGAATTTGTTAAAATCGAATTTGTTTAAATTAAAGTCGTTAAAATTGAATTGTATCAAGTAAATAAAAGAAAAGCACAAGAATTGTGAAGTGCGGGTTTTATTTCTCACCACCAAGAGTAAACCACCGGGCTGACCATTTAAAATTATCCGGTAAGTGGCTCCTTGAATTTCGAATAACCTCCTTACATAAAAAGTGCTAACCTAACTACACAAAACCAGTGTTAATTTGATCAACCAAAATCTGGGCACGCGAATATATTTCCTAGTGGCACTTAATAAATGAAAACACGGGACAACCACTAAATTCCAATTTAGCGCAAGTATTTAGAAATATTTAATGTTGGCGAATCTCCAGCAATACCACAAGAAACCCAGTGAGGCAAAGAGAATTAGGAAAGTAACCTCAACCAGGTGGCCTATAGAAACACCAGAGTCCAAAATATATTCGATTGTCACCATCAACAATAGCAGGTAATCGCTTAATTAGCACCTTATCACTCCGCGTATTAACTAATCGAATTCGCCGAACACAGAAGTTGACAGATCTCAACTGTTCTGGTGACGTCATCGTTTTTCGCACTAACACACACACACTAGAGTAGATATTCCAACTAATTTCAGACTTACCTAGGGGCCATTTTGCTAATTTTGCAATCCAAACTTTGTGAAGATTTCATTCCTCGTTGCACATTTCACCTTTTTATGAAGAAGCCCGGCTTGCTACGAGAAACTAAGCGAAAAGGTGATCCAATATACACCTTCCACACCCAGTATCCCGAATAAAATGCAGGCATCACAAATTACCCAAATCACACTAGCACATATCACTTAACCCGTCTACAGAATTTAAACAGGCACGAGACGAAATTGACGGAAATTCCAACTTTAATTTAAATTTCACACGCGAGATAAAAATTCCGACACAACGTAAACAACTTACGCCTTTAGATCAACCTCGAGTACTGATACTATACGCAAGACGACGTTCATTCACTTGCCCACACATAATTTCAGAAGTCCCATACAACTCTATCGCTACTTCGTCTTCACTGTTCACTTCGGCACACGAGTAATCAACGTGCGTTACTACATAACTTGACGACGAATTTTGCGCTTGTGTTACTTCATTCACCTTACATAGATTTTATATAGCCTGGGGAAATTAATCTCTCTGCGGTTATCACGTAAACTCACCATCCTTACCGACGTGGCGAATTGCTGGTTAGGCGTTGTTATTAGTTCCTAGAGTTTTGAAAATACTAGCTAGACAGACAAATCCAATACAAAAACCCCTCTCGGAAAGTTTTAATTATTTAATTGCTCGGCAACCTCTACAAAAAACTGTAACAATATGCTCCACTGACAGAAGCAAAACCAAAACTCGTACCGCAAAGTAGCTATCGAAATTAATTTCTCCCTACAAGTCCATTAAAATTACTCAATTTGAGCCAACCCGGTATCACTTTCTAATTATTTGCGCCAGAGACAGAATCAAAAACAAAACTCTTATCGCAAAGTAGTTCACGCTATTAAAAATACTGGGTTTGAGCCAACCCCATTTTTCTTTTATCTCAACATTCATATTAAAATTCTTTTACTTCGACCAAGAACTTGACTTAGACCAATTTCCATTTTTTTGCACCATTTTTATACTGAGCTAGAATCCCCATATTTATAATACCTTCCTCCATTTTAGAAATTATTTTCTCATCCATGTTTTTATAGATTTCTGGCAATAATTCCCTATTGCGAATTACTTCCATTTTGGATTGAAAAGATTTAATTGGTGACAATGTCGTACTCGTCCTGGTCATCTTTCTCAGTAACTTTAATGTATTCTGCAAACAACTCGAAGTTGAATTTATATGAGACATGTTTCGTTAATAAAAACAGCGAATCTTCTAGAATTTGGCTTTTCTTATATATCATATAAACTTAGTGTGTGTAATTGTTTATTCCATTTAATTAATTCATCGAATGCTCTAAATTCATACACATACATTCTACATTTAAAAGCATCCGTTTTAGGAAATATGTTATTATTATTACCAGTAACAATTATTATTGGAGTTCTCTTTATTACTTGAATATTTTGATATTTAACATTCGCTGAAGTCTCATCTCCGGAAAATAAAGTTTTAATCATTTCTACAGATGATGGTTCAAAATTTGGTTCATCCCAATGTAGTATACGTTTATGCACAAAATTATTAAATGGAAATTGAGAATATGGATTCATATTTAAAACTTGACCAAAAGTAATTTATGCTGATTTAATACAACGCAAAAAATAAGATTTTCCACAATTTGGTGGACCACATATAATGATATAATTCTTTTTTTTTGTAGAAATCTATTCAAAATTTTATAAAGAACTTGAAGAAAATATTTGTTCACCATTGAAATCAAATTGAAAGTTTAAAAAAGTTTCTAATTTCAGTAATGAATCATCCCTATTATAATAATAATTAAAAAAGTCTCCATCATAAACACTAAATGGGAAGTTGACTTCGAGGAATCGAAGAATGAGATAGGTTTCTCCTCCTTGGTTAGATTTTCTCATTCGTTTAATTGGTCTTCCATCAATAGAATTAAATTCTGAAGTATCTTCGATGTCCCTTCTTTTTCCGTGTTGATTACACACTGGATTCTCCTGTGTGCTACAGTCCATCATTGAGTTTCCTGTAAATTTTTTAATTTCTTCTTGGGGAAAAAGACATACCTTCAGGACGTAATCTCCTCGAGTTTCCGTCGCGTATAATATTGCATTCCTTGGTTCACTGAACATATATATTGTTGAATTGATCCACTTTTTCTTTTCAAATTGTGACGTCCAATTTCCGAATCTACTTTTTCTCTTTTTGACAGGAATTCCTTGAAGGAAAGTGCATCTGCATGTCGACTGGCTGGTTTTAAATTCCACCTTACGTCCCCGCACATTAAAACGCTTGTATAGGTTGTGTAATATTTTTCAATAAAAAATTTTAACATTTTCATGATTTAAAATTATTATTACGACTTATCACTTTGAGAGATGACTTAAGGATGGCTAACCATTTTTTTTAAATCCACAGTTCTAAAACGGTTTCTAAAAATAACCAATGACATACTGTGCTTTGCATAATCGTAAATTGGAAACTGAACTGATTCAGTTTCAGCAAAATACCGACAAGTCACAATTTTGTCTATATTTAGACCCCAAAAAAGTAATCGCGATAATCTAGGCAGATGATCTCTATTTCCGTTTAATGAAAACCAAAACACCCCGGAAACTGTGGTACCTGTTCAGACTTGAGATTTCGACTAGTTCTTAATAACCACTTTGATAAAAAAATATTTAGCAGTGTCACAATATTACCTATATTTAGACACAAAAACTTTAACTGCCATAATCTAAGCAGATGTCTTATACCTCCAAACCATAATATTATCTATATTTAGACACAACAAAAAGAAATGGGGATGGATCATCATCATCTATGAAGCGATAAGTGCAATTAATTTTTTTAGCTTTGGCGAACAATTACAGATATCATTTTGTCGTCAATGATCGGAATGACTTAATGGGGGTAATGATGTACTTGCTAGTTTCACTTATTAAACACGATATTATTTCATAATATGACCCCCTTAATTAGTGTTATTATTTGGATCTGAAAAAAATTCAATTTAATCTTTTAAAGTTCGAGGTTACCACAGCAAATCGTGTTTTTGTTCTTATTTACGAGGCTGTGTATGATCACGTGTGAGGAATGTGTGATGTGGTGGTATGATGGTTTTGAAAAAAAGTCATCTAAAAGTCATCACTTCAGGTAAGTATATTTAATCAATTACAATAATTATTAAATTTACATTACAGACTTTAATTCAATTAAACAAATTTGAATTAAGAAATTAGAACTGGTTTGTGAGGTGGTCGGCAGCAACTTCGAAACTCAAGTAACGATTGATTTCACTGGTTAGATATGCCTTTGCCCAGTTAACCAGATGTGCAGATGTTTTTGGCTTAACTCCAGCTTCGATAACGGGTAAGTTCTCGCTGCAATTATGATGCTAGTTCTCGTGTTTACTGTAATGAAACAAATTATAAATAAATGTGTTGTGAGAAATTAACATAATTCTTTTTCTCTTTTCAGCTGCTGCCGCAACAGTCTAGGCCGTTCAACGATTTTTTTACTCTAAAAGAAATCGAGCGAGATATTTATTAATTATTTATCAACGAATTTGCGAGAAATTGTGAATACAATTTTAAATCGCTAGTTAAATCGATTAGTTACAGAAGTCGTCCACAGACGGTATTAGTTTATTTTTAGCCTGCCCCTGCTTGTATCCATATACACGCAAAATAAAGTAAAAATCCAACTTTCTATTTTTAGCTTAACCTTCGGTTATATACCGACTTAAAAGTAGCATTGGTAGTTAGCTTGATAGCCTCATGACTAGTAAGACAACTTTTATTATACGGACTGCGTTATGTAACAACAGATTAAGCGCCACTTAGGGTAAACTGAGATAATGAGTTTCAAAGTGCGTAAATTTTTTATGTGATATGGTGATATGATTTACGAATTAACCGCCTAAAATGGCGTTTGATTGAAACAAGAAAAATTAAATGGATTATCTACAACTTGTTTGTGTTTAATTCGTTTATGCAATTTGGAATCTTTTTTGTGTATTTTGTAACAGTAACTTTGGTGCATAATTCTTTAATACGAAACGAATGTATGCACATCCATGACACACACATAATCTAAATTGGCGAAATTATTTTATGAACGCCAAAACTTACCTTGTATTTCGCCGATCATCTATTTCTGTTGAAACGGACTGAAGTGTGTCTTCTTCTTCAAGAAACAGTGGTGACAACCAACGAATTTGAAAAATAACGGCACGTTCACGTAGGAATGAAGTATATGCTCTGTGCTGCCAACTGCTAGGTGGCGCAGACGAAATTGTAAATGTCTCACATTACAAAAGGAATTGAAATAAAACTACGAATTCATAAATAAAATATAATTATTTATTAAACAATATTAATAGACACAAGTTACAATTAACGAATTATGTTATTACGATTTCTGACAACTAGACGAATTTAGACAGATGCATTTTTAAAGATTTAAAACTTTTCCTTTCGGGTTTATGAGAGTAGACAGTACTAGACCTCGCCTACAACCTCCTTATAAGGGCCCATACCAAGTAATATAAAGCCACAAGTAATCTACAGCAAGCACTCGAGAACCTTAAATCTTTGGTAAACTATCACAGGTCGATTTCCAACTCACCACCAAATCCTACAAGCATAAAGGATAACACCCAAATATACAAAGCCAGACAAAGGTAAACAATGATCCACCTCGTCAAAACAGACGGGTGTCTTTTCAACCACCCAAAAACATGAGACAATAATTCAAACAATTCACAGACAGAAGCCATTTTATTCAAAGTCGCTGAAATAGAGGCACATTTTAGAGTTCTTTTATTACCAGAAATCGACCTAGGATCAAATATTTTAATTAACATCATCGCGTAAAAACATCCACAAATTGTTGTTACTATCACCAAAACTATTAAAACTAAAATGAAAAACAGCTAGAAAAAACCAACTGCTTGGAATAACGGTCTATTAAAAAATTAATTAGATTGTTTTAATTAAAAGTCGTGAGGAGCATTAATTACAACTTAGTCGCGACCTATTTTTTCTTGTTTGTTAACTGTTACTATCAGAAATCGACCTATCACCTTATCTTCTAGCGAAGTTAATCACGTTCGAAAGATTGTTTTGGATCCAAATCATCATAATTTTCCCCATAGAAAGCTTTTAATACGATTATTAGACTTGAAGTCGAAAACTAATTGAATTTTATGAAGTTGACATATTTATACCATCCTCCTGCATTTTTGATTCAATTGTCAGTCTGCAATGACTTTTACTATTTTCAAACTCTAGAGGGAAATGATTGTAAGGTGAATTAGAATGAAACATATATTTAATAAAAGTATTTTATTTATTTATAAATTTAAATAATAGCCAGTGTTAGGTGTTATCTTAGAAAACATTAAATTAAAATATCTGCCACCTGCTGCTTTCCTTTCAATAATGAAGCCTCCATCGTGTCCTTCAGTGTCAAATCTAGGCGGAAAAAAAACATAATAGCTCTCCAGTTCTAAAAGGATCCTGGGTCCATATTTTGTTGTTGTTCTTCTGCAGCTTATGATTTTGTAATTCTGCGACTCTTCCATATCTTTAACAGCGAGGTTTAAAATTTGCAGAATTTAGCTCCTCCAATACTTCGAAGTCTTCGATGACTGCTTCGTTGATCGGTTGCTGATACATTTTTAAATATTTTTGTTTGTTTTGTAAGGTGATGACACACAATTTATTATTTCATTCTGACTTAGAGCACGAATTTTAATTACAATAATTTCACTGGTTGACTTTACTATGAATACTAAAAGACTACCTAAGAACTCTTGATATTTATACAAGCAGTGGGATATAATAGAACTAGACAACCTCGATTTTGTTTGTTCTATTTTTGATTCAATTGTCAGGCTGCTATATGGGTTTGTTAGCTGCTAGTTTGGTATAAATTTAATTATGAATCAATGGTTTCCCTTATAAAGATTATTACGGCTGAACCATAAAGAAACAAAGTTTAAGGCTATGAAAAGATATTTATTTTCTTTGCAAGTTCTTCACATGATAAACCTCTCCAAAGTATCGAAAGAAGCCATTCTAGCTACCTTGACTAGACATTTATTACTTATTAACGGATTTATGCAAAGCGACGCATGTTATTTTTAAACATCAGATTTTTTCCATTAATTACAGAAATTCTTTTGGCTATTCCTCAATGGTGTTATTTTAACTAGTAATCAAGGTCCAGATGACGTAATCGGTGGAATGACTTACTTGCTAGTTTCATAAACACGAAATTATTTAATAATATGACCTCGAATTAATGTCTATATTTAGATCTGGTAAAGAAATTGCATGAGAATCTTTTAAAGTTCGAGGTTACTACAGCGAATCGTTTTTTCTTATCACCCCAAAACATTCTGGGCCATTCAACTCTTATCGACAAATTTTTTACGCTAACGAATTGAATCCAAATGTTTACTACTACTTATCAGCGGATTTTTTATGTTAAAATAAATTGAGCCAGATATTTATTTATTATTTATCAATGAATTTAAACAAAATTGTTGATGCTATCCAGGTTCAGATCCAAGTCCAGGTGCAAACCAAAGAAGAAGAAGATCAATGGTTGCCTCCAAGACCGAATACCCAATATCCAAGATGGCCGACAGGTGCCTTATCTTACTAAACTATCACCGACCTTGACCTTTGACCTTCGGAATCACGCAACCATTCCTTATCTCTCCAATTTCATAAATTCCAATTCTGCACTTGCACATTTTTAGTCCAACCAATGTGCAAATTTTCATTCACACACATACTTTTTACCCACAATTTCATACATTTCAATTCTGCACTTGCACATTTTGAGCCAGAATCGGCATATTGTAACTACTCTAGTCCACCTAAAATGAATACAAAATTGTATCAGAATAATTCAAAATTAAAAGCAATTATCACATCCATTACGAAACGCAAAGTGCAAATGAATGATTTCGCGAATCTGGCAATTCCATTGAATTGCTCGTGAAATTCTACTTTAATTTCATATGTCAAATGTGACGAGAAAAACAAGAAATTGTCAGTTCGCGGTTTTCACTTTCGGTGTGTAAAGGTGCATGTGCTTATTTGAGGAATAATTTTATACAAAGTGATAAGTATTATTCGTTTTTTTTTTGTATAACATGTGAAGTCAACAAAGAGCTAAGATTTAAAAATTTATAAAAAAATTAACTTTTAAAAGAGCTTTCAACAGGTGCGAATTATCGCAAATTTTCACTTGTATGGGCTCTGGTGGTATATACAGTGCACTGTTACGCTGCCCTTCGTGCTTTCTTAATCAAGAGAAGAAAGGGTCAGCGGGAGTCCAAAGAAATTGATGAAATTACATTAATACACTCAATACTTTTAGAATAACTTTATTGCCTTTCCTCACTTTTACACTTCTTTATTACTTTTAACAATTTATAGATATTTAACCGAAACTTTTAATTATTTCCGAAATGCAATAATTTTGTTAGCTAAGTTGCCTGTGCAACCTTTTCGTAGGCGATCTAACTCTGAACTCCTCGATTTATGTTATCTTCATTTAAAAGAAACCTCGTGACGCTTGCTTTGTTAGCATTATTGTCACGTCGCGTCGGATAAAGGCAAGTTGGGAGGTAACCCGATACTAAAGCCAAATATGAGAATAATTTCTGTTAATTATCAATGCACATGTTGCTCGCTTCGCAATATTTGTTTATATGGACATAAATTATGTAGCGAAGTCGGCACATGTTGCATTGGTTTAGAATTTCTAAGAATAGGAATTCATGTAATGTGTGCACTGAGGAATTTTAAGTGCACACAGGGCAATTTTTGGGTTTCTTGCACCATGGGGTGCTTGAAATTAATTATGGTCAAACGTGACCATAACAGCACATAAATATCTTCACCAATAACTGAGGATACAAGTTTATGCGACAGGTATTCGTGAAGATTAAAGTTTACGTGTAATTTCGCTTAATTGTTTTGCTCTGTGTTGTTGTTATTGTATTTGGTAAGAAGTTCCAGTTTGAGATGAAAACTTCTTGGCAAAAAACAACCGATTTTCTTTATTTACTTCAATTTAACCAATGTATTGTTCTTTTATTTCAGATAATTTGTTTTATAAAAAAGTACCTGTAGTGGTGCCAGGTATATAATATAATACAAATAAAACAAATTTGTTCAATATAAACTAATTGCGTTTATTTTTAGGTTCGCATGAATATGATAAGTAACATTAAATACTGTTGCATTATATGATTTTGTTGCATGTGCTTATGATTGCTTGGTATTCGTCCACAATGACAGTGCGGATATAAGAAAATGGTTAGTTAGTAAAGTCGATTATGAGTGGAAATATTGATAAAGATGGTACCTGGGTCTGGTTCATTTGTTAGAGGAATTTTGTTGTTCGAGCAAAATTGCTCTAATAATTTCCCCCAGGAACTGTCCCTTTGGTGGTGAGGATGATTGGAATTGGAATCATCCTATGAAAATTACAATGAAAAATAAAAAATAAAATAAAGGGTGATGTTATAAATATGCCAACATCATGAAATTCAATCAGTTATCGAGTTCAAGTCAAAATACTAACATTCAAAATGGATAGACGTTATTGCTTTTATCACTATGCATCTTGCATGTCATGTCATTTACTGATCCCGTTGCGTGTAAACCTAACGAATAAAAGTTGTAGTAATTTGAAGTTTGCGCTCACTCTACCAAATAATGACTCTATACAAATTGGCTTATATTTTAAAGTGCTGACTTACAGTAACGCTATCAATCCCAAAGAAATTACAGTTTCTACTTCAAAAGAGAACAATTATGAGCAAATTCCTATTATTACGTCAAAGGTCGCTACGAATGATAATCCTAAAGAGAAATTTGTAACTATTGAAGGTTTCAGGCAAGACATATTAAATAAGAAAATGGATTTTGTAAGAATTATTGAGAGCAAGGATATCTTTCATAGGCACTTTGAACTCCAAATAGAAACCTCATAGAACTCACAAGCTTCTGAAAAAACTTTCAGTTTTAGCGGGAAACCTCTAGACCTGGTAAACAGTACTTCCTCCAAGCACAATGAAATTCGACATAGGATGCACAAACTTATTGCCGACGACGTTTTGGTATGTACCTGTAGCAAGAATTGTTAAACTTGTGGCTTTGGGCAAAATGATTTTATTGAGAATATAACGAAATCATTCCTTCGATACTCCGAAACCATTTATAAATCTAAAATATACTTTGATAACTTCCAATGTTGTGAATGCAAATGCCGTATTTACAAGTTTTCGGTGTTTATGACAAAATGATTACAGAGGTACATTATGAGTTACTAGGACGGTTTAGGCAGACATCCGGTAGACATGGGTATCTGTAGAATTGTAGCCTATGTTGTTATGGGGGCGGGGCTTCCCTTGGTGTCTGATGTCATAGTAGGGAATTCCGGGAGGGGATTCCCTGTTGGCTGGTAAACATCCGGTTGTATGACGTCACAGGAGGGGATTCCCTGAAGTCATATGTTGACTAGTCACTGGCTGGCTGGCTGGCTGGTTGTTGGTTAAGTGTGTGTATATGTGTGTGTGTGACACTTGCTGACTGTCTGGCTAATGGATGGGATGATGTCACATGTAGAATTTTAATTTTATTGCCAGCTGTTAAAAAGCGCAAAATCGGCTTCCGGGTCTCGAACCTCGGTTGTTGTGATTCGAAGGAAAGGCTCTAGCCCTGAGGCTAGCAAGCTAATTGTGGATGGTATTCTTAAGTCAGTATATATACTAATGTTTTGAGCTAAAAATAGCCAATTGCAATTTTTATTTTGCGAATATATGAATACGAGCAGGGTGAGACAAATAGATTTTATTGCCTTATTGAATTTTAAGATGCCATCTCTGGAGGACTTCTGCAATTAGCCGAAAAAGCGATTTAAAAATAGCATTCGCAATTTGTTAAAAATTCGCTGATTAATAACTGTCTGGATCGATTTCTTTTAGCATAACAATTCGCTGATAAGGCGTAGTAAAACGTCTGGACTCGATTTGGTCAGCGTAAAAATTTGCCGATAAGAGTTGAATGCCCCAGACTCGTAAATGTTTTGGGTGGCGATAAGAAAAACGATTTGCTGAAACAACAAAAGCCTTGAACTTTAAAAGATTATTATGCAATTTCTCTTCCAAATCTAAATATAGACATGAATTCGGGAGTTATATCATATCATAATTTCGTGTAGTAACCTTGAACTTTAGATAGGAAGAAGAAGAAAGATATTAACATGATCATTATGTTCAGTTATCAGAATAGAATTTCAGATTTGTATACATGCAAGACAATAGCGCCTCTTATCTGAAGATGTGGTCAAAAGCTTTGGCACTGTATTTCGACTATGAATAAATTCGTGCTTATCAGAGGAATTTGTATTTGCTAATTATCTAATGAATTTGAAAGACATTTTGTATCTTTCCAATTTCAGGGGCCCCTTTATATTTATTATACATATGAATACTTAATACCCGCAAAGCAATTACAACCATAGGCACTGACACAAGAAAAACCTAGCTCTGTTAAATTATCAACGCGCTGAGTTGTCACGATATATTCTGTAAAAAGGTAGAAAAATAATTTCTGGCACCAAAGCGCAACTATCACAAAAAGGCCAGGGACATTGTAAAGGCAGTAATGGTAAGAAATTGTTCCTTCACCCCTCGGCGTCAGCTGGGTAATTAACCTATTATAATCATCGAATGAGATGACATCTACTACAAAGTTAATACCCGACTTATAACGAATCATCGACAAGGAATCCCACAAAGCGCAAGGAAACGGAGTGCAGGGACACAAATTTACACGCGTTGAGATACAAAAATAGCACAAAGAAACATTTTACTAAAATTGATGATGCGGAAATATGAGAACTACACCGGGATAGCTCATCACTGATAGCATTTAGAGCAAAATTACAATGAGCTACACCATCTCCGTGCCGATGGCACTCAAGTTGTTATGGGTTCGTTCGCTTTCGCTCCACCACGTTGGTTTAGTTTTAAGAATTTGCTGGAAATCCACTTCTTCGTAATATGTGTGTCGGGATCGGGATCGGGATCGGGATACTCCATCCTTAGGGTAACTAGCAATAGCACTATAGCAGTTAAATAAAATTGGTCAAATTGAATTTACTTATGCTAATTTTATTGTGAGCTGATAAAATGCATATGTCCGTACAGCTTTTCGATCTGAAAAAGGACTTTATGTCGTAAATAACTGGAGACAGTAAAAATTTCTTCGACTTATCGGAAAGTTTAGTTCCAAGATTCAGTTAATTTTATTGAGGAAATGTGGTTTCCATTTGGGTTCTGCGAAAAAGGTTTTTCTAAGTTATATCCGTACATTAGCTCTTGAGACAATAATTGTCACGGGATTGAAAGGGTATAAGAAAACTTTCATTTATTTGCTTAATTTTTTCTGTATTTTATCTACCCCAATCATGTTACTGTGCACTTCTTGATAAGCCCCTAAATAATATTAAATGACTGATTAATGGTTTCCATAAAAGGCCATTTAACGTAAATAAGCTAATTTGGCATTGTGGAAATATTGGCTGGTTAGTAATAGATACCTCGATCACGTATGTGGTGTATGTAAAAGGCCTTAGGAGGTTGCAGAACAATATCAGTGATTCGGAATCCTTCTGAAATTGTAAATCGAAAAGTCTCTGTTCGTGGATTCGCCGGCCAACATTCCCTGCCAAACAACATATGTACCTAAACAAGAGGTGAAAAAAATGTTCAGCAAATAGTGGCTACATTCCAATCATATGTGTTGAATTTTCGAACAGGGTTGAATATAGCATATATTATGAATATCAGAAAATTTCAGGTTTTTGGTCACCAGGACGCCAGAAGTGTACTTTGGAATAGTCCGGCTCAAAAGCACATGACTTTTACAAGAAAGGTATTGAAAATTAGCAAATTATAGAGAACAATGAAAAACGCATAGATTATTGGAAAATATAAATTAGTTTTTTTTATTTTGAAGACAAAGGAAAATCGTTCTTTTTATGATATAGCCAAAGCCTATGATGCCTGGCTATGCCTGGGAGTGAATTTTAGGGTAAGTGGGAATGAGGGAAATTTTTAATTTGCATTGCAGCCAGGTAGACAGCCTAGAGACGGAGTGGATTTTTATTTATTGCAATTCCAAACGAAAGAAACACCAGAGGCAGACCGAGGTTTGAGACTGCATCTGTGGCTTGCGATCATGCCATCGAATTATCGAAGCAGCGTTACTTATGTGTTCAATTCGAATACAAAATCTTTTAAATTTTACAAAACCATGTAAATTTACCTTGAGAGTATGATATCATTCCTAGTTAAAATTGATTCGAAGAATTGGGCAAAGAAGTCCCGTGTAGTCTAGTCAGAGTTCTTATCGGACTGATTTGTTTTTTTTGTTATCTGTTCGACAGAAATAACTCGTGCCGCAAAATGACTCCAAACTGACTAATAAGGTACCCAAAACCAAGCCAATGTTTCGAGAAAATCGTAAACGCAAGCCACATAAAATAAAATAACGGAAGTATTGTAACTAAGTCCTTTTGAAAAGACATTCCAAGATAAGTTCAGTCATTCCACTTAGTGTCATTATCCTTAATCACATTAAGCTATTTGCCACCATGGGCGGCCCTTACAAACTTTAACGGCACACGGTGTTGGGTTCAGAGAACTGAGTGAGAATTCGTTCCTTACTGACGTACTCAACGGAACAGGCTACATATAGGAGATTATCACAGAATATACGAATCTGAACTGAGTCTAGTCGCTGCCAGATTAGCTAGATCCCAGCTATAGAAATTCGTTTATTTTAAGGTTGTAGTGAAAGTGAAGGGTACTATGTCTCTCGTTGGGATATTGAACAACCTCCGGAGCTATTTGCCACGGTACTGCAGACGGCTTTAATAGATTTTTTTTCGCAGATAACATCTCCATGCATGGAGGGCACCAAAGCGCAACTATCACAATAAGGTCAGGGCATTTTAAAGGCAGTAATGGTAAGAAATTGTTCCTTCACCCCTCGGCGTCAGCTGGGTAATTAACCTAATATAATCATCGAATGAAATGACATCTACTACAAAGTTAATACCCGCCTTATAACGAATCATCGGCGGCCATACTGTCTGATAATGCATCATCATCATACAAGACATCTGCGCAGATAATCGCAATTCACAATTTTTTTTTTCGCGTTGAGTAAAGCTATGTATCAAATTGAGTCAACACCTAGCACAACAGCAAAATTCAAAAGATATAAGTGAGGCTTTAGAGGAGGGAACTTTTCACGCATAAAAATAAACAATGTTTGACAGCACGAAATATATTTGCCCATTTTCTTATAGGCTTTCGTCTCTGTTAGACAACGGCCCAGGATTGGCTCTTGATGACTCCTTAAAATTTTGTTTGACGCTTTCCTGTTACCAGCGAAACAAAACATTAGAATTAATCCTTCTAACTCAGAAGACGCACTTCATAGGCAGAATCGCCACATATAACAATATATGGAGGCGAATGAGGCTCCCACACCCATGCAAATAATATTAGTAATTAACACACGAACAAAATACGTCACACATAAAAATATGAGGTGCATAGTCAACAGAGATCATTAAAGCAAATCGCAGTCAAGGCAAAAAGAGGATACATATGCACGACTCTATACATGCCTTTTAAAACAACAATAATAACACTGTTTTCATTTAAAATACAGAAGGATCGACATGCATAACAAACAAAAACGAGAAATTAAAACAAAAAGCACTGCGAGCAAAAGACTAAATTATAAATTGTAGATACTCCTTTTAAGTGTCACTTTGTCCACACTAGTATCAAATACGTCTCCAATATCATTAGCATACCTACACATGCGATTAATAGGCTCGAACATGCCGTAATTTGTGCGAGAAAAAGCAATCTGAAAAACTGATCGAGGCAGAGGCGGTTCACATAAAACATCACAAATATTTTGAAAACTTTATTTTACATATATTTATAAACACACACATGCACATACATATTTCATATTTAAACATTTAGCCTGCCCAGACGGCACCGGCTGCCCCGGAAATTCGCATTACAATGCACTGGTGTCCATTGGCATCTACTAATTCCTGAGAAAAGAAAATAATTATGTTACGAGGGTTTTTAACTGCGTTATTTTACTTACCAGGTTTTCAGCGGGTAGGTCCTCAAAACCGGGGGTACACACCTCGTACCACTCCCCCGGCTCTGTAGCCTCGTTGACCAGGAGCCTTACTGGTCCGTTTCGCCGATCCCTGGATAACTCCAACAACTCGTCATAAAGGGAAGGCCACTCCACACCCGCTGGAGCCCTTCTTGGGCTTTGTAAAATTTGGCGTATCCTCGCTAACATTTTTAAGTAGACTAAATTGACCCCCGAAATTCATCTAACATCTAAGCTCGGTATTTAAAGCTTATCGTAGCTAAAATTTTCAGTAACCGCAAAACAATTTCAGTTTCTCACAAAATCACTATAGTAGGTAACCACAATGAATTTAGCAAAACACGATTTTAGTAATTTCTCACGAAAATTATTTCGGCAACCGCAAACAGCTTCCTTCAAAATCATGATAGTAGATAGCAATTATTTTATACTTTTTAGTTCGTTTTTGTGAAGTTGGTGCAAATTCAACACCGCAAAGAATTTAGCAATCAATTTCAGTATTTTCTCACGAAAATTATTTTAGTAACAGCAAAACAAAAATCATGATAGTAGGTAACCACAAAGAATTTAGTGTGCAAATTCTTTAGGAGGTTCTCACCAGAAAACTAAAAGCAGTGCGAGCAAAAGACTAAATTATAAATTGTAGATACTCCTTTTAAGTGTCACTTTGTCCACACTAGTATCAAATACGTCTCCAATATCATTAGCATACCTACACATGCGATTAATAGGCTCGAACATGCCGTAATTTGTGCGAGAAAAAGCAATCTGAAAAACTGATCGAGGCAGAGGCGGTTCACATAAAACATCACAAATATTTTGAAAACTTTATTTTACATATATTTATAAACACACACATGCACATACATATTTCATATTTAAACATTTAGCCTGCCCAGACGGCACCGGCTGCCCCGGAAATTCGCATTACAATGCACTGGTGTCCATTGGCATCTACTAATTCCTGAGAAAAGAAAATAATTATGTTACGAGGGTTTTTAACTGCGTTATTTTACTTACCAGGTTTTCAGCGGGTAGGTCCTCAAAACCGGGGGTACACACCTCGTACCACTCCCCCGGCTCTGTAGCCTCGTTGACCAGGAGCCTTACTGGTCCGTTTCGCCGATCCCTGGATAACTCCAACAACTCGTCATAAAGGGAAGGCCACTCCACACCCGCTGGAGCCCTTCTTGGGCTTTGTAAAATTTGGCGTATCCTCGCTAACATTTTTAAGTAGACTAAATTGACCCCCGAAATTCATCTAACATCTAAGCTCGGTATTTAAAGCTTATCGTAGCTAAAATTTTCAGTAACCGCAAAACAATTTCAGTTTCTCACAAAATCACTATAGTAGGTAACCACAATGAATTTAGCAAAACACGATTTTAGTAATTTCTCACGAAAATTATTTCGGCAACCGCAAACAGCTTCCTTCAAAATCATGATAGTAGATAGCAATTATTTTATACTTTTTAGTTCGTTTTTGTGAAGTTGGTGCAAATTCAACACCGCAAAGAATTTAGCAATCAATTTCAGTATTTTCTCACGAAAATTATTTTAGTAACAGCAAAACAAAAATCATGATAGTAGGTAACCACAAAGAATTTAGTGTGCAAATTCTTTAGGAGGTTCTCACCAGAAAACTATGATAAGGAACATGCAAGACTTTTATTTCAGGGACTTAGATATAAAAAAACACCCCAATGATCGAGAATGAGACTGTGCGTAAATCGGAAAGTTTTTTCAACAGATAGTGTACCTACAGATGTACACCGAATTTAATGACTTCAGGGTATCTATTTTTTGTTTTCGAAATATTCAGGATTTAAGGCTCCAGTGTCTTTTTGGTTGCATCTGAAATTTCCAACAGCGTCTTTTGGTTGCATTTGAAAGCTCCAACTTGCACCGCGTAATCGACCACTTGCTAATTTTAATTCCGACACCTGTATATATATATATATATATATATTGCCATTTTTCTTTTAAAACCATAGGGCTCTGGGTAATAAAAAAACACAATTTTCAATACATATATAATACACTGCCTTTATTCATTTTATTTTAACATCTATGATTTCAAAGGAATTTTTAGTTTTTAAAATTATTTCTTTGCGTACATCAAATAAAATATCGGAAACTCCTTTAAACTGAATCATAGCCTGCAGTACTCCAGTTAATTATTGTATTACAGCATCTTTTTAACTTCTCAATCTTGCTTTATCATCCCAATCTTTTTCCCTAAACGGGCAATTAGGTGGAAAGATGTTCTCATGATGTGTATTTTGCCTATATATAGCGTCTGAAGCTTCTCCAACTATGGTAATATCG
The DNA here is from genome assembly GCA_964036015.1 of Leptarthrus brevirostris. NCBI lineage: Eukaryota > Metazoa > Arthropoda > Insecta > Diptera > Asilidae > Leptarthrus > Leptarthrus brevirostris. Next base: position 161,100,026 of record OZ038371.1, read on the forward strand.
CCTAAGTACACCTCTATTTTAACATGTTCAAGAGGTTGAAATATGAAGTCGAAATCAATAAATCTTTTTGGAAGTAGATCATTACATAGATAAAGCAAAAGAATTGTTTCACCATATTGAGGAGTCATTAATAAATTAAACAGGGGCCCATTAACTTGAACATTTACTAATTTAAATTGGGTCCAGCCAGCTGAACAAATGCAGTATTTCTGCCCATGTTTTATATTTTCAGTCCAAAACATTATATTCAATTGAACTCTTCTATACGAATGAATAATTCGTGCCAATAACATGCGTTTTATAATCAGATATATCTAAGGCTCCTTTTCTCTTTTAATCCACTCAGACTCAGTTTCAATATCTGCAAAAGGACAATTTTTCTGGTAGTCATCGATTCGTCTCGCACTCAGAACAGCATCTACAACATCTCCGATTAAAGTTATATCACCTGATACAACTTCAATTTTTGCATGTTCGAAAGGATGAAATTTATAAGTAGTATGTAGGTTTTCGTAATAGGGTTCCCCTTTTCTAATACTAAATATTAGGGTTTTGCTACCCTTTTCCGGAGTAATAAACACACTTAAAATAACTCCAGTCACATTAACGTTAATTATTTTAAAATTATGCCATCTAACTGAACAAATACAATACTTTTGTCTATGCTGAATCTTTTCCAGCCAAAACATCTTTTCTTTCTCACGGCAAGGTTTGCAATGATGGGGAAAAAATTAACTTAGATCCTTTATATTTGAGCATTATATAGCGTTTCTTCGAAGAAAATCGACCCATGACTGGTATTTATTAATTATAGACCTGTTAAAGCTGATCAAAGACCTGGTAAAAGCTGTTCACAGACCTGGTAAGAGCTGTTCGTAGATCAGGTAAAGCTGTTCGTAGACCTGGTAAAGCTGATCAAAGACCTGGTAAAAGCAGTTCACAGACCTGGTAAAGCTGTTCGTAGACCTGGTAAAGCTATTCACAGACCTGGTAAAAGCTGTTCACAGACCTGGTAAGAGCTGTTCGTAGATCAGGTAAAGCTGTTCATGGCCACCAATGCCACCAACGCCGCCACCACCACCACCACCACCACTGCCACCACCACCAACGCCGCCAACACCATCAACGCCACCAACGCCGCCACCACCACCAACGCCACCACCACCATCAACGCCGCCACCACCACCACCGCCGCCACCACCGCCACCACCACCACCACCACCACCACCACCACCGCCACAACCACCACCAACGCCACCAACGCCGCCAACACCATCAACGCCACCACCACCACCACCACCAACGCCGCCACCAGACCTGGTAAAAGCTGTTCATAGACCTGGTAAAGCTGGTCGTAGACCTGGTAAGAGCTGTTCACAAACCTGGTAAAGCTGGTCATAGACCTGGTAAGAGCTGGTCGTAGACCTGGTAAAGCTGGTCGTAGACCTGGTAAAGCTGTTCATAGACCTGGTAAAAGCTGTTCATAGACCTGGTAAGAGCTGTTCATAGACCTGGTAAGAGCTGGTCGTAGACCTGGTAAAGCTGTTCATAGACCTGGTAAGAGCTGGTCGTAGACCTGGTAAAGCTGTTCATAGACCTGGTGAAAGCTGGTCGTAGACCTGGTAAAGCTGTTCATAGACCTGGTAAAAGCTGTCCATAGACCTGTTCAGATAAGTACAACTCAGTTGACAGACCAGCTCAAATCTCATTAAAAGATAAGTAAGAAGAGATATGTCAGGAAAGGAGAAATAAAACGCAAATTAATTAAAATATATGTATGCAGCTTTTATTTTATTTTAACATTTTCTTTTAAACCCGTAGGGTTCTGAGCCGTAATTTTCAAGAAATCTACGTTTTTCAGCTTTAGGTCTATATATTTTAACTTCGGGAACAGTAACAATTTGTCCAAACTTTCCCCAAAAGGAATTTAATATTAATTTAGCCAGCGATCTTAACCCGACGTTATTTTCAATTTCAGAAAATTCTAGTTTAATGCCCTCGTTCTCGAGAAAATCTTCAACGTATTTCTTCCTTTCTTCCTCTGTTTGGTATTTGCCAGGCCAACCTGATGCTTGTTGTTTTATTTTAATGAAGCTATTCATCATTGTAGTAAATAAGCCCCCTGAACGGGTTAATTTGTCATACTGAGCAATATTATAACGCCATATTTCGTATATCTCAAGTAGCCTGTATCCTTTACACAAGGCTACCTTGACCTCATCAATAACCCATGTTCCTACTAATGCTCTTTCCTCAGATGTATGGCGGCATTCTTTCGACTGGTCTTTATCCTGACTGCAAGTACTACATAATGAAAACATTAATTTATTATTCTGCTTGATGGGAAGAACAGGGTGATATAAACCCTCAGGTGGCAGGATTTTACATTTGATCAGCCCCTCAGTTCTTTCTAAAGCCACTTTAGAACACTCATTATTTCCAACAACTAGTTGAGGATGTCCTATTGGGAATTTACCGTTTTTACAAACCCAAGGGTAGAGCGAGCATATATCGATATATTTAATTTTTTCACCATTCTTGCATGCGTAGTAATTATAAGTATTTCCGGTACGTCCACCATAAAATGCATCACGAGGGTTCAACGGGGTATAGGCCAGTAGAGGATGATCTTTTAAATATTCCATGATCTTATCGGCTGTCAGTTGCCTATGAAATTCGCACTCCCACATTTCAATAACCTCATATCCAAAAGAGCGTAAGCGTTCAGTTCTCGCTATAGTAGCCTCGTATCTCCTATTTAGAGTATCATCGGGGGCATCATGTAATGGAGCATCACGCTCACGTGTCAAGCACGTAGGATGTCCGTGTTAATAACATCCATGGAATTCAAAAATTTGGTTTGTATCAGGGAAATATCCTTCCACTTTTACCCCATTTAATACAACCTCTCTCTGTTTAGCAGCATGTATAATATTTATTTCTCGTTTAATTTCCTCGCTTATTAACCACTGTATAGCTATTTTTGATTGATTGTCTACATTTCGATAGCCTCTTTTAGGAATAATACCAACCGTATTTGGTTTGAGATATTTTCGGCGAAAGACGAGGTTACATGCTGAAGCAATTGTAGAAGCTTCAAGAAAAGGATCTACATTACACTCATTCAGCAGCAGTTTTCGGAATTTTAAACAGGCCTCCGTCAAAATCTGTACATCATTAATGCAATATTCTACCAAATCACGCTGCATATTAAATTCTTCATTTTTATTTTCATTATACCATTTTAGGAAAGTATTTCTCTCTTCGTTTTTCATAGTATCTGGGCTGTAATATTCAATAGGCGGTAAAGGGCCAATATAGTTTTCATTCTCAAGAGTATTGAAAAAGTGAGGGAAATATCCCTTTTTGAATATAGATGACAGATCGAACGTTTTTGGTAACTTAGAGAGGGGTAGTGGAAAATAGTTTAACGAGTCTATGAATTTAACATTGTCCAGCTGCATTAATATAATTTTTGTTCCCTGCATAATTAAGTCGGGCTTTAAGTCGGTGTTTTGTAGAATATAGTTAAGTATAAACTGGTGATCAAATGCTTTACCATTGTGTGCAATTACAACAACTTTCTTGAATAATTTTCTCTGATTAAGAACAAATTCTAAAAATATTTTCACAGAACTTCTCTTTAGTATGTGCCGTCTTATTCCACATTTTATGCATACTTTTATTTCATCTCCAGTATTGAGACACTGATCACACCTTTGTTGAAACACGCACAGGTTTGGTTCATGCTGTTTAATTTCTCCCATTGGTTTTTCTTTTACAGTTTTTTCGCCGACAGTTCTTTCTTGACGAGTTTCCAAATCATAAAATACATATAAAACATCTTTACACTTTGGCTGTCTTTTATCTGGTTGAATGTAACATAAATGATCCTGCGGTACATGATTTTCACAAATTTTGCAAAAGTATTCTCCGCAGTTATGGGTCCTACCTGCCTTATAAGTTTTTAAACAGCCCTTGCATCTTTTTACTTGCTCACATACACTCTTTTTATTTAATGACCCAGAAGCTTTATGATTTTCAAAACACTGCGGACCTCTAAAAGCACGATTACAATCCTCGCATAAGACTTCGTTAAACGTTTTAGAGCACGCCGGTGCTTGTCGGCATTGCGGACACGCTCCACCGCATCTGTGATCGTTCTTAGTATTATATGCCACATGACATTCTTCACAAAAATAACCGCAACAAAACGCTGCAGTCAGTGACGTTATAACATTATAATGGCTCTCGTGATACAATAAATTTAACCGTTTTTTACCGCCACCAATGCTGCCCAAGAATCCTTCAAAAACAACATTTCTACCTTTGCACCCGTATTGGTATACAACCAGCTTATAATTCCTTAAATAATCTTGAAACTGGCGAAGCTCTGGAACCCCACAACCTTCAGTTGGCATAGTAATATCTGCTTTATTTATTAGCTCTGTAGCTCTTTGAGTTTGTAAGTTTGCTCTATTTCTCCGGACTTTTTCGTAGTCAGGATCTTTCTGTCTTTGCTATTGCAACGATTAAGGCTCGGGGAAGGCATAACCCATCATTGTTCTTTATGGTAACAATTCCGCTACGCATAGCACATTCTTCGTTGAAATTATTATATTTATTGGCGCGATTATTTCCACGACCCTGTGGAAGTCTTACTGAAGTAGCCCCCAAACAGAAAGAGTCAGTACTTATTCCTGTAATATTAATTAAATGTTAACAGTTATCGAATGTTATTATATTTCTATTAACATATAGCTTGAGATTTGCTCTGAAACATTTTTGATATCATCTCCCAAACGTCCTCCATCCTTAGATCGCTAACATTTTTAAAATCCAACCAACCAAGGCCCCGCTCTTCAAAACTTTTTCCACAGAAAGTTATACCAATCTTGTCAGTAGGGTTGAGATCTTTTACAGAGTGCTTTACAATTTCTTTAACAGCTCCGCGAACCCAGCCCGTAGGCTCCACATCACTTGGAATAGAATTAATTTTAAATTCAGCCCTTCGACCGCGAACATTAAAACGTTTAATATTTGTTAACGATTCTCTTACAATTGTAAAACGAGACATCTTTTACTTATATAATTGATAATTTACTAGATAAGATCTCTTGTGAATGACTAGGCACCGAATAAACAGAAATTGAGAATGCTAGCCTTTTATACAAAAAGTTTTAATTTTAAATGTGAATTATATAAGTAAAAATATACAGAATTCTTATTTTAATCTGGGATCGAGCACGAATTTTAATTGCGACAATTTCACCGCACACTTTTAATTTTAAAATAAATTCTCTAGAAAAACACTTCCTCCTGGTATATATCGTGCTAATCTATATCTAACCTCTCCTCATTAAAAATTCCCATAATTCTGTAACCGCAATTTCCTTTAAATATTTTCTAATCTAAGAACCCATTCAACGTACTTTGAGTTTAATTTAAGAACCAACGATACGTATGCATACTTTAATCTGTTTATCAGTGAAAGCAAAAGCCATTCTACAAACCACAAGTTTTATAAAAATTCCTGTGAGGAGGAAATGCTTGATAACACCCTGCTATAAAAGACGGGTCAATATTTAGATTTTTACAGTATATTCAGGGAAAGAAGTCAGGTATGTTGCAGCATAATTAATGTATATGTAAATAAAAAAAATGTTATTACAGAAATAAAATGGATCCTCAAACGCCACCGCCATCATTACCATCATCATTATCATCTTCAAGTTTATCGAGATATTCTGATAGGCCCGAGTATTCTAGCTTTGATGAACTTCTAGATTTACTATTTGGTGGGTTGATTTCATGGCGTGAGTTTCGCAAAAAGGCCGACACTTTGGATGATAAGGATGAGAATTCAATTACATTGCATTCACCTTTCAGCTTACAATATCTTGCTCTTAAGGCGTCGTTTAATTCTCCACAATGGGATGAAGACATATTTAATTATTACCGAAAACAAACCGGCTGGGATAAATTCATATATATGACTACCCCATCGCACATTTGTTACAGCCAGGATCAGCGTGGTCCCATAAGTATCTCTCTCGTAAATGCTTTGCGTAAACAGTTAATATTAAAAAATACTGTCAACTTTAACGAGGCACAAAAATTAAGGCAATTTAATGAAAACATGCCGCTCAGCCAGATAAGAGATAATATGCTGTTAAGTGAAGTATTTATTTCTTATACGGAAAAAGTACTTCCCCTTAGAAATTATGCTCATGAATCTCCAGACTGTGATGCATGTTGTATATATTGCATTCTCGAAGCAGGCGGCCTTTTTCGTCAGATTAAACAATGTGACTATAAATCCTATGCACATTATGATGTCCAACACCAAAAATTTGCAGAAATAAATGAAATCAAATTAAAAAGAAACCACTAAACAATTAACAGGCATTATATTATCAACCCGCCCTGACAAGTAAAGTTTTAATTTAACATGTGAATTATATTGGTGAAAACGTATGCAATTCTTTATTAGAAACACATGGAACTGCTGTTAGAAATCGAAGTTATAATACACTGAATACTTTCAAATGTTTTGAAATAAATTTTTTCTTATCCTTTAGAAACACTTTTAATTATTTTCTGGAAAGCACTTTGTAAAATTTCAATGTAATATGGCACTCAAGCTTACAGGTAACTCTTCTTCGCTCACAGCAAAATAATGCAGCTACATGAAGGTTATGTATGTGTGTGTGTGTCACTTAGTAAATGACATCTATAATCGTGCTATAGAAAAACTCTTGGCAATGGTGGGCACCTGTTGAACATTTGAATATACTTAAGAATGCAAAATTGGTGTCATTCATTCATTGTGATAAATACAAATTCCTCTGATAAGCACGAATTTACTCATAGTCGAAATACAGTGCCAAAGCTTTTGACCACATCTTCAGATAAGAGACGCTCTTGTCTTGCCCCGTATACAAATCTGAAATTCTATTCTGATAACGGAACATAATGATCATGTTAATTTCTTTCTTCTTCTTCCTATCTAAAGTTCAAGGTTGCTACACGAAATTATGCTATGATATAACTCCCGAATTAATGTCTATATTTAGATCTGGAAAAGAAATTGCATGATAATCTTTTAAAGTTCAAGGCTGCTGTTGTTTCAGCATATCGTTTTTCTTATCGCCACCCAAAACATTTACGAGTCTGGGGCATTCAACTCTTATCGGCAAATTTTACGCTGACCAAATCGAGTCGTTTTACTACGCCTTATCAGCGAATTGTTATGCTAAAAGAAATCGAGCCAGACAGTTATTAATCAGCGAATTTTAAACAAATTGCGAATGCTATTTTTAAAACGCTTTTTCGGCTAATTGCAGAAGTCCTCCAGAGATGGCATCTTAAAATTCAATAAGCCAGTAAAATCTATTTGTCTCACCCTGCTCGTATTCAGATATTCGCAAAATAAAAATCCAATTTGCTATTTTTAGCTCAAAACATTAGTATATATACTGACTTAAGAATACCAACCACAATTAGCTTGCTAGTCTCAGGGCTAGAGCGCCTTCCTTCGAATCACAACAACCGAGGTTCGAGACCCGGAAGCCGATTTTGCGCTTTTTAACAGCTGGCAATAAAATTAAAATTCTACATGTGACATCATCCCATCCATTAGACAGACAGTCAGCAAGTGACACACACACACACACACACTTAACCACTATCAGCGATGCTAAAATATCCATTATTCTCACCCTTTAAAGATTCTTGAGAATGTCCCCAATTTTTTCTAAGCTGTATAATTTTATTTCTAATAGTATTGCTAACGGGATCAAAACCGGCTTCATTGCTGGGTGTTAATAAATGGGTATTTTCATCTGATAAAATCTCTTCTTCACGATTTTTATCTTTCAATAAATGTGTTGACCGTCTCTTATGTCTTAGAAGACTATCTTTCCGGCTAAAGAATTTGTTGCATTCTATGCATTTAAACATATTGATGGTTATCTAAACACTAAAAATGATCTGTTGAAATCGATATTTATAACTTATTACTCCCGCCAACGCCAACAACAACACCAACGCCAACATCAACACCAACTCTAACACCAACACCAACCCCAACGCCAACACCATAATAAAGATGTTCATAGGCATGATAAGAGCTGTTTGTAAACCTGGTAAAGGATAGAATTGAAATGTATGCATAGGGGGGGGGGCATTATAAATTGAATCAAATGAATAGCATAGGATGTATGCGCAGAATGGATTAATTACCATAGGCAAGTTTTATGTTTACATCTGTCACCTATAGATTTTAAGTGTGAATTTCCGAACAAAATTAATTCCTTATAATCGAGTTTATAAGCATTGGTATCATTCATAACGATTCTGCAGCTGTTCATATCATCTAATAAGTATAGTTTTTAATGGAGGAGAAGATTTTAATGAAAAGCAATTCGAGAAAACCTGAAGTAATGTTATATCTTTTTTTTTCTTGATACGATAGTGTCTCCATCAATTTGAAGAACGGCGTGACCAATTTCCTATTTGTTACCATCACAGAAAACCCCAAAGGATTTATCAATCTTAAGCTCCAGTTTTCTTATTTCGAAATTGAAGGGAACGTGTCCATGTTAATGTAAATGTATGTGTGAGTGTAGCGAATTCTTCATCATCATCCTCATTGTTAGAGCTAGCTATCGGAAATTCCAGAATAATCTCCAAGCTTACCTGAAGTATTTTGAAGTTTTTATGCTTAGGTTGACGTGTTAAAATTTCACTGTCATTATATTTATCAATCCCAGGATCCATTTTTCAGAATTTACAGTTATTGTTGATCTTAATACTTTGCAACAATTTTTTTCAAATTAGATAATAATGTTGTCTGCGGCAAAGCAATGAAAAATGTTAATAAGAGTTGAGATATTAAAATAGATACGGAATGGGAAAGTCGACGTATACATTTAGGTCTTCCTGCTTTAATTGCAAATCTCAATTTTCATAGTATTGCGCAATTTACAATAAATATGACTACAGTTTTTACGCGATGATGTTAATTAAAATATTTCATCTTAGATCGATTTCTGGTAATAAAAGATAATATGTATAGTGATTATCAAAAACATACGAATATACTACTGCGATATATAACTTGTATTCCAATTTTATTGTATATAAATTCTGTACACATACATCAATATAGTATTTTGCTTTTATAACGTAATGGCAATGAATACCGGCCATTAAAGGATTGATTACATTTATTTATTTTAATTGAATTAATAGGAACATTTATTTTAATTGTGTTAGTGGTTTCTATATAAGAAAACGATTCTGATCAGCTTTATCAGGCCTATGTACAGCTTTACGAGGTCTACGTACAGCTTAATCGTCGTCGCCGTCGGTGTCCCAGGATTCTTCGCTGCGTGTTACCGCATCGAGTCGCATCTTCATCGCCACCACCATCGACTCGATGTTATATACCAGGATGAATATTCTATTACCGTTTATATGATAATACCGCTGTAAATTTAAAAAAAAAGAATTTATTATTTAATTTATTTTCTTGTAAATTTTAAAAACTTACCGATATGAAAGGCTCCAAACCCTCTGAGTACGGGGTGGCTGCGTCGTACCACAAATCCTCATCTCTGATTTTATACAACACAGACACCGGCATTGTAACGTCGTTCACTATTTCAGTTATGGTTATATGAGGATCCTCATATAACTCTACGTTATCGAAAAAGTCTATAATTTTAACAATGATTTCCATGTTGAATGGCTTTTAAACAACTTTTGAATTAAACAATTTGAAGCATCTGTTTAAATACTAAAATAGTGTTCACTTATTTCTAATCAGTTTTATTCATTTATGTCGTTATACATATTATCCTTTGTTATCAGAAATCGACCTAAGATCAAATATTTTAATTAACATCATCGCGTAAAAACATCCGCAAATTTTTGATAGTACTACCAAAACTATGATAATCACTATACATATCATCTTTTATTACCAGAAATCGACCTAGGATCAAATATTTTAATTAACATCATCGCGTAAAAACATCCATAAAAATCGTGTGGAGCATAATCGCGCGACCTATTTTTTTTTCTTGATTACATCTGTTTAAATACTAAAAGAGTGTTCACTTATTTCTAATCAGTTTTATTCATTTATGTTGTTATACATGTAGAAATCAATAAAAGTCACGAATTGAGTTTAATTCAAGTACAAATTTATTTAACAATTAATTACTGATTGCGGATTAATTATAACTTTTATATAAGATTGAAATGTGGGGATGGATGGTCTGTGGTTGAAGTAAGGCAGTGGGTCCGCTCGATTAATTTGTATCCTACACTCGGTCATCCTGAAACAAGTTCGTCTCGAACGTGGATTTTGGTCAGTCATCCCGGTACTGGGTCGTCTCAGCACGTCGGTTACGCCAGGGCTGCTAATGTTCCTCTAACAATTCCTCGAAGTTCTCCTCGCCTTGAATGATGTCGTCTCTCATTTCCGCTCATAACTTCTTGTTTCTTCTGCCCGTTCACCTTCTGTGCATTCGCCCCATAGTTCTTAGAATAACTGAAAATATGTCAAGTCGTCAGGAATAAAATATAAAGTCTAATCAGGATAATGGATTCGTCTGGTTGGGAATGTTGTTTGTAGAATAGATTATTGATATTCGGGGATCGTATCTTCCTCATCTTCCGTACTGGGCGAAGATTCTTCATATGTTGCCCATGGTTTCATATTATCACAACTGGTGGTTGTTGTCCCCGGTCCTTCATGGTTTCCGATTTTAGTGACAGTGTATCGGTCGTTTATGAGTGTTTCTGACACCTTATATGGTCCTAGAAACTTTCGGTGTGTTTTTATGGCTGTGCCGAATTGTGTGCGCCTGATGGCGACGATGTCTCCAATCTCGTATCTCGTGGGTTTCTTCCTTCTACGATTAAAACCTGATGCGTACTCGTTCTGGGCCTTCAGGATGTTCTCCCTTGCTTCTTCTCGGGTTTCGTCTCGTTCTTCACTGAGTAGGTTAAGGATTTCTTCGTCGATTGCTTCTTGAATGCGAGTATCTTCTTACCTTTTCATTCTAACTCCTACTAGAATCTCAAAAGGCGATTTGCCAGTAGACCGTTACCAAGTTGAGTTGATGTATCTTTGTACCTTCCCTGTGTGTTTATACCACTGCTCTGGATTCTTTAGTGATAGCTTGGTCAAAACGGAAATAATCACGCGATGAATTCTCTCAACTTGTCCATTTCCTCTTGGCACTCCTGTAGTTACGCGAGTGTGAGAGATTTTTTCTCGTTTACAGTAATCTTCAAAATTGTTAGCCGTAAAGGCCGATCCGCGATCGGTTATAATACGCGCGGGGCTTCCGAAGATGTCTTGTTGAAATTCGAGTTTGGCTACAACTTCTTCTGTTGTCAAAGTTTTCACTGGGTAGATCCACGTGAACTTGCTGAAACTGTCGATTACTGTGAGAATGTGGCGGTATCCTTTCTTTGTGGCTGAAAGTGGACCTAAGTGATCCACATGGTAACATACGAGTGGGTATTCTTCCTTGGGTAGTGGGTGTAGCCACCCTTCTTGTTTGCCAATTTTCCTGTCAGCGAGTATGCACGGGACACAATTTCTTCGGCAGCTCTGGATTTTTTCTGTTAAGTTGGGAATATCATACTCTCTCGATAAAAGGTCTTTCATTTTTCTCTGGCCGAAATGGCCTTGGTCGTGCACATTTCTTATAACTTCTTTCTGCATTTTCCTTGGATCGGAAAGTAGTCTTGCACCATCTTTCTCCTTGTAGAGTACCCCGTTCGCAGTGACAAAATCTTCGAACGGTCCCTTTTCCAACAACGTTATGATTAATCGCAAGTTCTCGTCTTTTGCTTGTGCTGCTTTTTCTTTTTTATTAAGTCGCTGTTAACAACCATGGCTACTGGATTGCGACTAAGGGCGTCGACATGTCTCATTCGAATTCCTGGGCGGTGCTCTAATTCATAATCGAAGTCCTGCAAGTACATTGCCCATCTTGCTACTCTCGGTGGTCAGTCCGTTTTCTCCATCGTCTTCTTAAAGGCGGAGCAGTCCGTCACGATCTTAAATTTTATACCTAGTAAGTACGTTCTCATCTTCTTTAGTGACATGATGATCGCTAGAACTTCGAGTTCGTAACTGCTATATTTTTCCTGCGCTTGGGTAGTCTTCTGGCTATAAAACAAAACTGGGTGAAGCTTGTCATCATTTTTGCTCCTTTGAAGAAGTATAGCGCCAAATCCGAATTTTGAAGCGTCGGTATGTAGTTCCGTCTCTGCTTCTGGATCGTAAATCAGTAAGACTGGCTGTTGAGATAGGGCTTCTTTTATATTTGAAAGGCATCTTTTTGCTGGATGCCGAAATTCCATTTATGTTCCTTACGGAGAAGGTCGCTAAGCGGCTTGGCTATGCCCGAATAGTTGGGGATGAATTTTCTGAAGTATCCAGATAACCCCAAGAAGCTTTGCAGTCTTTTTACATCTTTTGGCTCTGGAAATTTCCGTAAAGCCAGTAGTTTTGATTTTGACGGTTTGATTTTGCCAGCGGAAATTTCGTAGCCTAAATACTCAATGCGTTTACAGAGGAATTGGCATTTCTTCCATTTGATCCTTAGTCCCCGCTCGGCAGCTACCTTTAACGTTTCCTTCAATCGGTCTATTGCTTCGTCTTCGTCTTTTGCTAATATTATAATGTCGTCCATGTAGATGAGCATGTGGTTCTTTTGGGTTAGATGCTGGAACACTGAATTGACGTATCTTTGGAACACTGTTGGTGATGTGCATAGTCCAAATGGCATTCTCAGGAACTCGTACTGCCCGTTAGGCGTGACAAAACTTGTGTACTTACGACTACTTTCTTCCACCGGGACATGGAAAACCCCGTTCTCCAGATCCAAAGTCGAAAACACTCTTGCGCCATGCAATCGGTCTAATTGGTCCTCGATTATTGGTAACGGAAATCTATCTCTAATTACCTGCTTGTTTAGCCTCCTGTAGTCTATGCAGAGACTTTTTGTCCCATCTTTCTTATTGGCCAATACTACTGCGCTGGGAAATTCAGAATCACTTGGTTGAATAATTCCCTCCGCCAGCCATTCTTGAACTTGTGCATCTACTACTTTTTTTTCTAGTGGCGCCAATCTCCTAGGTTTTGAACAAATTGGACTTTCGTCTTTCAGTATTATCTTCATTTCGAACCTTGCAGATTTGTCTTTCGATGGCCTATAACTCTCGACTAATTCGTGAATTGTGGCTTCGTATTTTGTGTTTCCTATATTTAGTTCTTTGTCTTCATTGCAACAGAGTACTTGCGTTATGTGGTTTGCGTTCTTCTGAACTAGGATTTGTCCCTTTTCTAATTTTATACTTGTATTCTCCAGCACATCACGTCCAACTAGCATTTCCATTTTTAAGTAATGCTCTGACAAAACATGGATTGTGGTATGGAACTGCTGACCATCAATTTCTATGTCGGTTTCAAAAGCACCAAGTGTTTCGACAGATGAACTGGATAGTCCTCGAAGAGTGGTTCCTGCTCTATTATTTACTATTTATTACTCTTCTTCTGCTTGTCAGGGCAATCAACTGCCTAATGTCCATATTTGAGGCAGTTGAAACATTTGCTGCCTAATTCCTTTTTTTTGCAATCCTTAGCCTTATGTCCGGTCCCTCCACAGCTATAGCACTTCACTATTAGGCTCTTGCTGTTTATCTTCACCGGATGAGAGGACCTAGTCGGCTGCAAGTGTTCCCTGAAACTTTTATATGTGTCTAATTTAGCTTTAAAATCTTTGAAATTGTTTGCGCCGTACAAAAGCATTTTATTTTGTTGAGTATCATTGATTCCGTCGATGCAATACTGGATAATCAAAGTTTCTTCGACGTGAGCCTTTGCTCCTATTTCTCTCATCCTTAGAAAGTATGAGCCTTCGATGGATATCCGCTGTGGACACTTTTTCTGAAAATTCTTCTATCAAGAATGCTTTAAGCTCATCCCATGAGTTCAGTGACGGTTGTGATCTCAAAGCTAATTTGGCTGCACCTTTCAGAAGTCTTTTCGCATATAATAGCGTCTCTACCGTAGACCAATTAAGTACTGAAGCTAAGCCCTCTACATCTGTAATCCAAAATTTCACATCATATTCGTCATTACCGGTAAATTCTGGTAAAGCGTTAAATGCATCCTCGAATTTAGTCCTAACCTGACTAGTTCGTTCTGGCACTTGGTCTGAATTTTCCTCAGAGGCATTCTGACGACGTTGTATTGATTCGTTAAGTCTTCTTTCCCTCTCCTCAATGCGACTCTCTCTGCGTGTCAATGACGCTTCTTTTTCTGTTAACAGATCTCTAGTAAGGTTGAGCAAACTCTGACTGGATTCTGATGTTGAAGGTTGATTACTTAATTTTCTTTGTTTACTACTCATGTCTAACTTTTAAAGGTAATTATTTTATCCTTTCGACTTTAATATCTGAACCGCTCAATGGAATTGAAAAAAAATTTATTAATACAACGAGTAATTCGTTTCGTTTATATTTGTAAAGAGCCTTGTAAAAATTCAATGACCCGATTAACTCAAGCTAAGTTCCAGTGTGTACACAATTCCAATTCTTGTCTATAAATTTACTTCCTCTCGTTTTGTTAGTATTCTCTTATATTTTCTTTTTCTTATTTTAGTTAATTTGGTGAATTCACGACTTTTATATTAAGAAATTTTATTTGTGATATTCAATTAAACAACTTCTTAATCATCTCGTTCGGCAAACTACTCTTTCAGTCGTACCTTATGTAATTACGTATTTTTTTTTTATGGAAATTTCCAACAATAAACTCCCATAAAACAGAATAATAATTGCTTGCTTTTACGGATTGAGTGCTGCTGTGTGTGCTGTGATTTGCGATTAACAGGTCTATGATCAGCTTTACCAGGCTTACGTACAGCTTTACCAGGCCTACGTACAGCTTAATCGTCGTCGGTTTCCCAGGATTCTTCGTTGCGTGTTGCCGCATCGAGTCGCATCCTCATCGCCACCACCATCGACTCGATGCTATATGCCAGGATGAATATCCTATTTCCATTTATATGGTAATACCGCTGTAAATTTTAAAAAGAATTTATTATTTAATTTATTTTCTTACAAATTTTAAAAACTTACCGATATGATGGGCTCCAAACCCTCTGAGTACGGGGTGGCTGCCTCGTACCACAAGTCCTCATCTCGGATTTTATAAAGCACAGACACCGGCGTTGTAACATCGTTCACTAATTCATTTATGGTTATATGAGGATCCTCATATAACTCTTCGTTATTAAAAAAGTTTATAATTTTAATTATGATTTCCATGTTGAATGACTTTTAAACAACTTTTGAATTAAACAATTTGAAGCATCTGTTTAAATACTAAAATAGTGTTCACTTATTTCTAATCAGAATTCGCTACACTCACACATTCATTTACATTAACATGAACACGTTCCCTTCAATTTCGAAATACGAAAACTGGAGCTTAAAATTGATAAATCCTTTGGGCTTTTCTGTGATGGTAATAAATAGGAAATTGGTACCGCCGTTCTTCAAATTGATGGAGACACTATCATATCAAGAAAAAAAAGATATAACATTACTTCAGGTTTTCTCGAATTGCTTAAAATCTTCTCCATTAAAAACTATACTCATTAGATGATATGAACAGCTGCAGAATCGTTATGAATGATACCAATGCTTATAAACTCGATTATAAGGAATATCACAAAGTTGTAGCTGTAAAGTTCTTATTTTTCTCATATATTCAAAGATACAGTTCACTTTTCAACGCCTAAAAAAGCCTGATAATTGATAGCACTTATGAAGTTTACTTAGATGACGATAACGAATGGAAAATTGGAAATTCAAAGATTGCAATTGAGGAAGATTAGATTAGGTCTACTGTAAAACTTTGTATAGTAAGGATGAGTTGAAAGATTATCAAGATATCTTAGAAGAGAATACAGGGTTATAAATATCGACTTCAACAGATCATTTTTAGTGAAGAAGATAAATGGGACGTTAATTTTAAGAATATTGCGAAAACATTGTGTTAGCCACCCTCTGATTCCTTTATTTATAAAGTTATAAACAGCTTTATTATGGTGTTGGCGTTGGGGTTGGTGTTGGTGTTGGCGTTGGTGTTGATGTTGTTGTTGGCGTCCATCCGGGATGAGCTTAGTCGTCGTCGTCGGTGTCCCACGATTCTTCTCTGCGTGTTACCGCGTCGAGTCGCAGCCTCATCGATACCACCAGCGACTCGATGTTATATTTTAGAACGAATATTCTATTTCCATTTATATGGTAATAGCGCTGTAAATTTTAAAAAGAATTTATTATTTAATTTATTTTTCTTATAAATTTTAAAACTTACCGATATGATAGGCTCCAAACCTTCTGTGTACGGGGTGGCTGCCTCATACCACAAATCCTCATCTCTCATTTTGTATAACACAAACACCGGCGTTGTAACGTCGTCCACAATTTCACTAATAGTTATATGAGGATCCTCATATAACTCTACGTTATCAAAAAACTCTATAATTTTATCAATGATTTCCATGTTGAATGGCTTTTAAACAACTTTTGAATTAAACAATTTGAAGCATCTGTTTAAATACTAAAATAGTGTTCACTTATTTCTAATCAGTTTTATTCATTTATGTCGTTATACATATTATCCTTTGTTATCAGAAATCGACCTAAGATCAAATATTTTAATTAACATCATCGCGTAAAAACATCCATTAAAATCGTGTGGAGCATAATCGCGCAACCTATTTTTTTTCTTGATTGCATCTGTTTAAATACTAAAATAGTGTTTACTTATTTCTAATCAGTTTTATTCATTTATACATACATATTATCTTTTATTACCAGAAATCGACCTAGGATGAAATATTTTAATTAACATCATCGCGTAAAAACTGCAGCCATATTTATTGTAAATTGCGCAATACTATGAAAATTGAGATTTACAATTAAAGCAAGAAGACCTAAATGTATACCTCGACTTTCCCATTCCGTAGCTATTTTAATATCTCAACTCTTATTAAGATTTTTCATTGCTTTGCCGCAGACAACATTATTATCTAATTTGAAAAAAATTGTTGGAAAGTGTTAACAGCTTACTTCGACTTTCCCATTCCGTAGCTATTTTAATATCTCAACTCTTATAAACATTTTTCATTGCTTTGTCGCAGACAACATTATTATCTAATTTGAAAACAAAAAATTTGGAAAGTGGGAACAGCTTTTGATGTATGCAAAGTATTTAGATCAACTCTTCTAGTCAGCCTTAAACCACGCAACAGTCGGGAATAAAGCTAACAGTCGCTAACAAGCAATTCTTAAAAACTCTTGGTCTTAAGTTAAAAAATGAGTGAAATACTCGATATTACTCAAGGTGCTAGCTATGATAATAGTATCACAGCTACTCTCCGTTTTTAGCATCATATAAGAATAGCGATGAAGTTCGAATATCATTACAACATCAGGATTTGTATATTTTACCAAGTGAAAGCTCCTTATATATAGAAGGCGCGATAACAAAATCAGATGGGTTGGCCTCAACAACGGCAAAATTAACTAATAACGCCATAGCGTTTCTATTTGACGAAATTCGCTATGAATTAAATGGCGTAGAAATTGATCGCACGAGATATCTGGGATTTGCTACTACAATAAAAAATTACATATCTTTAAATCAAAATGAAAGCAATGTGTTACTAAATGCGTCCTGGTCTCCAGATAATTCAATATTACCTACAAGAGGATTTTTCAATTTTTGTATTCCTTTAAAGTTGTTGCTCGGCTTTGCTGAAGACTATAAGAAAATTGTTATAAATGCTAAACATGAAGTTATATTGATTGGAAGTAGAGGCGATGAAAATGCTTTTATATCACCAAACGATGAAGTTAAAATAGATATTTTCAAACTACAATGGCGAGTACCCCACATAAATGTAGCTGATGAAGAAAAACTATCGCTGCTTAAGTTAATCGATACTGGACGGCCAATACAAATGAGTTTTCGTAGTTGGGATATATACGAATATCCTATCTTACCTACAACTGTCGATCATAATTGGACAATTAAAACATCTACTCAGTTAGAAAAACCTCGATATGTAATTTTAGCACTTCAAACGGATCGAAAAAACGAGAAGAGTAAAGATGCAAGCAAGTTTGATCGTTGCGATCTTTCAGATGGTAAGCTTCACTTAAATTCTGAAACATTTCCATATGAAGACTTAAACATTAAATTTGATCGTGAGAGATATGCTTTATTGTATGATATGTATACGAAATTCCAACAATCGTATTATGGGCGGATGCATCAACCGCTGCTTACCCGAGAGAAGTTCAAGGAAAGCGCTCCAATTGTTGTTATCGATTGCTCACATCAAAACGAGGTGATCAAATCAGGACCAGTCGATATTCGTATACAGTTTAAAACACTAAGTAATATTCCCACAAACACAACCGCTTTTTGTTTGCTTTTGCATGACAGAATAGTCGAATATAGTTCATTGGCGAGTGAAGTTAGAAAAATAATTTAAGGCAACAAATGGCTGCAATTGTGGATATCCAAGGATTTAAAGACGATCATAACAAGTTTATTGTGAAGGAATTGGCAATTTTGACAAACGGAAACCAAATACAGCACTTTATTTTTCAACCTCCATTCAGATTTAAGGATTTAACACCTGCAAGGAGAAGAGAAGCGAAATGGCTGCATGATAATTACCATGGATTAAATTGGCACGATGGATATATTCCCTATCATAAATTACATGCTGTAGTGACTCCTTTAATAGGAAACAAAGTAGTTTATGTGAAAGGCTGTGAAAAGGCTTGCTGGATCAAAAATACATTTGGTGAAGGTGTAATAGTATATAATATGGAAGAAGAATTGCAGTGTCCTAATATAGAATGTTTAAAATCCTTCTATAGTAACACTCCCTGCTGTTTATGTCATCAGGGACAATGTGCTCAAAAAAATGTGTACCTGTTTAAAAATTTTTTAGATAATAGCAAGAAATAAGAAAGAAATATATAGAATTCATATTAATAAAAAGACTTATTAAAATTAAATATTATTTTTTTTATTAATTTTATTCCTCAACATCCATTTCATTAATTTTATAATGATTCCAGGCATATGTGGAAATGCCATCATCCCGAATAAATCTTTTATCGTCTAAATAACTTAAGGCTATCTTATTTATAATTTGCGTGTATATATTATGAACTATAGATTTAAAGATATACATATTTCCATATATTATTTTCTTCTTATACAAACAGTCTCTATAATTATTTAAATCAATATTATCTTACGCAGTTTTCTTTACCCCTTTGGCTTTTTTTATTAAATCGCATTTGTCAACGTCTAATGAATACATTTTAGCTCTTAGTCCTATAAATTCCTTTATAGTTTTGCCATTTGCTTCGTCTTTCATATACCCTACAATTTTTTTGTTTCTTAAAGGTATTTGGTAAGGGTTATCGAGTGTATATTCTGAAGTATCAAAATGTTGGTTAATATCATTTAAAATATCGTTATAAAAGTCATCAGTAAAAATAGTATATATGAAGGAATCAGTATCCATGTAATTTAGCATTACATTTTGTCTGTATTTAGGTTTCACATATCCATAATGAAAATCATACATTTTCAGTTTGGATAATTCTAAAACGCAAAATCCTAAGTAAAGGGGTTTGTTGTAATATGATTTGATTCTATTAAGTTGTATTGCGACTAAATCCTCAGTAAAATGAGTAGAGCTATGAAAATTAGGCTTCGCAATAAGAGCTCGTGCCCCCAGTGATTTACCCCTGCTTTCGCATTTCGTTACAAGTCGAACATCCTTTCTTTTGTCGACATTTTCCATGGTTTTTCCATATACGGCATTATTTAATAATTTGGAAAAAAAAATTTCAAAGGCATTCTGAGCCTGAGTGCTATAATAAGTATTTTTTGATATATAATTTTTAAGCCAGTCTGATTGATTAAATTGCAATACTCTATGAATCTTTTGAAGTTTCAAGCCATTTTTAAGACACTGCTGAAGATTTAAGTAATGAATTACATAGCGTGATTTATTATTTAAATCTGCTATTAGTTTAGGAAACTTCGATTTTGGAGGTGTCTTGTTTTCAACACAATAAGGTAAGTCGTTGTGATCATCATGTATTGATCTAGGATACTCTAAATCTACTTCAAATATGTAGCCAATATTAGAATCTTTCGCAATGTTTAAAATATCGATATTTTTGGATTCAACCCATTTAAAACCAGAGTGAGGAAGGAATTGCGACATAGCCCAACCGTATAAATTATTAGCATCTAGGTTAGTTATATAGGAAGATTGTTTGGTTTTATCAAAATCTGGCAAATATTGATTGTTGGCTTTTGTGTGTCTTTGCGAACATGGCGTAATGCCACCTCTGATCCCCTTTTTAATGAAATTGTACATATTAATATCAGTGAAAAGTTCGAGATTGATTTGGGTTGTCTTCAACATTGCATCCCAGGACAAGCCTGGCGTTGTATAATACTGGCAGGGATCCAAAGAATAGATATTTATACAAAGTTTTCTAAAGTTTTCAAATATATCCGTTAAAAGTAATACGTCGGTTGTTAAGTAAATCTCCAAATAATCCCACAAGTTTTTGCATTTAAATGTTCCCCATACTTTTTGAGCATGCTCATAATCACTATCAGAACATGTGCTATTTGTTAGCTTATTATCAAATTTGTTTTTGGGTGGAAGAATGGTCTCCTCCAAACGCTGCCAAGAGTTTATGTATTCATAAGTAAAAACCCCCTTTCGTCTAATTAAACTGAAGGCCTCTTCATCCTTATACATATTTCTAACGGCTTTTAGATCTTGAGGACTTAAATAACTTGCTAGCATTTCCAAGCTCGATTGCATAAATCGGGTTGAATCAAGAAAGCGTAATTCTATTGTATCAATTTCATTAATATTATATTCGCTTGGAAAGCGAAATATATAATTCTTTGTTTAGCGGAATAATACTTATTTCGCCATCAAATTGAGAAAGTGCTTTAACAAATAGATGGCAATCTTATCCCGCAAAATTATGCAAAAAGATGGGGAAAAATTTAGGTACACGATATTTTATATTACACTCGTTGTGAGCAGGGCCTCTATATTGAACAGTTAAATGACAATGACCCGCTACTCGATCTGAACCTAATTTATAATTACAAATGTGACATATTGCATTTTCTTTTTGCATGCTTATATCTATATACCTTGTTAAAGATAGCATTGGCTTAGGTTTGCTTATACATATATTCGGCATAAAGATAGTTTATGATACTAAATATTGTACAAATTGGACTGCAGAATTTATAAATTTTAAATTTATCTAACTTACTGTCAAACGAACATTTTATATTACACTAAACCCTCGATATTCGCGGGGGATGCGTTCCCAAAAAACCTCGCATATATTGAATTCGCGAATGTTGGGGTTAGTCCGCGAAGTAAAGTATGGGGTTGCGTCCCAGAAATGTCAGAAATCATAGTATGTATATATAAATATGTTAATAAACATCGAATTTTCATATGTAAGGAATAAATTAAATCAAAACTATAAATAAAAAATGTCTTTTAACTCAAAAATATTCAGGTGTTCATTTAAAAAATTAAACAAAATAATTTCTACATACATAATAAATTCATATCCAAGTCCAGGTTTGCTGTTATCGCCAGGATTCGGTTCAGTAGCTGATGAGCGGGTGGAAGTAAAAAACCTTAAAATTGTAGGTTGTTTTATCTCTGCTTTTTTCCCCTCTAAAATTAATTTGTATGGCAAAAACGAATTATCCAAGCCTTTCTTGAATGCAGAACTTCTTATAGGATTTATATCAATCGATTTGGCAAAACTTCTCGCTTCATTGATACTTTTAGCCAAGTGTTCAAGGTTCTTAATTGAAAGGTGGTCGATGGGTTCAACTTCTTCCTCATTCTGAACTGGTTCACCCTGCTCTGATATTTCTATGAGCTCGTCGACTGCCAGTTCAGCGTCATGAAGATTTATGAGCTCATGGATGTCGCTTTCTTCAAGGTCAAGAAAGCCGTCGCCTCCAATTCTTCTCCCAAGAGTAACTAAATCTTGAACATCAATTTCAGAATCAACAGAATCTCTAGAAACACAGTCTGGCCAAACTTTCTTCCACACCGCGTTCATTGTGGTATTTTTTACACCATTCCATGATGCTTTGATATTGCTGATTGCATCCAAAACACTGTAACTTCGCCAGAAGTCCCGAAGTGTTGGTTTATTAGGTCCATCGGTGGCTTCCTAGTTTTTCTTAAGTACAGTTTCTTGAAAACCGAAATAATGCCTTGATCCATTGGCTGAATTATTGAAGTAGTGTTCGGTGGCATGAAGACTACTTTAATGTTAGGATTTAAACTGTTGAGGGCTTCTGAATGACTGGTTGCATTATCGAGGATGAGCAGCCCTTTAAAATTTATGTTCTGTGCCATGTCCATGCTTTTTTGTTTGATCTCCAGTGTACGGGAAGATCTTCCTTTTTAACATTTTTGAAAGCACGAGGATTTTCTGACTGATAGATTAAAAGTGGTTTGCACTTGAAATCTCCTGCAGCATTTCCACAAAATAGGAGCGTTAACCTATCTTTGGAGGCTTTAAATCCAGATGCTCTTTTCTCTTCTTTAGAAATGTACGTTCGTCCTGGCATCCGCTTCCAATAAAGGCCCGTTTCATCCGCATTAAAAACTTGTTGAGCTGTATATCCACCAGCCTCAATAATATATTTTAGCTCTTGCGGAAAGTTTTGAGCTGCAACATGATCTGCACTTGCAGCTTTATCTGTAAAATGGATGTTGTGCAGGTTATGGCTTGCCACAAAATCTTCAATTTTTGATGTTGTGTTATTTTCTTCCTGCTGCTTAAAATGGTCATAAATTTTTTTGCTTTTGTCGTTATGGAAATTGTGTCGATTCCTATTTTCTTTTGGTTATTGTCTTCAATCCAATGCATCAGTAACGTTTCCATCCTTTCCAGAAGTGGGTTTCTGGTGCGTTTGAGTTTTTTTGCAGACAGTGGTGTAACGTTCTTAATGGACAGCTTTATGGCTTCCTTTTTGGACCTTATTGCACGAACTGTAGATTCATTTATATCCAATTGGCGTCCGAGTTCTGATGGCCCTTCACCCTGCTCCAAACGCCTAATAATTTCCATTTTCGCCTCCAAATCTAAGACCTTCTTTTGTCTCTTTTTAGGATGTTCTCTGGATGACGAAGGTCGTTTAGATGTAGACATTTTCTTTCTAATCAATTGCACATTAACACATTAACAAATTGTTTAATGATAAAAATAAAACTTACTGAACAATAGCTATCACACACAAAATGTTTATCGCTTGATCACTTAGATGTAAAGAATTTTTATTTCTAATTGCTTGTGAACACTTTTAGAAAATAAATGAGAAAATTAAAAGTTACTCATCTGCAGTCATTTCACAAAATTTTCACAAAAGTGACGTGGCTTATTTGAATTAAAAGAAAAACCACAGATAAAATCAGATATAAAACGTAAGAACAACGCGTAACAAAGCATGGCAGAAGGCGAGTAGAAAATTTAGTCCACTGAAATAAATTCCGGGGATTCACACAAATCTGTACATAGGCATTCGTGCATAGATGCAGCAGAATATGTGAACGAAAACGCAAAACAGATAGCTGAAACACAACGTTAGGTGATTTATTCACAATGGATACAATTTTAAAGGGGACTACACACATAAGTTGTTCGCAGTATACACATTTGAAAATCGCGAATAAAGGCCGTGAATATTGAGAAGTGGTGGTAAATATGCAATCGCGTATAAGCGAATTCGCGTATCTTGAGGTCGCGTATATCGGGGGTTTAGTGTATATGCAAATGAGCACGGAACATGTTCCTGGATTATAGTTGTTGATGAAGAAAGCGGATCAGGAACACAAGTGGCTACATCTTGTAAGATGCACTCAAAATCGGCGTAAATAACAAAAGGAACCTGGAGTTTTTTATGATGACCTTCGAACTTCAATTCAGCTTTATCCGGAGACGGGAGAATGGAGACAATTTTACTGCACGCAGTTCGGTGAATATCCAGGGCTTTTTCCGCACGAAAATATTGAAGGCAGGTGTTGCAGAAGTAAATCTGATGCTCCGATAACGTCACTTGATTTCGAATCAATCTAGAAAGGATAATTGTACATTCAAATATAAATATATTAGTAAATGTTTTCTCTACAAACATGTCTTACCTTGACTTATCTTTAATCCAAACGTAATAACTTCGTATCTCATCTTGAATTAGCAGTCAGTTGATGTGCGTAGCTTTCTCTTACTTTGTGCAATAATATGGCCCCACAATATTATACGAATGAATGTAATTTTGTTCGTATCCAAACACATTTACACTTATTAAGGGGTTCAATTCTTCAAAACGTACTAAGTTCGGAAGTCTGAAAGGAAACTCTAGCTGACCAAAATGAAGAGTAATTCCATTTCTTAGGGTTAAGGTGCCAGCAGTGATCTCACTAATTCCATAACGATGAGGGACGATAACTGTGAGAACTGGAATCAGGGTCGAGAGAATAGCCCATTTAAAGCAGTACTCATCTGAATTTCTAACATTAATACAAACATGTTCGCGTTCAATATAAGTTGTTAATGGTAAATAATGTCCTCCTTTTATCGGTTTATACTGATTCACATAAACCTCAACATGGACAATCCTTATAAGTGACCAACCGCCATCTCTCTCTTGAAATTCCTCCATTTAGGAAATTAGTTTATCAGTCATGTTTTCATAGATTTCTGACAATAGTTCCCTACTACGAATTACTTTAATTTTGGATTGGAAAGACACAATATCATATTCATCTTCTTCGTCATCTTTCTCAGACATTTTAATGTACTCTGCAAACAACTCGAAGTTTAATTTATATGAGTTATGTTTGCTTAATAAATACAGCAAAGCTTCTAGAATTAGGTTTTTCTTCAACTGAAAAAATTGTCTGGTATCTAAAAGCATTTCATCTACATTTTCAAACAGAAACGTTTCAATCCTTTCATTAAAGGAGCTTTTTACAGTTTTAAAAGTAGCATTTATAGGTACTGCGGCATTCTTCTTATGCTTATTGGTACGAATGTGATATTCCCATTCTTCTGGATGCATTTCTGCTTTACACGTCTCACAGTATTTAAATGAAACTTCATCAAATCTAGAGCTACCAGCATCCAATAAATCTTGATGAGAGATAACCATCGCTGCGTCTTTACTTTGTTTTTCCCCTTGACTTTCACCTTGATTTAACAAATTCACATTTTGTTTTTCACCTTGATTATGTGCACTACGCAAATGCTTCCGAAGACCATCCAATCTTTTAAACAATTCTCCACATATATCACAGAGATGGCCGTCGCCATGCATAACCCTATATTGTCTCTCTAACGTCGCCAACTTAGCGAAAGCCTTTTGACATGCTTCACACACAAAACTGTTCATCTTGAGAACCTCGAGGGATAAAATTCCGAACTAAACTGAAATAACTTTTGTGAACTTACAGTTAGGTACCAGTAAAACGCGTCTTTTATTAGACGAATTGATCACAAACAATTTAAATTATCATAACACATCAAATTTAGGAAACCGCAATATCCTGCTTTATGTTGTCTCGTTTAGCTGATAATGAAATGATATTTTAATTTATCTTACTCCAGCACCAGGAAATTGAAACCACATTGAATTAAAACTCTATGAACGAAGTACACCTTTATCAGCTAAACGAAAAACATGCAAATCAAATTTAGGAAACCGTAATATTCCGCTTCCCGGAAGCAGCACTAAATGCACACTTAAATACATTTTAAGAAGAAATATTCCCATAATTTCTCTGCAATTTCCCTGTAAATTCATCATTAGCACAAAACGTGTTTAAACACGAAATTATTTAACAAATATCTTCCACAAAATATCTAGAAAATGTTCATCACAATTTTAACTTAATAACTACTGACCATATTCAATATCTCGGAAATGACCTCAAGATATATTACTGCCCAAATTACGTAATCCTACACTAGCAACTTATTTTATCATCACTCATAGTAAAAGCTTCCGCCGAAAATATCCGGCATAGTAAAAACTCAAAACAACAAACTCTTATCACGAGCCCAGGTCCGCACTTCCCAGGTTCATTTACAAAACCTTATCACCCAACGACCTCAACATTGCCACAAAATTATTCATTTCTACAGAGGCATCAGCTCCCTTATCAATTAGCTTAACATTCGTTTCTATATCCATGATCCTGGTCCAGGTCCAGATCCAGACCCAGGTGCAACTCATACTTATCTTTACACGCGCGCCGCCGCCAAAACAAAACAATCTACAAAATTTACCTTCGGAATCACGCAACCAGTCCCTTATCTCCAGCCAGCGAAGGCCAGCGCTTCGACACTTAAAACTGTTACAATACATCTCCTTTCGCTTACTGAGTGGTTAATCTATAAAAAAGAAAATAATAATAATAATATGCAAAATAATTTTAAAAACTAACCGTCCGCAACCCATTTAAATTCTCCGAATACGGAGTGACCACCTCACACCACTCACACCCCCATCCTTACCTGTACAACAGGTTTATCGGGGTCAGCGGAGAAGTCGCCAGCTCCTGTAGCCGCTCATAAGGGTCCTCATAAAACCTCTTAGGTATCCAACACTTTAACGACTTCTGTAATAATATTATCTATTTTGGCGAATGTTAAAACCCTTAAGTGGTTCATTGCTTAAATAATATCCGCTTATCTCTACTCATCGAGAAGCAAATTACACACAATTTATACGGAATATATTAATAAAATTGCGTTAAATCCATTTGACGATAAAAGATTTTATAAGAGAAGATGGTATCCAAACCAACGCTTGGGGTCATTTTAGAATAATTGAAATAAATGAATGCAAATAATGTATTATTGTATATTTAAAAATTGTGTTCTATTACAATGATCTTTTTAACAATGTTCTTGAAAATTACTATCCCATTTCTTTTCTAGTTTTGATCAATTATTTTGTTATTATCTAAATTTTTTTTTTAAAGGTATATATTTCTTAGTGCACATTTTCCTTAATAAACTGCACAGCACAAAACATTAATGTAAAGGAAATTTAAATGATCCAAATTTGGACACTTGTGTTTGCGGGAAAATTATTGTGAGTTTTAAATTGAATACATAGAATAAAGCATAATATCTCTCCCGATCAAAGTCTTCATATGGGAATGTTTCAGAATTTAACTTTAATCACACATATGTCTCCTCATCCGGACTATCCCAGTCCTCCTCTCAGGTCTGTGAACAGCTTTTGACAGCTCCGTGAACAACTTTACCAGCTCTATAAAACAGCTCAAACGGGTCTATGAACAGCTTTACCAGGTCTGAGAACAGCTCTTATCAGGTCTATGAACAGCTTTACCAGGTGTATGAACAGCTATATCAGGTCCACTATCAGCTTTAACAGGTCTAAGAAAATCAATTGTAGCCTCCAAGACCGAATACCCAAAATCCAGGTCCAGATCCAAGTCCAGGTGCAAATCAAAGAAGAAGAAGATCAATTGTAGCCTCCAAGACCGAAAACCCAAAATCCAAGATGGCAGACAGTTGGTTTATCTTACTAAACAATCTCCGACCTTGATCTTTGACCTTCGGAACCCCATTCCCTTATCTCCAGCCATCTGCTCCCCCAAAAATTGTTATGGGGTTTCTGGACCATTGAAAATGAGCAAAAATTTGACGTCAGACCTCGATTTCCCGCACAATTTAACCTATTTTAAGGTGCTCATTGCTCATTTGGTCTAGAAACCCCATATTTTAACTACTATACATATATTTTAATTAATTTGCGTTTTATTTCTCCTTTCCTGACATATGTCTAAACCCTATTTGTCTATTATCAGCTATAACAGGTATAAGTACAAATTTACGAACAGCTTTAACAGGTCTATGATCATCTTTACAAGGTCTATGATCAGCTTTACCAGACCTACGTACAGCTTTTACTAGGTCTATGAACAGCTTTACCAGGTCTGTGAACAGCTTTTACCAGGTCCTTGATCAGCTTTACCAGGTCTTTGATCAGCTTTACCAGGTCTACGAACAGCTTTACCAGGTCTGTGAACAGCTTTTACTAGGTCTTTGATCAGCTTTACCAGGTCTTTGATCAGCTTTACCAGGTCCTTGATCAGCTTTACCAGGTTTGGAGGTTGAAAAATAAAGTGCTGTATTTCTAATCGTCGTCGCCGTCGGGGTCCCAGGATTCTTCGTGGCGTGTTAACGCATCGAGTCGCATCCTCATCGCCACCACAATCGACTCGATGCTATAAGCGAGGATGAAAACCCTATTTCCATTTATATGATAATAACGCTGTAAATTTAAAAAAAAGAATTTATTATATAATATATTTTCTTACAAATTTTAAAAACTTACCGATGTGATGGGGTCCAAACCCTCTGAGTACGGGGTAGCTGCCTCGTACCACAAGTCCTCATCTCGGATTTTATAAATCACGTTTACCGGTGTTGTAACATCGTTCACTAATTCATTTATACTTATATGAGGATCCTCATATAATTCCAAGTTACTAAAAAAATTTATAATTTTAATTATAATTTCCATTTTCAATGGCTTTCAAACAACTTTTGAATTAAACAATTTGAAGCATCTGTTTAAATACTAAAATAGTGCTCACTTATTTCTAATCAGTTTTATTCATTTATGTCGCTATACATATTATCTTTTGTTATCAGAAATCGACCTAAGATCAAATCCACAATTTTTGATAGTACTACCAAAACTATGATAATCACTATACATATTATCTTTTATTACCAGAAATCGACCTAATATCAAATATTTTAATTAACATCATCGCGTAAAAACTGCAGCCATATTTATTGTAAATTGCGCAATACTATGCAAATTGAGATTTGCAATTAAAGCAGGAAGACCTAAATGTATACCTCGACTTTCCCATTCCGTAGCTATTTTAATATCTCAACTCTTATTAACATTTTTCATTGCTTTGCCGCAGACAACATTATTATCTAATTTGAAAAAAATTGGAACATCTTCATACAAAAATAATTTTGGATAATATTTGCAATTTAATTGAATTAACAGATTATAATGCGCTTATTACTGCATATAAAAATCTAGATTTATTAACTCCTGCTATTAAAGACAAAGTAGCCATTTAATTATATATTTCAATTATTTCTTTGTAGAATAAACCTTTCATTAGTGATTATCAAAAGCATGGGAGGTGCTTTCTTAAACTATCTAAAACTGATTCAACAGCGTATAAAAAATTCAAGGATATTTGTAGGAGTTTGCACTTTCAAGATGTTTTGCTTTTGCTGCAAAAAGAAGAGAAGAAGATCAAAGCAGTCGCAGAAAAAGTAGTTCAATTTAATATTATCCCCAAGATGCAATATGTTCCAATGTGGGAGCGTAAGGGGCCCTGGGAAACATATGCTGTCAGTAGTATAAATATGCGGGTTCTGCCCCAAATGTGCAATGTGCACCTTAAAATTGGTTAAATTGTGAGGGAAATCGAAGTCTGACGTCACATTTTTGCACATTTTCAATGGTGCAGAACCCGCATAACAATTTTTGGAGGAGCAGTTTCGGTCTTGTAGGCTACAATTGAGAGATAAGGAATGCAGAGATAAGAAAGCGTGATTCCGAAGGTCAAAGGTTAAGGTTGATGATTGTTTAGTAAGATAAGGCACCTGTCGGCCATCTTGGATTTCGGTCTTGGAGGCTACAATTGAGAGATAAGGATTGTCGGCCATCTTAGGAGCAGAAGAGAGATAAGGATGTCGGCCATCTTGGATTTTGGGGTTTTCGGTCTTATAGGCTACAATTGAGAGATAAGGAAGAGAGATAAGGATGTCGGCCGTCTTGGATTTCGGGTTTTCGGTCTTGTAGGCTACAATTGAGAGATAAGGAAAAGAGATAAGGATTGTCGGCCATCTTGGATTTTGGGTTTTCGGTCTTGGAGGCTACAATTGATCTTCTTCTTCTTTGGGTTTGCACCTAGACTTAGATCTGAACCTTGGAACTTAACCTGGATTGTTAAGTAAGATAAGGCACCTGTCTGCCATCTTGGATTTTGGGTATTCGGTCTTAGAGGCTACAATTGATCTTCTTCTTCACCTGTGCTCGTGTTCAAGATAAGAGTTTGTTGGTTTGAGTTTTTAATTACGAAGTACAGCTTTATCAGCTAAATGAAATAACATGATGCGAATTTAATTGGAAAACAGAATATTGCGTAATAAAGATTTCATCACTTTGAGTAAATAGATGAAGATTATTTTTTATTTCGTTTGCAAATTCTTATTTCTATGATATCATTTGTTTTCAAGCAAGTTTTAACATGTTTTTCTGGTCGAGCTGTGATTGATAAGCGAGCTGGTGACTGCGTAGAAATTAATAATTTGGCGGCAATGTTAAGGTCGTTGAGTGATAAGGTTTTGTAGATGAATCTGACCTCGTGCTGAAAATAAGAGTTTGTTGTCTTGAGTTTTTAATTACGAAGTACCCCTTTATCAGCTAAATGAAATAACATGATGCGACTTTAATTGGAAGCAGAATATTGTAACCTCGAACTTTAAAAGATTATCATGCAATTTCTTTTCCAGATCTAAATATAGCCATTAATTCGAGGTCATATTATTAAATAATTTCGTGTTTTATGCAACTAGCAAGTAAGTCATTCCACCGATTACGCCATCTGGACCTTGATTACTAGTTAATATAACACCATTGAGGAATAGTTAAAGGAATTTCTGTAATTAGGGAAAAAAATCTGATGTTTAAAAATAACATGCATCGCTTTGCATAAATCCGTTAATAAGTATTAAACGTCTAGTCAAGATAGCTAGAATGGCTTCTTTCGGTACTTTGGAGAGGTTTATCATGTGAAGAACTTGCAAAGAAAATAAATATCTCTTCATAGCCTTAAACTTCGTTTCTTTATGATTCAGCCGTGATAATCTTAATAAGGGAAACCATTGATTCGTAATTATGCTTTAAATTTATATCAAACTAGCAGCTACCAAATCCAACCAAACAATTGAACTGCAGAAGAAATTAACAAGATCATTGGCGTTGTTGTAGCAAACTATCAAAATAACCTTTTCAAAATTTATAGAGAAATACAGCTGAACCAATGAAAGAAATTTAAAGCGCATTAAACAAGGCTTTAATAATCGTATTGAAAGCTTTCTATTGGAAAATGATGATGAAGGAATATTGAATCCAAAACAATTTTTCTACAAAATCAAACCTCAAGTTATAAATCTTCTTAAAGCAAGTTTACAGAAACACAATGCTATAAAGTTCAATATTGAATTATTTTGCAAATTTATGAAATATGCTAAAACTGATGATGTAGATGAAAACGAAGTAAGTAGCTTTAGATATAAAATCTTCTCAGGCAAAGATGAACATAGCATCCGATAATTTTCAATTTCCAGACATACTCGCTAGAATGATGAAACAAATTATTGCAAAATCTGAAGAATTTCAAGAAATTGATAGCGGTTGGGCTCTTCTAAGAATCATCCACATTGAAGTGGAAGTATGATTGTCGTTTATTTATTAAAGCCTTAGATATAGTTAAAGATGCAATAAATATTATACCATTAAATAAGGAGCGATATGTGGCAATCGCGAAAAGAATTTATGCTGCAAGAAATCAAAGGATAGAAATTATATATTTTTAGATTCATATAGAGTTATGCCCTCTAGCATAGAAAAATTAGCGAATAATTTATCTGACGAAAACTTAATATTAACCTGATCCTTTTATAAAAACCACGATTTATTTAATTTAATGTTGGGAAAAGGGGTTTTCCCTATGAATATCTTAATTGCTTTGAATAATTTAGTGAAAATTCATTGTCTATGCAAAAGTATTTTGATAATAAATTTACAGATACGAAGTGTTCTGATAATGATTATGCGCATACAACAAACGTTTGTAAAGCATTCGAATGCAAAATATTTGTAGACTATTTATATTGTCATTATTATATAGCACCAGGATTATTTTGGGATGCTATGCTTAAGTATACAAAGATTCAATTACAATAATTATTAACTGACGGTAATGTGTATAACTTTGTATGTTCTCGCAGGCATTCTACTGCTAATAATAAGTATATGGAAAATGTTACCCCATCACAAAGCTCAACATATTTAATTTACCTCGATACCAATAATTTATATGGGTGTGACATGTCTGAATTCTTACTATATGAGTAATTTCAATGGGATAGAAAATACGGATATCGATATAATGAGCATTCCTCAAAGTTCAGAAATTGAATATATATATTTGAAGTAGATTTAACTTATCTAGAATCACTTCATGACTTACACAATGATCTACCATTTTGCGCAAATAATATAAAAATCCCCTGAATTAGGCTCAAGGAAATTGATATGAGATACATTTCATTATATAATCCATTATAGAAATCTCTAAAAAGTAGTTTAAAGTTTGAATTGAAGTTTTCATGCATTCATAGAGCTCTTTGATTCAGACAATGGAATTGATTAAAACAATATATTGATCTTAGTACTTTGCATAGATCAAAAGCTGTTAACACTTTCCGATCTTAAGCTCTTATGATGGAATTTGTATTTATCACGATGAATGACACTAATTTTGTGTTCTTAAGTATATTCAAATGTTCAACAGATGCTTACTATTGTCAAGACTTATTCTAATATCACCATTAAATCTATTGGTTGGAGCAAAGTTCGGTTTACTAAAATTATCACAGTTTAAAAAATTATTAACTTTATTTTTGGTTTGTCTTTTACTTTGTTTGCATTAGCAAGTATAAACATGTATTTGAAAAAGGGTATACCCCAAACAAAATGTGATTACAAAATACTAAATTTCTTCGAAATAAAAACACTCGTAATTCACTTAATCAATTTTTATTTAAAATCGGCAGAGTTCTATTAACTCTTCCTGACATATCATTATTTTATATAATTAATTTACATATTTCTAAATCCTGGTATTTCGTCCATTTTGTTTTCGATAAATTTTAAATTGCAATCTTCATCCATCTCATACACAGTGTTGTTGATCTCCACTGTTTGAATCTCTGACTGCGGTTCCACTGATTGATGATTTTCGAAAATGAATTTTACAAAGCATATTGTCAATACAAGAACATCTTTTTGTCTCTGAAATTCCTCCATTTTCTGAATTATAGGCTGTGTTACTTTATTTAGATATTCCTGTTTAATATCACCATCCTTAAGATTTGTATTAAGTTCGATGTTTTCGAATTTGTATTCATTACATCGATTGATGTATTTGAATCGTGTTATAACCCGAACAGGTTCATATGCACCATTTTTTAGATATTTTTGAATGCGTTCTTGAAATTTGTTTAAGTAATGTTCTTCCAGTAAATACTTCAACGCATTTATTCCGAAAGCCAGTTGATTATTCACCGCTAATATCATTTCATCCCATACTGGGGTGAATTGTATCTTAAAAGTATATTGCTCGCGAGGAGTCTTTACGACAGCTTTTCCTTCCATTTTATTTCTGTAATAACATTTTTTTTGTTTACGTATATATTAATTACTCTGCAACATACCTGATCTTCCTTCCTTTCCTGAATCTGGTCTATCTAAATATTTGCCACAGCTTTTATAGCAAGTATTTTACCCCCCCACTGGACATTTTTAAAACTTGAACTGCTTAAAATTAAATTAAATTGAAGATTTCATTAACCTTATTCCCCCTTAAATAAAGTGTTATATATCAATGGCAAAGACAATTTTTTTTTCATCTGAGAATAAAACGATTGAATTACAATGTTTAGATTCCATTCGCTTTATGCCTGCGATGCTTTAAAGATGATGAGTATTTTGAATATCCACAATTGCAGCCATTTGTTGCCTTAAATTATTTTTCTAACTTCACTCGTCAATGAACTATATTCGACTATTCTGTCATGCAAAGGCAAACAAAAAGCTGTTGTGTTTGCGGGAATATTACTAAGTGTTTTAAACTGTATACGAATATCGACTGGTCCTGATTTGATCACCTCGTTTTGATGTGATTGCAAATCCCAATGTCATTAGTAAGATTACGTTAGAATGTATAGGATTGAAATCTAAGATCTATTCTTTACAAGTAGACAGCAAGAAAGATATTATGAAAGCTACATTTGAAACTAATTGTTAGATTAACTAGAAATTGTGAAAATGAGCATCATTAATAAATTTATGTTGAAGGAAAAATAAATGACTAAATTAATAAAATGCTATTTTAACATTTACAGAAAGACTATTAGCATTAATAATAAGACATTTAATTCTTATTTATATCTTCTATTACTTTTCTAGAAAATTTCTTAAAAGCTAAACATTTTCTTGAGCATTCCCTTATGAATTAAACAGCATGGGGTTTTATACAAAAATTTAAGAGAAGATAAGCTTAATATTTCCTTTGGCGGTTGCAAGTTTCCATCCGGGATGAGCTTAATCGTCGTCGTCGTCGGTGTCCCACGATTCTTCTCTGCGTGTTACCGCATCGAGTCGCAGCCTCATCGCCACCACCAGCGACTCGATGTTATATTGTAGAATGAATATTCTATTTCCATTTATATGGTAATAGCGCTGTAAATTTTAAAAAGAATTTATTATTTAATTTATTTTTCTTATAAATTTTAAAACTTACCGATATGATAGGCTCCAAACCTTCTGTGTACGGGGTGGCTGCCTCATACCACAAATCCTCATCTCTCATTTTGTATAAAACAAACACCGGCGTTGTAACGTCGTCCACAATTTCACTAATATATGAGGATCCTCATATAACTCTACGTTATCGAAAAAGTCTATAATTTTATCAATGATTTCCATGTTGAATGGCTTTTAAACAACTTTTGAATTAAACAATTTGAAGCATCTGTTTAAATACTAAAATAGTGTTCACTTATTTCTAATCAGTTTTATTCATTTATGTCGTTATACATATCATCTTTTATTATCAGAAATCGACCTAGGATCAAATATTTTAATTAACATTATCGCGTAAAAACATCCGCAAATTTTTGATAGTACTACCAAAAACTATGATAATCACTATACATATCACCTTTTATTACCAGAAATCGACCTAAGATCAAATATTTGAATTAACATCATCGCGTAAAAACATCCGCAAATTTTTGATAGTACTACCAAAAACTATGATAATAACTATACATATCATCTTTTATTATCAGAAATCGACCTAGGATCAAATATTTTGATTAACATCATCGTGTAAAAACATGCTTAAAAATCGTGTGGAGCATAATCGCACGATATATTTTTTTCTTGTTTACATCTGTTTAAATACTAAAATAGTGTTCACTTATTTCTAATCAGTTTTATTCACATAGCAAGTTTATTGTGAAGCAATTGACAATTTTAACAAATGGAAACCAAATGCAGCACTTTATTTTTCAAACTCCATTTAGATTTAAGGATTTCACAACTGAAAAGACAGAAAGAAGCGAAGTGATTGCATCATAATTACCATGGATTCAATTGGAACGATGGATATATAAAATTTAGATCTAAAACAACTGTTATTATTATTATTATTACTGAAACCTCGTTGACAAGTTTTTTGAAGTGGAAACAAAGTGCCGAGATTAAATTACGAACTTTACCAGCTCTATAAAACAACCCGAACAGTTCTATGAAGAGCTTTTATCAGCTCTATGAATAGATATATCAGGTCTACTATCAGCTTTAGCAGGTCTATTATCAGCTATATCAGGTCTACTATCAGCTTTACCAGGTCTCTGAACAGCTATATCAGGTCTACTATCAGCTTTAACAGGTCTATGAACAGCTATATCAGGTCTACTACCAGTTTTAACAGGTCTATTACTAGCTTTAGCTTGATGGTAATTTTAATTCATCCACCAGTATATTGGGGTCTGTAATATCTTGAATTTCATCATCGCCATTGGAGTCTTCATCACAACTTCGGTCATCATCCTCAACCGAGGAACCACAACTTCGGTTATCATCTTCAAACGCGGCATCTTTAACTGAATTTGGGTTCACATCTTCATTTACTCTTCTATCAGCGATGCTAAAATATCCATTATTCTCACCCTTTAAAGATTCTTGAGAATGTCCCCAATTTTTTCTAAGCTGTATAATTTGATTTCCAATAGTATTGCTAACGGGATCAAAACCGGTTTCATTGATGGGTGTTAATAAATGGGTATTTTCATCTGATAAAATCTCTTCTTCACGATTTTTATCTTTCAATAAATGTGTTGACCGTCTCTTATGTCTTAGAAGACTAACTTTCCGGCTAAAGAATTTGTTGCATTCTATGCATTTAAACATATTGGTGGTTATCTAAACACTAAAAATGACCTGTTGAACTCGATATTTATAACTTATTACTCCCGCCAACGCCAACAACAACGCCAACAACAACACCAACGCCAACATCAACACCAACGCCAACATCAACACCAACGCCAACACCATGATAAAGCTGTTCATAGACATGATAAGAGCAGTAGTATAATCTTGGGGCTTCTGGATCAGGAGCCAAGAGCAGAAATTTTGTTAGGTGTTTTGGTTGAAAGTGTGATTGTAGATAAGAAAATGGCTCCTGATCTAGAAACCCCATGGGATTTTTAAGAGCAAAATAAAAAAATGTTGTTAGGTGTTTTGATGAAAAGTGTAATTGGAGATGATGAAATGGCTCCTGATCTAGAAACCCCATGGCAATTTTGAAAGCAAGAAAGATAATAAGCTGGGGTTAATTGTGGTGATTGTTTTGGCGGCGGCTCGTTAGTAATGATAAGGATGAGTTGCAATAAATGATGATAAAGATGGGACCTGGGTCTGGTTCTGGATGTGGACCTGGGTCTGGTCCTGGACCTGGATCATGGCAAACCCCATGACAATAAGTAAAGAAAAGGTGGTGTTTGTATAGAAATTTTGTTTGATAGAGAGAAAAGCATTGCTTGCGTAAAATTTTTCTGATAAGAGTTGACCGTCTGGGTCTGGTCTGTAGTAACGTAAAATTTACTGATAAGAGTTGAACGTCTGGGCCCGGTATCTAGTAGCATAAATATTTGGTGATAAGGAAAAAAGCATTTGCTGTAGTAACCTTGAACTTTAACAGAGTATCATGCAATTTCTTTTTCTGATTTAAATATAGGCCAAAATTGTGATATATTGCGAAATAATGTTAGCGATTACGTCATCCGATCATTAAGAACTATCAAAAATAACAAGTCTGTACAGGTTTTCCAATTTCCGGTTTTCAATAAATGAAAGTACAAGACATCTGCTGAGATTATCACAGTTCAATATTTTCTCGTGTTGAGTAAAGACATAGAATCAAAATGAGTCAAGCTCTAGTGCAGCAGCAAAATTCAGAAGATTTAATTGACGCTTTAGCGGATCTCAATTTACGAAGATATAAGCCGCTTCTTTACATGAAGGATATGGATCAAAGATGTGCATACAGGATTTTAAGCGCGAAAAGGCTAAAAACAAAATATGGTGACCGGATTGTTCTGGAATTAGAGAATCATCAGTTATTCTTACCAACACGTTTTAATTTCATAGCCCAATCCACAATTCAGAAACTGAATGAAGCTACCTATTTCATCACAAACAATGGCGGTGTTGGATATAGTTATAATTTGGAATTTAGTAATCAGCAGATGAATAATCAACCTGAGAATGTGTTAGCGAATGCTATGTATTACTATGTAGATCAATAAAATTATATTATTACAGTTACTTTGTTTCTATACTTTGATTTCTGCAATATAAATTCTTTTTCAGATTAAGACTCTAATAAATAAACGATAATCATACTTCCACTTCAATGTAATAAAACATATATTTGGATAATAACAAACAAAATTCTAATAACCGCAATTTCCTTTTAAATGAAGGCTATTTAGGATATGTTAAAACATGATTGGAAATGAAAAAGTATTGAGAGCCGCAATTTCCTTTTGAATCTACATACATTATGAAGAACATGTTTGGAAAATTTCTCATCCAAAATTTAAAAAACAACAAGCCCGATACCTGACATTTGCCAAAATTTTCATGACAAACTCAAAGTAAACTTATGTTATTTGCGCAAAATGGTAAGTCATAAAGTGATTCTGGATAAGCTAAATCTACTTCAAATATATATGAATTTTGAGGAATGCTCATTATATCAATATCCGTATTTTCTAACCATTGAAATTTCTCCATATGGTAAGAATTCAGACATGTCCCACCCATATAAATTATTGGCATCGGGGTAAATTAAATATGTTGAGCTTTGTGATTGATTACAATTTTCCATATACTTATTATTAGCAGTAGAATTCCTGCGAGAACATTGTGTTAGCCCCCCTTCTCATTCTTTTATTTATAAAGTTATACATATTTACGCCAGTTAATAATTGTAATTCAATCTATGTATATTTAAGCATAGCATCCCAAAATAATCCTGTTGCTGTTTAATAATGACAAGGGTCAAGCATATTTTTTTTTACATATTTGTCTAAAATTTTCAAAGATATTCCCTAATAACAAAACCTCACATTTTAAATATATTTTCAATTAGTTTACAAATATTTTACATTCAAATGCTTTCCAAACGTTTGTTGAATGCGCATAATCATTATCGTATTCGTATTCGTATCTGTAAATTTATTATCAAACTACTTTTGCATAGGCAATGAATTTTCCTCAATTTTTCAAAGCAATTAAGGTATTCATTAAATTAAATAAATCGTAATTTTTATAAAAGGATCTGGTTAATATTAAGTTTTCATCAGATGAATTATTCGCTAATTTTTCTACGCTAGAGAAATCTAATCTATATGAATCTAAAAATGCAAACAAAGTAAAAGACAAACCATTTTTTAAACTGTGATAATTTTAGTAATCTGAACTGTGCTTCAACCAAAAGATTTAATGACGATATTAGAATAAGTCTTGACAATAGTAAGCATCTGTTGAACATTTGAATATACTTAAGAACACAAAATCAGTGTCATTCATCGTGATAAATACTAATTCCATCATAAGAACTTAAGATCGGAAAGTGTTAACAGCTTTTGATCTATGCAAAGTACTAAGATCAATATATTGTTTTAATCAATTCCATTGTCTGAATCAAAGAGCTCTATGAATACATGAAAACTTCAATTCATACTTTAAACTACTTTTTGGAGATTTCTATAATGGATTATGTAATGAAATGTATCTTCTAAGTAACATATCAATTTCCTTGAGCCTAATTCAGAGGATTTTCTGTAAACTTTTTTCAAGAAGATTTATAACTTGAGGTTTGATTTTGTAGAAAAATAGTTTTGAATCCAAAATTCCTTCATCATCCTTTTCCAATAGAAAGCTTTCAATACGAATATTAAAACTTCTCATCATCATTTTCCAATAGAAAGCTTTCAATACGATTATTAAAGCCCCTGTTTAATGCGCTTTAAATTTCTTTCAATTGGTTCAGCTGCATTTCTCTATAAATTTTGAAAAGGTTATTTTGTTAGTAGTTTTTTGGTCGTTTGTCTCTGTGAGCTCACAATTTGGGTCTAAGGTTACATGACGCATGCAAAAATTAAATTTTAAATATCATATAGGGTTGTTAGCTGGCAGTTTGGTATAAATTTAAACCATAATTACGATTCAAGAAAAAATATGGTTTCCCTTATTAAGATTATTACGACTGAAAAAAGAAGAAACGAAGTTTAAGGCTATGAAAAGATTTTTATTTTCTTAAGTTTAAGTTCTTGACATGATAAATCTCTCTAAATTACCAAAAGAAAGCCATTCCAGCTACCTCGATTTTGTTTGTTCTATCGGCCCAATTCAAAGTTTTTGAGGTTATTTTTAGAAAGTGCTGCAACGGCAACAAACCCGGAAGCTGACATTTGCCAAAATAAGATAACAAACTCAAAGTAAACTGAACTCGGTGAGATCACAATTTGGGTCTATTGTTATATGACGCATATAAAAAATTTATTTTCTTATGTTCTTCACATGATAAATCTCTTTAAAGTATCGAAAGAGGACATTTCAGCTACTTCCATTTTGTTTGTTCTAGTCTAAATTCACAGTTTTGAGGCAATTTTTAGAAAGTGCTACAACAACGGCAATGATCTTGTTCATTTCTTCTGCAGTTCAAGCTTGTTATATGGGTTTGGTAGCTGTTAGTTTGATATAAATTTAAAGCATAATTACGAATCAATGGTTTCCCTTATTAAGATTATCACGGCTGAATCATAAAGAAACGAAGTTTAAGGCTATGAAAAGATATTTATTTTCTTTGCAAGTTCTTCACATGATAAACCTGTTCAAAGTACCGAAAGAAGCCATTTCAGCTACTTTGACTAAACGTTTATTCCTTATCAACGGATTTATGCAAAGCGATGCATGTTATTTTTAAACATCAGATATTTTCCATTAATTACAGAAATTCTGTTATTTTAACTAGTAATCAAGATCCTGATGACGTAATCGGTGGAATGACTTACTTGCTAGTTGTATAAAACACGAAATTATTTCAAAATATGACCTCGAATTAATGTCTTTATTTAGATCTGGAAAAGAAATTGCATGATAATCTTTTAAAGTTCGAGGTTAAAATACTCTGCTTTCCAAAACCTTATCACCCAACGACCTCAACATTGCCACCAAATTATTAATTTCTACGCAGTCACTAGCTCGCTTATCAATCACAGCTCGAGCAGAAAAACATGCTAAAACTTGCTTGGACCCCAAATGATATCATAGAAATAAGAATTTGCAAAAGAAATAAAAAATAATCTTCATCTATTTACTCAATGTGGTGAAATCTTTATTACGCAATATTCTGTTTTCCTATTAAATTCGCATCATGTTATTTCATTTAGCTGATAAAGGTGTACTTCGTAATTAAAAACTCAAAACAACAAACTCTTATCTTCAGCACGAACCAAGGTCCGCACTTCCCAATTTCTTCTCCTTACTTTTTCATACTTTTTTTTCCCATACCGAAAATCCAAGATGGCCGACAATCCTTATCTTTCCATCAACAAACGAAAGAAGAAAAAGACCAATTGTAGTCTCCAAGACCGAGTACTCAAAATCCAAGATTCGATTTGTTCTCATGGGCCAGAACCCCCCATAGCAATTTTTCTCATGAGCCAAAACCGCCATAGCAATTTTTTTTAGAAGAAAAAGACCAATTTTAGCCTCCAAGACCGATTACCCAAGTCCAGATCCAGATGAAAGTCCAAGTCCAGATCCAAGTCCAGGTGCAAATCAAAGAAGAACCAAATCAATTGTAGCCTCCAAGACCGAAAACTCAAAATCCAAGATGGCCGACAGGTGCCTTATCTTACTAAACAATCCAGGTTCAGATCCAAGGTTCAGATCCAAGGTTCAGATCCAAGTCCAGGTGCAAACCAAAGAAGAAGAAGAAGATCAATTGTAGCCTCCAAGACCGAAAACCCAAAATCCAAGATGGCCGACAGGTGCCTTATCTTACTAAACAATCCAGGTTCAGATCCAAGGTTCAGATCCAAGTCCAGGTGCAAACCAAAGAAGAAGAAGAAGATCAATTGTAGCCTCCAAGACCGAAAACCCAAAATCCAAGATGGCCGACAGGTGCCTTATCTTACTAAACAATCACCGACCTTGACCTTTGACCTTCGAAACCCCCCATTCCCTTATCCCGAAAGAAGAAGAAGACCAATTGTAGTCTCCAAGACCGAATACCGAAAATCCAAGATGGTCGACAAGCCTTATCTCTTTTCCTTATCTCTCAATTGTGGCCTACAAGACCGAAATCTCTTTTCCTTATCTCTCAATTCTAGCCTACAAGTCCGAATACCCTAAATCCAAGATTGCGTCAGAATCGGCAAAGCACATTTTGAGCTCGATTTTCTCATGAGCCAGAACCCCCATAGCACATTTTGAGCTCGATTTTCTCATGAAATGGCTTCATAATAATTATCATGGATTCAGATGGAACGATGGATATATTCCCTATCATCAATTACGTGCTATAGTGTCTCCTTTAATAAGAAACAAAGTACTTTATGTGAAAGGCTGTGAAAAGGTTTGCTGGATCAAAAATACATTTGATGAAGGAGTAATAGTATAGTATAGTATGGAAGAAGAATTACAGTGTCCTAATATAGAAGTTTTAAAATCTTTTTATAGTAACATCCCCTGCTGTTTATGTCATCAGGGACAATGTGCCCAAAAATATGTATACCTGTTTAAAAAATTTTTAGATAATAGCAAGAAATAAGAAATAAATGTTTTGTAATTTTATACCAATAAAAGTCTTTCTGTTAATGTTAAAATAGCATTTTATTAATTTACTCATTTATTTTCCTTCTACATACACTTATTCATAATTCTTATTTTAACAATTTTTAGATAATCTATAGCATATGTTTGGATATCATCTTCTCTTATAAATCTTTTATCGTCAAATGGACTCAACGCTACTTTATTAATATATTCCGTATATATTGTATGCAATTTACTTCTAAATCCTAACATGTTGGCATAAAATAATTTTTTCTTATATAAACAATCTCTGTAATTATCTAGAGTTAAAGTATTTACAGCTGTTCTTTTAATACCTTTAGCTTTTTTTATTTCGGTTTTTTCTTCAATACTTAAAGAGTACATCTTAGATCGTAAACCTATAAACTCAGTCATAATTTTTCCTTTATTCTCATCTTTCATTAAACCTAAAATCTTTTTATTTACTAACGGTATATTATAAGGATTGTCGTAGGGATATTCTGATGTATCGAATCTTTCATTAATATCTAAAATAATATCATTATAAAAATCGTTAGCAGAAATAGAATATATAAAAGAATCTGTGTCCATATAGTTTAAGGAGACCATATCTTTGTATTTAGGCTTCATATATTCATAATGAAAGTTATACATTTTTAGCTTTGATAGCTCTAAGACTGTGAAGCCTAAGTAAATTGGTTTATTATAAATTGTGTGGACTCTTTTTAATTGAACTGCAGTCATATCTGATGTAAAATGAGAAAGACTATGAAAATTAGGTTTCGCTATAAGAGCACGCAAACCCTGATGTCTACCACGGCTTTCCCACTCTGTTGCAATTTTTACATCTTTTCTTTTATCTACATTTTCCATAGTCTT
Source organism: Leptarthrus brevirostris (assembly GCA_964036015.1). NCBI lineage: Eukaryota > Metazoa > Arthropoda > Insecta > Diptera > Asilidae > Leptarthrus > Leptarthrus brevirostris. Next base: position 161,143,401 of record OZ038371.1, read on the forward strand.
TCCATACACCGAATTATTTAATAATTTAAAAAAGTCTTTTTCAAAATTATTTTTTGCGGCAGTTCGATGGAAATTATTTAAATCGATGTAGCTCTTTAAACAATTTGATTGTTTAAACATTAAAACTCGATGAATACGCTGCAGTTCTAATCCGTGCTTTACACACTGCTGTAAATTTCTATAGTGTATAACATAATTATATTTATTTTCTAAATCAGCAATTAACTTTTTAATCTTGGCTTGAGGGGGTAATTTATTTTCAGGACTAAAGGGGAGATCATTATGAGCGTCATGAGATAAATCTGGATAAATTAAATCAACTTCTAAAATATATCCTACTTCTGAATTTTCAGGAACTTTCATGAAATCTATATTATCAAAGTTATCTACCCAATCAAAACCTGCATTTGGAAGTGATTCCGACATAGCCCATCCATATAAATTGTTAGCATCAAGGTAAACCAAATATTTTGAATCGATTGAAGGATTAAAATGTTTCATATATTTATTATTAGCTGGAGAATGTCTTAAGGAACATTGCGTTAAACCTCCTCGAATACCTCTTTTCATGAAATTATACATATTTATATCTGTTAACAATTCTAATTTAATTTGAGTGTGTTTTAGCATCGCATCCCACGACAATCCTGGTGCTGTGTAATAATGACAGGGGTCCAACTCATAGATATTTATGCATACTCTTCTAAAATTCTCAACAATGTCTGCTAGCAACAAAACATCACACTTTAAATATAAAAGTAAATATTGGGAAATATCTCTACAATTAAATCTGTTCCATACGTTAACAGCATGTTGATATTCTCCTTCTGTGCATTCATTGTTTGTAAGTTTATTAAAAAATTGTTCGCGAGCAGGTAGACATGTTTCATTTAATTTATCAAAAGAATTTAAGTAATCATATGGAAAAACCCCCTTTCTCCTTATTAAATTAAAATATTCATCATCTTTAAATTCATTACGGATTATTCTAAAGTCTTCATCATTTAGATTTTTTGCTAAAGTATCTAAACTCGCAGACATAAAACGAATGGAATCTAAAAACCGTAATTCAATCGTTTTATACTCAAAGAAAATTTTCTTTGACATTGATATATATACCTCTTTATTTAAGGGAATAACGTTAATAGAACCTTCAATTTCATTTAATGATTTAATAAATAAATGACTGTCATAACCAGAAAAATTGTGTAAAAAAACTGGGAAAAATGTTGGAACTCTATACCTTAGATTGCATTTATTATGAGCTGGACCCCTGTATTTTCCTGTAAGATGACAATGATCAATAACCCTATCATTCGCTAATAATTGCTTACAAATATGACAGTATTGCTCTTCTTGTTGCATCCTTATTTCATTTGGTGACATGGGAACAAGCGGCTTACACTTTGAAACATGATTTTTATAGATGTCTTTCACGTCGTCTGCTAATAAATGTACAAATCGACTAACAGCATCTTCACCTTGATAAATCCTGAACTTGCTTAAAGCGTCATCATAAAGGCAATGGATAAAATAAGAGAAAGCACAGGGTATGTGCTCTTGAGTGTTGGTTGTTGAAGACAGCATAGGATTAGGTATGCACGTTTTAATTTCCTTTAGCACGCATTCAAAGTCAGCATAAATAACAAATGGCACACTTAACTTGCGTTCATACTTCTCAAATTCCAAAAAAGCTTTTTCCGAGGTAGGCATAGTAGTCACTATTTTACAGCATTCATTTTTATGTATAGCAAAAGATTCTTCATTATAACAATGTTGAAAACACGAATTACAAAAGTAAATTTGTGTTTTATGATGTGTTACTTGCTCCTTGATCAATCTGGAAATATTCTTAATCCAGACATAGTGATCTAGAGTTTCATCTTGAAGAAGCAACAAATTTATATGATTTTCTTTCTCATTTTATGTACAATAAAAAGGTCCCACAATTTGACAGTTACTTTGCATTACTTCGTAACCGAAAACATTCACGCTTATATTTGGATTGATCTCTTCGAATACTTTTATATCACGCAAAGTCATGGGGAATTCCAACCCAGTAAAATCTAATTTCACTCCATTTATAAGCTCTATTTCGCTATCTGATATATCAGAAACTGAATATGAAGATGTTCTATCAGAATCGTGAGTTGGTGGGTGTAGAGCTGATATAACAGCCCACTTAAAACAGTAAATATCATTATTTTTCACATTAACGCATGCTTTCTTGTCCATTATAACCTTTGGTAAAGGTATGTAGGAAGAACCTCTTAACGGGTGATATTGGTTAATGTTGATTTCTAAATGAATTATTCGAATCAACGACCATCCACTGTCTTTCTCTTGAAATTCTTCTGATTTGGTGTTAATGCAGTTAATCATATTCTTACATAAAGTAGGTAAATCGCTGGTGTTGAAAATAACAATCATTTTGGATTGAAATGATTTTATTGAAGAAATAATTTAATTTTTTTCTTCTGAGTTTGCAACTTTGATATATTCTGCAAAAAGTTCGATATTAAACTTACAAGAAATATGTTTTTCTAACGACATATTTAACACTTCCAAAAGTTGACGTTTAGATTCTTGTAAGAATTTATTTATATCGAGTAATCCTTCATCTCCATTTTCAAGAATAAATGTTTCAATTCGTTCCCCGAAATTTTCCTTAACACACCTAAGATGTTCATTTATAGGTATAGACGCTTTCTTTTTATGAACATTGGTACGTAAATGATGCGTCCAGTCTTTTACTTTAATTTGCAAATTACATGCCTGACAAAACATATGTGTTAAAGCGTTCTTTAATGGTGTTTTTAATGATGACGTTGATGGTGAAACTGATAACGATATAGGTGTAGCCATATTTTTGGTATCTTCTTTTAGACGATGCGATCTTGAATACAATGTGTTGCTATGTATACTTTTTATATGCCTCTGTAGGTTGAAGTTCCTTTTAAAGGTTTTTCCACACACTTCACACAATATGAACTTCATTTCTATTATATTACACTTTCTGTATAATTATCAAGAGTTCTTAAGTAGTCTTTTAGTATTAATAGTAAACTCGCTGTGTACTTTAAAAATTTAAAATAAAGTTTTCTTATTCTTTTCTCTTTAGTCTTAAAAACATTTAATAAATCACGCTTGATTTAGGTTACAAAACACGCGTCCGACTCTCATCTAATTCAAAATTGAACTGAGGTAGATTGTGATGTGAGTGTAGTAAAATTAAAGTTGTTGGGAAAAAGATGACCGCAAACATTTTGTTGTTGTTGTTGCATGTTAAATATGATAAATTTCAAGTAGCTTCGAATGCAGGAAATATTTGCGGTTTATTTGATATAAAACTGAAATATTCCCAATCTGTTCTGGTTACGATTAATTTCAGTTAGCTCTAAAAAAGTTGCGGTTACCTTCTTTTGAATAAACATGAAATGTTCTTATGATACTTTTTGATAACATTCAATTATCAGTAAGTTACAGCAAATGCCAATATTGTTTTGAAAAAATTAAAAACCGCAATTTCCTTTTGAATCTACATTATTGAGAACATGTTAGAACTTGCTTGGAAACAAATGATCTCATAGAAATAAGAAGTTGCAAAAACAAAAAACAATCTTCACCCATTTACTCAAAGTGGTGAAATCTTTATTAAGAAATACTATAAAGAAAAGAATAAAAAATCAATGAATACTTAAATACAATTCAAGAAGAAATATTCCTATACTATTTTACAAAATTTTCTCACGCTCAAGTGCTTAATTTCTCTGCAGTTCCCCCTGTAAATTCATCATTAGCACAAAACGTGGTTAAACACGAAATTATTTTCATAAATATCTTCCAGAAAATATATAGAAAATGTTCATAACAATTTTAACTTCATAATTACTGACCATACTCAATATCTCGGAAATCCATTGACCTCAAGATATATTACTGCCCAAATTACGTAATCCTACACTAGCAACTTATTTTATCATCACTCGTAGTAAAAGCTCCCGCCGAAAATATCCGGCATAGTAAAAACTCAAAGCAGCAAACTCTTATCTTCAGCACGAGCCCAGGTTCATCTACAAAACCTTATCACCCAACGACCACAACATTGCGACCAAATTATTAATTTCTATAGTCAGCTCCCTTATCAATTAGCTCAACCCGTGATCCAGGTCCAGGTCCAGGTCCAGATCCAGACCCAGGTGCAACTCATACTTATCTTTACTAGCGCGCCGCCGCCAAAACAAAACAATCTACAAAATTGACCTTCGGAATCACGCAACCATTCCCTTATCTCCAGCCATTTCCTTATCTCTCCTCCCAGAATTGTTATGGGGTTTCTGCCGCAAATGAGCAAAAATGTGACGTCAGACCTCGATTTCCCTCACAATTTGACCAGTTTCAATGTGCTCATTGCTCATTTGCGGCAGAAACCCCATATCCCTACTACTCAGTAGAATTAAACAAAATAAAAGTGACGTATAACAAACCAGTTTATTTAGGGTTTATAGTTTTTGAAATATCGAAATTAAATTAGAATTTATAGGTTTAAAGTCTAACATCGTCCGGGCTATCCCAATCCTCCTCTAAATGATTAGCAGCATCAAGCCGGATCCTCATCTCGAGGGCCAGCACTTCGACGCTGAAAACTGTTATAATACACCTCCTTCCGCTAACTGAGTGGTTAATCTATAAAGAAGAAAATAATAAAAATAACATGTAAAATAATTTTAAAAACTAACCGTTCGCAACCCCGTCAAATTCTCCGAATATGGAGTGGCCACTTCGCACCACTCAGACTTCCATCCTAACCTATAGACCAGGTTTATCGGGGTTAGCGGAGAATTTACCAGCTCCTGCAGCCGTTCATGAGGATCCTCGTAATCCTCTGGGGTATCCAACACCTTAAGAACTTCTGTTATAATACTCTCCATTTTGGTGAATGTTAAAACTCTTAAGTGGTTCATTGCTTAAATAGTATCCGCTTATCTCTAGTCATTTTTCATATTTTTTTTGCTCGCCTATAAAACTTATTTGTTGATTAACCATGAAACTCTCATTAAACTTATTTTTATTACCGCAAAGCTTCCTTCAAATTTAATTAAATGACCCCCGCTTATCTTTATAGAATTCTAAATTTAAATTTAAATTCTTTACATATGATTTGAAAGGAATTGTGGTGACCAAAAAATATGAAAAATGCTTATCGATAGTTAGCTGCTACCGAAATTATATTGAGATAAGCGGGGATCGTTTAATTAAATTTGAAGAAAGTTCTATGGAATGATCAAAAAATAAGTTTTATGAGAGTTTCATGGGTAATCAACAAATAAGTGTTATAGATGAGAAAAAAATGTGAAAAATGAATAGAGATAAGCGGTTCCACCAAAGTGTTGGTATTAGCTATTAAATCATTATTCATCCCTTTCCTTTTATAGTATTATGAAGATATCAAGTCCCTTTCCGTAGCACTCCTTACACATTGCGCTGTCTTTATAAATCACCAAAAATCCATATTTATGCTTCCAACATTCAGCACACGTATTGCGAAATTTTTCAAACGTCATATCTGCACCCACATGATCATTAGATATGTTTAAGATCGTGATCACATGCAAATATTTTTTCCAAAGATACGCTTCACTTAATTTTTATTTTTCTCATATATTTATTTTAGCAATAGTTATAAATAAGAATTAAATGTCTATTTTATACTAATAAAAGTCTTTCTGTTAATGTTAAAATAGCATTTTAGTAGTTTTTTGTTCAGCTCCGTGAACAGCTTTTTAAAACAACCCGAACAGTTCTATGAAGAGCTTTTATCAGCTCTATGAATAGCTATATCAGGTCTATGAACAGCTATATCAGGTCTACTACCAGCTTTAACAGGTCTATTACCAGCTTTAGCAGGTCTACTACCAGCTTTAACAGGTCTATTAGCAGCTTTAGCAGGTCTATGAACAGCTATATCAGGTCTACTACCAGCTTTAACAGGTCTATTACCAGCTTTAGCAGGTCTATGAACAGCTATATCAGGTCTACCTTAATTCAAAAGCTAAGGTATCAAGGCTAACATTCAGCCCAACAAATCCGTTCGCTCTCTCTTAGGCAATACCCCAGGGTGACCCCGCTACACAGAATTATGGCTTGCTACAAGAAATGCTAGTTTGGTTGTGGCAGCTCTTCTCAAATTTTAGCGGTGTGCAACAGTCGAGTGGGGACATTCCGTTCTGTAATGTTTGATTAGGTTTTACAATCAAGCGGCTTTCACTAACTTGAATTCAACTCGAGAATGGTTGACCATCTGAACAACCTAGTGTGCTGTCGAAGTCAACTCCGAATATAATCGTACAACCGAAATTAATAAAATACCACACATTTGAGTCCAAATCCTTTTTTATTTTTGCAATAACTTGTTACGGCAAGTATACCCTCGAAGTTTCCACTATCCCCGATCGTTTTTAATTAAATTTTAGTGGGCGATATTACATTTGTACGAGGACTGCCTTTCGGCGTTATTAGGGTTCGCGGTGCAAGCAGACCGCTCCTCCCCCAGCACCGACTCATCGTTACGCTGCGTCCATTACTCCCCCGCTCTCCACGTCCGCAACCGATCATTCCGCACTAAAATCGTCACTGCTTATTCCTTATGTTGTCTAATGTAATAAAATATACACTAAGACCTGGCCAGAGAACATATCTTAATCTAAAGAAAAAAGAACATGTAAATCGGATCAGTGATTTTCGAGTTATACGCGCAGCAACAGAAATTAGATAATTTCCTGAAATATGTAAAATATTATTTGTAAGTGTCCATTTTATAAATTTTAAGACAGTGCTGTCTCAGCGTTTATTCATTTAAGAAACAGATTCGCCAAAGCTGGCTACTACAAATAAAAATATAGAATATTTAAAATATAAGCTTAAGGTAAACTTAATCAAATAATAAGCCTCACTTGGCTCTTCAGCTAGAAGTAACCGGCTCGTGTATTCCATAAAGCGTTCGATGGTGTGGAATATGGAAAAATTCAGTGTTCTCAATGACCGGTCCGGGATGGGCTTAATCGTCGTCGCCGTCGGTGTCCCACGATTCTTCGCTGCGTGTTACCGCATCGAGGCGCATCCTCATCGCCACCACCATCGACTCGATGCTATATACCAGGATGAATATTCTATTACTGTTTATATGGTAATACCGCTGTAAATTTAAAAAAAAAGAATTTATTATTTAATTTATTTTCTTATAAATTTTAAAACTTACCGATATGATAGGCTCCAAACCTTCTGTGTACGGGGTGGCTGCCTCATACCACAAATCCTCATCTCTCATTTTGTATAACACAAACACCGGCGTTGTAACGTCGTCCACAATTTCACTAATAGTTATATGAGGATCCTCATATAACTCTACGTTATCGAAAAAGTCTATAATTTTACCAATGATTTCCATGTTGAATGGCTTTTAAACAACTTTTGAATTAAACAATTTGAAGCATCTGTTTAAATACTAAAACAGTGTTCACTTATTTCTAATCAGTTTTATTCATTTATGTCGTTATACATATTATCCTTTGTTATTAGAAATCGACCTATCCGAAAACATTAACACTGACATTCGGATTCATTTGTTCAAAAATCTTAATGTCACATATTTGCAAAGGAAATTCCAGATTAGCAAACTCTAATTGACATGCACCTGCCACTCGAATTGTATTCGCTGTAATATCTTGGATTGCGTATGACGTTGGTCGAATTGAATTCATATTTAAAGGGCATATAGCCGATATCAGGGCCCATTTAAAACAATACTCATCATAATTTTGAACATTTATGCATGCCTTTTTATCGCTTATAAATTTTGGTAGCGGTAAGTATTGCGATCCCCTTAGCGGCTTATATTGATTCACATTTATTTCAACATGTGTAATTCGCAACAACGCCCAACCGCTATCTCTCTCTTGAAATTCCTGGCTTTTTGTAAATATGTCATCAACAATATCATTGTATATAGTCTGAAGTTCATTCTTGTTACACGCAGCCGTCAGTTTAGATTGGAAAGATTTAATAGAATAAATAAATCATCACTTTCCAAATCATAGCCGCCATTAGCTTTAACATATTCGCCAAATAGCTCCAAGTTAAATTTAATTGCATCATGCTTCTCGATGTAATCATTTAAAGCATTCAGTATATGATGCGATGATTTTAACAAAAACTGCTTTGGATCAAGAAGCTCCTCATTTTTGTTTTCGCAAATCAAAGTCTCAATTCTTGAATTAAATCCCTGCTTTATGCACTTTAAATGCTCACTAATTGGTTCAGCGATATTCTTTTTATGATCTTTTGTGCGTAAGTGGAATTTCCATAGACTGCTTCCTACCTCTTTATTGCACGCACTGCAAAAAGTAGTTATTGGTCTGGACTTATCAGCAGGATTCTCTCTATTTTCGCTAGTTCCTGGGCGGCTTACATTTTCATGGCTAGGTCCTACTTCTTTATTCTCAGCATGGTTAGATCGCTGATGCACTTTTAAGCTCTGTAACATAGAGTACTTCTCGCTATGCATACTCCTTGTATGCCTTTTTAATGACGAGTTACGAGTGTAAACTTTCCCACAAATTTTACAATCAAACGCACTCATTTTATCTTTGTTTAACTACAAAAGTTGCAATAGATTAAATTTACAAAATCCTCAGTTAAATCACTGTCCACTTTAAAAGTTTACGTAAACCCAGTCTTAAAATTTTCAATGGCTCACACTAGAATTGTTTTATAAATCCACGTTATTATTCACTGCCCAATTTAAAAGATTAAAATAAATTTGCAGTTTCTCTTCAATTATACTTTAAAACAGGTTTGAAAAATTTCAATATAACACGACACTTATTTAAACATAACAACTTTATAGACGAAGCGTTCAACACCGAATACTGGAAAGTTCATTTTAACTCGGTAAATTTATATCGAAATTCATAACGCCGAATACACACACCTCAATAAACTTGCTCTAAGGGGAAGAATAAAGATCAATGATATATATAAAAAAACAACAATGTCCACTTATAAAATTTTTTATTGAATCAATTTATTATTTATTATTCAAATACAATTATTCTACCTCTTCACTGCTAGAATCGTCGGCTTCCTCCTGCGTGAATTTCAGAATTCCGCCGTCCTTATAGATGAAGAAATTTTTCTTCAGACTCATCCTCTTCATGTCATTTTCCGCCAGGGTGCTGTTATATTGAGCCGGTAGGAGTATTCTATACTCCTCCAACTCCAAAAGTACCTTTTCACCGAACTTTGTATTTTGTAATCGCGCGTTCAATACGCGATATTTATGCAGCATCTCCATACTTTTTATGGAGATAGTGGGCTTAAACCCCGCACAATTCAACTTTTTTAAAAGTGTCAAATCTTTTGGCATTTCAGTTTTAATTTTCACTACTTTTGACGCTGATCCGGCTCTTAGATGGTTATAAATTGAACTGAATTAGATTTTGATTAGCTGGTAGTAAAATTTAAGTTGCTCAAAAAAAGGTGACCGCAAACTTCTGATATAAAACTAAAATATTCCCATGCTGTTCTGATTGCGATTAATTTTAAGTAGCTCTAAAAAGGTAGCCGCAAATTCCTTTGAATTACCATGAAATATTCCCATGATACTTTTTGATAACAAAATACAATTTTAAGTATTTGCGGAAAGGTAACCGCAAATGCTTTTAAGCAAATATGAAATATTCCCATGGCATTTTTGATAGCAAACCAAATTTTTAGTGGCTCGTACCGCCATATTTTGAAATTTTATGCGAGTTTCTTTAAAATTTCATCGCAAAAAGTCATAAATTCTTTAAGAATAGTAAATCGCGCTTCCTGCAGTTAAGTTATATTTTCAATAGAAATTACTTTATTTTGCCCTATAAAATGGATTTCGGTAATGAGCATGTTTTGGAAAGTATGCAGCCTCCCAGCTTTGGAGAAGACCTTCTCGTGGAGTGGTATAGACGTAGAATTGATGATTCAACTCAGCTGATTTCTGCGATATATTCGAGTATGCATCAACTTTGTATGACTTGCTGCGCTCCTTCGATTACAAAAATCCCATTTCGGGAACTTATTGTGGAGCATAAAATATTTTATTCATTTGAATCTTTGCACTGTTATATTATACATCCGCATCATTATTGCAAAAGCTGCAATAAATGTTTATTTGAAATTGACTTTGTGTAACAGCTGATTTTATTTCTAAATATACGTAAAGCTATATAATAAATTTTTTATTATTGAATTTTTCCTACATTCCTTTACTATTATTAGGTAATAGCCCAATCACTTCAGTAGGTATTGCGGCACTTGAGCCTGAGAAAAATTTTGTGTCCGTGCGGTGGAAATTTGAGATTTCCTTGTCATCCTGCTATCTGTTATCGTGCCTAGGAACTCAAAGTAAAATATCTAGAACCTGTATACCCAGTTCAGCTGTACCCGAACAGGTTCAGCCTTATCAGCAAATTTTCGAGGTCGGACCCAGACAGCAAATTACCAAACATTTACGCTACTAGAGCCCGGCCCCAGGCGGCCAACTCTTATCAGCAAATTTCTCGCTTGCCCCAAAAATAACTTTCGCACATGTGCAATTGATCCAGAACCGGCATATCAATACTACTTTGATCCGTGTCCTTTATGTAAAGAAGTGGCTTATATCTTAGTAAATTGAGTTCCTCTAAAGCCTCACTTATAGATGTTATCTCATTCGATGATTATAATAGGTTAATTACCCAACTGACGCCGAACCATTTCTTACCATTACTGACTTTACAATGCCCCTGGCCTTATTGTAATAGTTGTGCTTTGGTGACAGAAATTATTCTTCTACCTTTTTATACAATGTTTTTTCGTTTCCTTTAACTTATCTGGTTTGGCAGACGGTAGCATTAATGACATTAGGTTGCGGTTCTGACGTCCGTGCAAAATTTCGGCTGGTGATTTTCCCGTAATTGGGTTGATCGTCATTCTGTAGGAGCTCAAATATTAAATAACGGCAGTTGATGTAGTCTCTCCATCGACACAAAGTTTTTCATTGCTGTTTAAAATGTTCTGACGAAACGTTCGGCTTCCCCGTTGCATGCAGGGTGGAAAGGTGCACTTGTTATATGCGTTACTCCATTTGCGGCACAAAAGTTTTCAAAGGCAGCAGATACGCATTATCGTCCGATATCGCTAGCGATCGTGTGCGGTAATCCTTCGATAGAAAAGATCCACTGCAACAAATGAATATTTGGACAAATCAACCAGTTGGCATCCAAAAATGAGCCTGCGAGGTCTATTTGGATGCGTTCTAATGCCTGCTGTGTCACCCGCTGAATTCTTGAGGGGGATTACTGCTTCTAGTTTGACACACTTGACATTTGGCTATCTGCTTTTCGATTAGTTCTTCAATATGTGGCAATATCTTCGAGCAATTTGCTTCTTTATCTTTGAAGACTTAGACAACTCAACTAATACCGCTTTCATATTATTCACAATTTCAGTACTAATTTTAATTACTGACTGATCCATTTTATCTTTATCGAAGAATAACGCAGAAAATAGACAACTTTATTCAACAAACTGTTAAAAAGGAATGTTCAACTACGAATGTGTAAAACCTGTTAAAACCTAGAGCAACTTCTGATTTTCAACAGTTTTCTCACAATTTTCCAATAAAACCAACATAAAGAGAAACCTTTAAGAGAAAATAATAACATCAATAAAGTATTTAAAGGAATTTATTTATAGCAAATTTTACACAATAACAAATAATAATTCACAAAACTACTTAAATCTACACTTTAATCCTGATGATGATGGTTCACTTCATTAACATTATCCCCTGGGACCTTTTCGAATACCAAATTTGCTTCTCCATTTTTCAGCACGGTATATCTGCCTTACTGAAACAAATCGATATCCTCATCCGTTACTCTCGTATATCTTTCAGGTAGATATAGCTGATAACCTTCCAATTCCAAGACGATCCTCGGACCATATTTTGTCTTCGTTCTTCGGGCCGAAACAATTTTGTAGGGTACCTCAGTAAGCATGTCCCTCACGCTGAGATTCTCTTTCAACGTGAGAGAGTTCCACTTGTCGAGACTGTCACCACTTTTAATTTTTTTATTATTCGCGAAAGGCATAACATCACCTTGTTTACGTTTTACTGAACGTTCTTTAGAATTCATTATGAATTGCACGACTTCTGAAATTACACTAAAATCTTAGCGCTATAGCAGGACAAGAGTTTAAGTATTTCAGCGATATCAAAAAATTAACCAACCCACACATACTGCGTTAGTTTGAAATTAATCCAATGTGTGAGAAAATAAGAGATATCAAAACTGAAATTAAACTTAAATCGGTACACTATAGCAGGGCAAGAGCTTTAGCATTTCAGCAATATCAAAACTCCATACAAAACACATCCTGCGATAGCTTTAAATTAAGTCAATGTGACTGAAAATTAGAGATAGCGCATCTGTTTCTTTCCAAATATTAAAAAACTCACTTCCTTCACTTATTTGCTCGCTAAATCTTATCACGAGCTTTAACATTCCAACGTTGTCAAGACTTCATACAAACTACATTCTGCGATAGCTTGAAATAAAGTCTATGGGACTGAAAATTAGATTTTATCACTTACGCGCGGAAATAAATATAAAATCGAATATGAAATTTATTTATTTAATTAACAAAATGATATACAATATCATTCCTACAACATACACATTGTGGAGGAGAATAGTTTAATAAATCCTCATTATTATTGAAAGTTTTATTTTCAGCCACAAATGATAAATTTCCCTCCAGCTCTTCCGTATAGCATTCTAAAGGAAGTAATTCAAAAAAAATTTTATTTCATGTGAATTGTCTTCATCTTCCTCACTATCTTCCAGCTGATTATCTAGCTCTTCGGAAGACTGTAGATCTGGTCCCATAATAAAATTTCTTATCTGGTCCAATTGCTGTGAAGTTTCCAGCAGTAGCACATCTTCTACGCTCCTGTCGGCTAGAGTATCTTCCAAAGATATATCTTGACAATCGAAAAGCTGATCTCTCGGAGCCATATTAATTTTATTTCGTATATATTGCAGAGCGATCACTTCACTGCACAGTTATTTTAACACTTTGACGGCTTTTCTGCACTTAACGTTTATCCTTATGTTTTAATCACTTTTTTAATTTTTCACATCACATCTCCTCACTTCTGACACCATTTGTGTTATTATCTATAATAATTTGAAACACAAACGCATATGCTCGCCACATAACTCTTATCTCTAGCAGGCCGGAACTCAAAGCAAAATATCCAGAACCGGCATATCCAGTTCAGCTTTGCTAATTTCTTATCTTTAACTGGGAGCAATTTTTTTTATCATATTCCTCTTTTTCGTCATCTTTCTCAGTCATTTTAATGTACTCTGCAAACAACTCGAAGTTAAATTTATATGAGTTATGTTTGCTTAATAAATACAGCAAAGCTTCTAGAATTAGGCTTTTCTTCAACTGAAAAAATTGTCTGGTATCTAATAGCATTTCATCTACATTTTCAAACAGAAACGTTTCAATCCTTTCATTAAAGGAGCTTTTTACAGTTTTAAAAGTAGCATTTATAGGTACTGCGGCATTCTTCTTATGCTTATTGGTACGAATGTGATATTTCCATTCTTCTGGATGAATTTCTGCTTTACACGTCTCACAGTATTTAAATGAAACTTCATCAACTCAAGAGCTACCAGCATCCAATAAATCTTGATGAGAGATAACCATCGCTGCGTCTTTACTTTGTTTTTCCCCTTGACTTTCACCTTGATTTAACAAATTCACATTTTGTTTTTCACCTTGATTATGTGCACTACGCAAATGCTTCCGAAGACCATCCAATCTTTTAAACAATTCTCCACATATATCAAATAAATGGCCGTCGCCATGCATAACCCTATAATGTCTCTTTAACGTCGCCAACTTAGCGAAAGCCTTTTGACATGCTTCACACACAAAACTATTCATCTTGAGAACCTCGAGGGATAAAATTCCGAACTAAACTGAAATAACTTTTGTGAACTTACAGTTAGGTACCAGTAAAACGCGTCTTTTATTAGACGAATTGATCACAAACAATTTAAATTATCATAACACATCAAATTTAGGAAACCGCAATATCCTGCTTCATGTTGTTTCGTTTAGCTGATAATGAAATGATATTTTAATTTATCTTACTCCAGCACCAGGAAATTGAAACCACATTGAATTAAAACTCTATGAACGAAGTACACCTTTATCAGCTAAACGAAAAACATGCAAATCAAATTTAGGAAACCGTAATATTCCGCTTTCCGGAAGCAGCACTAAATGCACACTTAAATACAATTTAAGATGAAATATTCCAATAACATTTTATAAAATTTTCTCACGCTCAAGTGCTTAATTTCTCCGCAATTTCCCTGTAAATTCATCATTAGCACAAAACGTGTTTAAACACGAAATTATTTAACAAATATCTTCCACAAAATATCTAGAAAATGTCCATCACAATTTTAACTTAATAACTACTGATCGTACTCAATATCTCGGAAATGACCTCAAGATATATTACTGCCCAAATTACGTGATCCTACACTAGCAACTTATTTTATCATCACTCATAGTAAAAGCTTCCGCCGAAAATATCCGGCATAGTAAAAACTCAAAACAGCAAACTCTTATCTTCAGCACGAGCCCAGGTCCGCACTTCCCAGGTTCATTTACAAAACCTTATCACCCAACGACCTCAACATTGCCACAACATTATTCATTTCTACAGAGGCATCAATTAGCTTAACATTCGTTTCTTTATCCATGATCCTGGTCCAGGTCCAGATCCAGACCCAGGTGCAACACATACTTATCTTTAATAGCGCGCCTCCGCCAAAACAAAACAATCTACAATATTTACCTTCGGAATCACGCAACCATTCCCTTATCTCCAGCCAGCGAAGGCCAGCGCTTCGACACTTAAAACTGTTACAATACATCTCCTTTCGCTAACTGAGTGGTTAATCTATAAAAAAGAAAATAATAATAATAATATGCAAAATAATTTTAAAAACTAACCGTCCGCAACCCATTTAAATTCTCCGAATACGGAGTGACCACCGCACACCACTCACACACCCATCCTAACCTGTACACCAGGTTTATCGGGGTCAGCGGAGAAGTCGCCAGCTCCTGTAGCCGCTCATAAGGGTCCTCATAAAACCTCTTGGGTATCCAACACCTTAACGACTTCTGTAATAATGTTATCTATTTTGGCGAATGTTAAAACCCTTAAGTGGTTCATTGCTTAAATAATATCCGCTTATCTCTACTCATAGAGAAGCAAATTACATACAATATATACGGAATATATTTATAAAATTGCGTTAAATCCATTTGACGATAAAAGATTTTATAAGAGAAGATGGTATCCAAACCAACGCTTGGGGTCATTTTAGAATAATTGAAATAAATGAATGCAAATAATGTATTATTGCATATTTAAAAATTGTGTTCTATTACAATGATCTTTTTAACAATGTTCTTGAAAATTACTATCCCATTTCTTTTCTAGTTTTGATCAATTATTTTGTTATTATCTAAATTTTTTTTTAAAAGGTATATATTTCTTAGTGCACATTTTCCTTAATAAACTGCACAGCACAAAACATTAATGTAAAGGAAATTTAAATGATCCAAATTTGGACACTTGTGTTTGCGGGAAAATTATTGTGAGTTTTAAATTGAATACATAGAATAAAGCATAATATCTCTCCCAATAAAAGTCTTCATATGGGAATGTTTCAGAATTTAACTTTAATCACACATATGTCTCCTCATCCGGACTATCCCAATCCTCCTCTATATGAAAGTTAGCATCGAGGCGGGCCCTCATTTCGAGGGCCAGCGCTTCGACACTTAAAACTGTTACAATACATCTCCTTCCGCTAACTGAGTGGTTAATATATAAAGAAGAAAATAATAATAATAATATGCAAAATAATTTTAAAAACTAACCGTCCGCAACCCATTTACGGAGTGGCCACCTCACACCACTCACACCCCCATCTTAACCTGTACACCAGGTATATCGGGGTCAGCGGAGAATTCGCCAGCTCCTGCAGCCGCTCATGAGGGTCCTCATAAAACCTCTTGGGTATCCAATACCTTAACGACTTCTGTAATAATATTCTCTATTTGAGCGCACAACACTTTGCAGTGCTTTAAGCAGATAGCAGACTGACATTTTAAAAGTGCTTTCCAAAGTAATTAAAAAGTTTTCTAAAGGATAAGAAAAATTTATTTTAAAACATTTGAAAGCATACAGTGAATTATAACTGTGGTTTCTAACAGCTAACATCTAATTCAAGTGTTTCTTATAGCCTTTTTATAACAAAAAAAAAAGTTTGCATATTTTTTTACTAATATAATTCACATATCAAATTAAAACTTTATTTGTCAGGGGTTGATAAATATGTCTGTTAAATGCTTAGGATTTTCTTTTAAAATTAGATTTCATTTATTTCTGTTAATTTTCGCTGTTCGGCATCATATTCATAGGATTTATAGTCACATTGTTTAATCTGACGAACAAAGCCGTTGGCCTCGAGAATGCAAAATAAACAATATGTATCACACTTTGGTAATTTATGAGCGTAATTTCTTAGGGGAATTAATTTTTCCGTATAAGAAATAAATACTTCACAAAGCTTCTTACAAAAACAGTTTACAAAAGCAATAATTACCTATAAGAAGTGTCCTCTGAATGCTTCCACCAAAGTGTTAATATTAACTAATAAATGATTGCTCATCTTTTTCCGTTTATAGTATTATGAGTACATCAAAACCCTTTTGGTAGCGACCTTTACACATTGAGCTGTCTTTATCAATCACCGGAAATACATACTTATCCTTCCAACATTCAGCACAGACATCACGAAATTTTTTAAACTTCATATCTGTACCCACATGATCATTAAATATATGTTTAAGATTCAGGTCATCTTGCTTAAACAGTATGATAAAATTTGCATTGTCTCGTATTAAATGCTTAGGTATATGCGTATAAGTTTGGCAGAGATAAAAGCTGTCTATAGCTCTATGTCGCCCCATACAGAATTATGATCGTATCTTATTCTGTTTTCCACGTGCTACATCGTCAAAGATAAACACGGAATGCTGTTGTGCTTCCTCAGGTGGTATAACATCACAATTGTTTGAAAAAGTGTAGAATCCTAGCCCAGAAATAAGCTTTAGTAATTTCTTCAGATACTCAAACTTGGGTTGATGCAGCGACTTTGAATATATGTATACATTATTAAATTTCAAACCATTTGCGTGCTCCAATGACCTAATGATAACGTTTGTCTTTCCATAATTGGATGGTGCAACAATAATCCCTCTAATGTTGTCTGGTAATAAACTTCCATGCTTCTTTTTCGTTGCAGCGGTAAACATTAAATCTGCATTCTTAACAGATAGAGTTACTTGTTGTTTAATCAAGCGCATTTTGAGTACTGACCAGATTCTATAAAAAGACCTAAACCTGAATATTGTAAAATGATTGATCACAATAAAACGCATGTCAGCCGTTGCAAGACCTTCAGAGGGAATGGACTAGTAAATTCGCTAATCAATAATTTACCAGTGGAGCTACATCAGGTATCAGTACTATGGTCCTGGGACTAAACTACAGACAAGATTGAAAAGAGGTGATTGAGGGATTAATCAACTTTGTATATTCAAAGAACCGCACATCTAGTGATCGTCACCAAGCAGATCGTGTATTAACAGAGAAAGCCTGGCAACGGATAAAATCCAAAGACGATAGTTTTGGAGAACGAACAAGCGCATTATTAGTTAAAAACGCCAGAAAAGCTAAGCTGAAATTAGTAATGGGTGCCAAGGTGAAAATCAATACAAACAATAAGAAAATCAAGAAGCGTCCCATCTTTAGAGAAATAGTTAAAAATGCACGAAAATTTTAAAACTTAAAAACCCAAAAGACTTTATGGAATCTATTACAGTGGCTCTTAATGCAGCCAAAGATGTGCTAAAAGGCAAAAAGAAGTCAATCATTAGACCACGTGTGGTTCCAATACCGAAAGTTGGTGGTGTTTTATCCTCTCTTTGCCGGACTGTCTACTATTGAAGCTTTATCAGGAGAAGCAAAAGGAATAGCTAAAACAGTAAATTCTGCTAATGAAACAAAATCACAATTAGAAGAAAGTAAACGACATAATGATACAATTGAGGCCATAGCACTTTGAAAAGCTGGAAAGGGACTATTTCTGAAACCGTATAGAAAAGGATTGGGTCTTTTTTTACAACCTGCCCCAAAAACTACTAAGGACGCTACCTAAGAGGGTATTAAATGAGCTTGACATGCAAACATATTCGCAACATCTGCCAAACTTTAGAGGTGTTTTCATGCGAGATTGATTACCTCAAATTCCCTGGAGATATGAATGTGGAATTATCAACTTGGACAATTTCTCGGGTCAAGGTACTCACTGGGTAGCGTACTGCAAAAAAAGGCGATAAGACTGAATATTTCGACAGCTTTGGTAATCTCCAGCCGCCAACGAAAGTCGTCAGATATTTGGGCCAAAGCGCGACATACAGCTACGAGTCTTATCAAAATTATAGTTCAACGAATTGTGGTTATCTGTGTTTACAATTTTTGAATAATCATTATCAGTCATAGTAACCTTGACTTTTAAATTTGTAAAACTGCATTCACTTATGTTAGTCATTGAAGGGGTAGCTATAATGTCGTAAAGCGTAGCCTATAAGATCGATAATAACACTGTGCGTAAGGCAGATAGTGCACTTACCTAGTAAACCTAATTCATGTACGCTGAATTTAATGATGATATCCATTTTTGTTTTTATCAATGTTAGCCGCTGTTTTCGAAATATTCACGATTTAAAGTTCTAGTGTATTTTTGGCTGTGTTTGAAATTTCCGACTTGCACAGTGTAATATCTATCACCTGCTAATTTGTCTGACGTTAATTACACTGAATATACATAATAATACATTGTTTTTATTCATTTTATTTTAACATCTATGATCCCACACGAATTTTTAGTTTAAAAATCATTTCTTTGTGTTCATCAAATAAAATATCGGAAACTCCCTTAAAACTGATTTATATCCTCCAGAGTTATATTATTATATCAGATAATATTTTTAACTTCTCAATCTTGCTTTATCATCCCAATCTTTTTCCCTAAACGGGCAATTAAGCGGAAAGATGTTCTCATGATGTGTATTTTGCCTATATATAGCGTCTGAAGCTTCACCAGTTATGGTAATATGACCTAAGGACACCTCTATTTTAGCATGTTCAAGAGGTTGAAATATGAAATCGAAATCAATAAATCTTTTTGGAAGTAGATCATTACTTTTAAGATAAAGCAAAAGAATTGTTTCACCATATTGAGGAGTCATTTATAAATTAAACAAGACTCCATTAACTTGAACATTTACTTATTTAAATTGACGCCAGCCAAATGAACAAATGCAGTATTTTTGTCCTTGTTTTATACATTCAACCCAAAACATTATATTCAATTGATATCTTCTATACAAATGAATAATTCGTGCCAATAACATTTGTTTTATAATCAGATATATCTAAGATTCGTTTTCTCTTTTAACCGACTCAGAATTAGTTTTAAAATTTGCAAAAGGACAGTTTTTCTGGTAGCCATCCATTCGTCTCGAACTCAGAACAGCATCTACAACAACGCCAATTAAAATTATATCACCTGATCCAACTTCAATTTTTGCATGTTTGAAAGGATGAAATTTATAGTAGGGCTCCCCTTTCCTAATACTAAATATTAGGGTTTGGCTATTTTTATAGTAGGGCTCCCCTTTCCTAATACTAAATATTAGGGTTTGGCTACCCTTTTCCGGAGTAATAAATACACTTAAAATAACTCCGGTCACATTAACGTAAATTATTTTAAAATTATGCCATCTAACTGAGCAAATACAATACTTTTGTCTATGTTGAAGGTTTTCCACCCAAAACATCTTTTTTTTCTTACGCCAGGACCCCCAGGAAATCGACCCCCCTGACATTTTTCAATCAATTGATCGCATTTTCAACTGCAAATTAAGTAGCCCAGAAGCCTGTTTTGAGAAAAAAAGCTGAAACTTATTAAATGGTTCTATCTGCTTATCTAAGTTTAAGGTAGAATTTATATGCAGCAACTAAAATAATTAAATTTTATTGATCTACATAGTAATACAAAGCATTCGATATCACATTCTCAGGTTTATTATTAATATTCTAATTACTAAATTAAAATTATAACTATATCCAATACCGCCGTTGTTTGTGATGAAATATGTAGTTAGTTAGAACAACTGATGATTCTCTAATTCCAGAATAATCCGGTCACAATATTTTGTTTTTAGTCTTTTCGCACTTAAAATCCTGTATGCACATCTTTGATCTTCTTTATATCTTCGTAAATTGAGATCCTCTAAAGCCTCACTTATATCTTTTGAATTTTGCTGTTTCACTAGAGCTTGACTTTGTTGACATTTTGATATATATGCCTAGAAAATATTGACCTGCGATAATTTGAGCATATGTTTTGTGCAAAAACTTTGTATAGTACGGATGACTTAAAAGATTATCAAGCTATCTTAAAAGAAACTATTGCCTATAAAAAAGAATATAGGACGTACGGCCGGGTTTCAACCGATATAAATTCACTAAAATGGTCAAAATTTAAAGAAGAAACAGTCTTCTTAGGTATTTTAGTCTAGAGCTTTAAATCGTGGATATTTCGAAAACATGCGAATTAGGTTTACTAGGTTAACCTTGAAAAGACACTTTCCGATTTACGCACAGTGTTATTATCGATCATTGGAGCTTTTTATATCTAAGTCCAGAAATAAAAGCCCTGCATGTTCCTTATCATAGCTTTTTGTTAGAACATCCTAAAGATTTCGTACGCTAAATTCTTTAGGGCCAATATCGTGTTTTGTGAAAAAGCTGATTTCTGGTTACCTAAATAATTTTCTGAGAAATTGCTGAAATCGAAAATACCTGCATATTCCTTATCATAGTTTTCTCTGAGAACATCCTAAGGATTTCTTATAATTTTTGTGAGAAACTGAAACTAAAACTTGAAGGAATCAATCTAACTTAAATCAAATATGTAGCGATAATTGCCATTTGTTCCAAGCTAATCTTAGATGTTAAATAATACATCCATATTTACATCATTTTGGCAAAAAACAGGCTCATTTTTTTTTTGAAAGTTTATAGATGTTCACATCTGCCTTTTTCTATTTGCGTTTAAAATAAAATTCATACACCGCATCTGTAATAATATTATTTTATCGATCTACATAATAACACATAGCTTTCGATATGTCATTCTCAGGCTTGGCATTACCATATTCATTACTAAATTCCAAATTATAACTACTAGTATATCTAATACCGCCATTGTTTATGATGAGAAAGGTGGCGTCATTCATTTTCTGAATTGTCGGCTGAGTGATGACATAAAAATGTGTTGGCAAAAACATCTGATGCTTCTCTAATTCCCGAAGAATTCATATTTTCTTTTTTTATCTTTTCGCAGTTTAAATTCTGTATGAACATCTTTGATCAATATCCCTCTTGTAAAGAAGCGGCTTATATCTTTGTAAATTGAGATCAGCTACATTATCATTGGATAATAAATTATGAGATTCTAAATTCTGGTTTTCCTCTTTCTTTCGCTATCTTCGTGTTATTAATTGCAATTTGTTCGGGAGATCTAAATTCCGCCATCTTTATTGATACCTACCTTATGTCACTACAACCTTAATAAAATCGTAAAAATCAAAACCAATTTTACTGCACGCTTTATCATCCAGACAGCTATGTCGAATTCCAGCTCTTATTAGCAATTGAGCCAAAACCGCAAGTTCATTAAACTCAGCACATGGAGGGTGTTTTCGCATATTCCATATTATCAAATACGAAAAAAATAACACGTTATTAGCGCATTTTATTCGACGGCTAATACCAGGAAATCATAAACACATGTAACACAATCAGCTGTGCAAAATGTTTCATAACCAGGCCATGTTTAAAGCATATAAATCAACAGCATATTATGTTACTCATAAGGTAATGAAGTTTTTCGGGGCAAAATTTACTGAGAAGGCTGTTCACTCTAGTGACCCACACCATGCTTTGGTCATATTATGCCCCCGTCTAATGATAAGCTGCATGTGCGATCACATCGTCTTGAGCGTAATAAAAGCTTTGGGGTTGCGAGAAAATTGCTTTCTTGTACTTAAATTCATGATCGCCTGGTAGTTAAAATTTAGATACCCCTGTATTACTAATCATATTTAACATTTACGCGTACGGTTATTTATTAATAACACTCAACTATCTATAAATAATTTATTAAATCGATTACCGAAAATTCCTAATAAATCCTAATTATTAATTATTTCCACACGCTCAATCAGCACTCGATCCGACCTCTCACAATTTCACAACCATAGCAATGATGTTGTCATTATTCCCAAAAATCAACGGGATCGGTGAGCGCTGTACTGATAATCGACAATAAGTTCTATCCTGAATCCAAACACGTTGATGATGTCATCGAAACAATGGAAACATCAAGTCTGCCTAGTCACGTGATAACAGATAACGGGATAACACCTGGGGCGATAATAAGAATGACACCTCAAGGTCAAACATTTGTCCCCACGGCCACATAAAAATTCCCACGCTCAAGTGTCGTAATACCTACAATTTTAGGTAATAGAGAACAGGTTCAGCTTTATCACCAAATTTCCGAGATCGGACCCAGACAGTAAATCGCCAAACATTTACGCTACTAGAGACTGGGCCCAGACGGCCATCTCTTATCAGCAAATTTCTCGCTCGCCCATTAATAATTACTGACCATACTCAATATCTCGGAAATCCATTGACCTCAAGATAATTACTACCCAAATTACGTAATCCTACACTAGCAACTTATTTTATCATCACTCATGGTAAAAGCTCCCGCCGAAAATATCCAGCATAGTAAAAACTCCAACAACAAACTCTTATCTTCAGCACGAGCCCAGACTCGCACTTCCCAGGTTAATCTACAAAACCTTATCACCCCATGACCTTAAAATTGCCACCAAATTATTAATTTCTACAGAGTCACCAGCTCCCTTATCAATTAACTGAACATTCATTTCTATACCCGTGATCCAGGTCCAGGTCCAGGTGCAACTCATCCTTCTCTTTACTAGCGCGCCGTCGTCAAAACAAAACAATCTCCAAACTTGACCTTCGGAATCACACAACCATTCCCTTATCTCTAGCCATTTCCTGATCTCCCCGATACAAGAAGCATTTAAACTATGCAAAGAAATTAGCTTGAACTTTCTGGAACATTCGATAATTTTTTTGGGCTTTCTGGGAGATTCGAGAACTTTCGAGATCCCAAAGGGGCCCAGACTGTAATTTACGCTACTAGAGACCGGATCCAGACGGCCAACCCTTATCAGCAAATTTCTCGCTCGCCCCAGCAGCGCATTTCTTATCTCCCCATTTCATACAAATTTTGCACATGCACTTCCTGTTTAAGAATCGGCATATCTATACTACTAATGCTCTTTCCTCAGATGCATGCGGGCATTCTTTCGACTGGTCTTTCTCTTGACTGCATGTACTTCATAATGCAAACATTAATTTATTATTCTGCTTAAAGGGAAAAACGGGGTGATATCAACCCTCGGATGGCAGGATTTTACATTTGAGCAGCCCCTCAGTTCTTTCTAAAACCACTTTAGAACCCAACAACTAGTTGAGGATGCCCTATTGGGAATTTACCATTTTTACAAACTCAAGGTAGAGCACCCCCACATTTCAATAACCTCATATCCAAAAAAGCATAAGCGTTCAGTTCTCGCTATAGTAGCCTCGTATCTCCTATTTAGAGTATCATCGGGATCGTCATGTGGTGAGGCATCGAGCTCATGTGTCAAGCACGTGGGGTGTCCGTGGTAATAACACTAATGGAATTCAAAAATCTGGTTTGTATCCGGGCAAATATCCATCCACTTTTAACCCGTTTAATACAACCTCTCTCTGCTTAGCAGCATGTATAATATTTATTACTCGTTTAATTTCATCGCTTAGCAATCACTGTATTGCTATTTTTAATTGATTTTCTACATTTCGATAGCCTCTTTTAGGAATAACACCAACCGTATTTGGTTTGAGATATTTTCGGCGAAAGACGAGGTTACATGCTGAAGCAATTGTAGTAGCTTCAAGACATTACACTCATTCAGCAGCAGTTTTCGGAATTTTAAACAGGCCTCTGTCAAAATCTGTACATCATTAATGCAATATTCTACCAAATCACGCTGCATATTAAACTCTTCATTTTTCTTTTCATTATACCATTTTAGGAAGGTATTTCTTTCTTCGTTTTTCATCGTATCTGGGCTGCAGTATTCAATAGGCGGTAATGGGCCAATATAGTTTTCATTCTCAAGAGTATTGAAAAAGTGAGGGAAATATCCCTATTTGAATATAGAAGGCAGTTCGAACATTTTTGGTAGTTTGGAGAGAGGTAGTGGAAAGTAGTTTAACGAGTCTAATCGGAATTAATATATTGGATTCAACCGGAAGGAAGGGAATTTGGTGGTGATATTGCACTGTCTTAAATGAAATAATTACCTATCTGGGTGATGCGCTACTGGTGCGTGTAAAACGGAGCTTAATTATAATGAAACTTGAAGTTCCTAGGTACCAGACCTAGGTACCAGAGTTGGTTGCATTAATTGATTCGGACGTACTACACTGGTGGTATTCTCTATAATTATAGCCACGACTTAACAAATTTTAAACATACCTGAACTATTCCTGTCCTATGGCTACAAGGTGGAAACAGCAATCCTCCCATCGCGATGTTTCTTCTTTTCAAAGAAATCTCAATCATGCTCTCCTTTCATGGGTTTCACTTCTATTTTTAGGAAAAAAATTGTTGTTGTTTGGTAACTTTCAAACTACACTATAGCAGCGCGTTAACTTTATAATTCGCGACACTTGAGGATTGCAAACTCCTACTCGAAACCACGATCATAGCCTAAATGATTGTTCCATAGTCTAAATATAGTTTTTCTCGGCTAGTGTACTATTGTTAATCGGGAACTACTAATTCGAATTATTTCAAATAATTGCGCTCCCTACGATAGAGGTCTCTAAATACTTAAGGATTATTTTAAAAATTTAATTCTTCATTTAATTTTCCTTCATTAGGAAATTACATCCTTTAGATTTTCGTTTCAATCTTCCGATTTTAAGACACTCGAGCCATTTTAATTATACCACGGCGAAATTTTCTGATTAGGTAATTTTGATGATGTTGGGTTTGCGTTTTATATAATTATAACTTGGCACTCAGTGAGACATTTATGTGGTGAAATCTTCCTCGATTTCCGAATTTAGTATTAGAGAAGGCTCGGGAATGGCAGCTCAATTGGTTCTTTATATTTAGGGTTTATTTGGTTTTCTGATGTAATGCTTATAAATTGCAATTGCAAATTGCATTCAGTAATTTAGAATGACGCTTGAAGATTTCACAAGTAAAGGGAATTGAATTGTGGTGAATGTCTGGTTCCATGTTATTTATGTGATATGTATTGTTACACTATTAAAATCTGCACATCATTAATGCAATTCTCCACCAAATCACATTGCCAATTAAACTCTTCATTTTTATTTTCATTATTCCATTTTAGGAAAGTATTTCGTTCTTTATTTTTATTTCTCAATAATCACTTATTACATTCAAGAATTAATTATAATATTTAATTTCCATCATCGGGTTCACTTAATGTATAATGTCCCCATGCCAGACTTAAGGCAATTTTATTTGTATATTGTGCATATATAGTATGACGTTTCGATCTAAATGTGAGTATCTTAGCATAATATAATTGTTTTCTATACAAACTAATTCTATAATTTTCCATAGCTACACAACAATAGCTGTAGTCTTAACTCCATTAGCTTTCTTAATATCTTTCTTCCTGTCTGCTCGTAAAGAATACATCTTAGATCTCAATCCTATAAATTATAACAATACTACCATTATTTTCATCCTTCATTAAGATTGTCAAAAGGGTATTCCGATGTATCAAATTGAGATTCAATATCATGAAATATATCTTTATAAAAATCATCTGTATAAGTTGAATATGTAAAGCAATCTGTATCCATGTAGTTAAGAAATATATTTTCGTTATACTTTGGTTTTATATAATTGTAGTGAAAGTTGTACATTTTATATTTACAAAGTTCTAATACTGTGAAACCCAAAAATATCGGTTTATTAAATGTTGAGCGCACTTGAGGGGGTACCTAGTGTAATGGGCAAATGATATCGAATTTTTTTAACATTTTATTTTCACAGTTACCATATTTTTATTATATATTATGTATAAGAGTCTTAAAGTACATAAACAAATTATTTTTAAATTTTTGGAAACAAAATGACGGTTTTGTCAGCTTCGATGACAGACGTGTTGTAGTGGCGCTGTACAAATTGCGACACAAAAAACTTCCCTTAGAATGAACCTGGAACATTTATTTTCATATAAAATTTCAATAAACAAAATTTATAAGAAAAATTTTCTAAACAAGTAGGTTTAACAATTTTTATTTTTTAACGGGAGAGGTGAAAATCTTCCAAAAGACACCGGACAGCCCGTACCTTCCGTCGTAGTGTGAGATTCTTACTCACTAAAAACACCTATCTGGAGATTAGCCGAAATAGACCATATAGACTCGGGTCCCCTCCCAGACTCCCTTAGTGGGGGCAACTGAGTATCTCACTGTCGCCACTAACCTCGGTTTCCTGGGTCTCTTCTGGGCCCTTCTTTGTCCACGGCATTAAACGGATGCAGGCCATAAAGTTTTAGTCCAGAGTCAGGACCAGTAACCTCCTCCGGATAAACCGCAGCCAACCCTTCGGAAAGCAGGTTTGCATCTCCTACTGGTGCGTGTACCGCGGAGATAGCCAACTCGTTAGAGTCTACCATCTCTGCACCGCCGCACCGGAGGAAGTGCTAGTTATTATTTTGCCAATGCACCTTCTTCCAAGACTGCTACAGCAGTTTCAGCCGGCGGGAGAGAGCCAGCATCCATAGTTGCCACACCTTCAAAAGGTAATTTTCCCAAAGCTGCTTCTGTTGTGTTATGGGGACCGTGGGTATAGCCAACCTATTAGGGTCTACCATATCCTCCATCTCCACTCCTACAGAAGCACTTGAGGAGATACCATTCGCCCAATTACCCCTGGGTCCTGTAGATAGGGAGACTTTACTGCTGACTCTCTTGGAGTTGCTACCGCTTGGAGGTGTAACTAACACTTGAGAATGTTCAGATGAGGATCGCCGTATTCTAGAAGGCTTCAACTCATCCGTCCATTCTCCAGCAACCAGGTCTACCTATTTAATAATTTCGGAGATATTACGCTCGCGAATTTCTAAAATGATGTTTCGAGAAAAACGTGTTTAAAAAAAGAGAATGAGACGGCGCCGCTCTGAAAACCGGTACGTATTGTCGGCTAACTCTAAAACTAATACGAATATCGTTCTAAAATTTTACAGGCATGTCCTACATAAGACTTAGAACATTTTTAATAAAAAAAAACTGTTTTTTCGAGCTTCTACAGTAGGTGCCCCCGATAACTGATCTGCAGCCATATTTGATGTAAAGACTGTGAAAGTTGGGTTTCGCTATTAATTCACGCTGACCTGTATGTCTATTGAAATTATCCCATTGTGCTACAAGTTTTACATCTTTTCTTTTATCTACATTTTCCATTGTTTTAGCGTACGCTGAATTATTGAATAATTTAAAAAAAGTTTTTTTCGAAATTATGTTTTGCCTGTGTTCTATGAATATTATTCAAATCACTAAATGAATATGTTTGAAACACTGTTGAAAATTTATATAATAATATAATGTATAATGTAATAATATTTATTGTTAAGATCTGCAATTAATTTTTATTGCGATTTAGGACTTAATTTAGTTTGACAGCAAAAACGGCAAATCATTATGAATGTCATGAATTAGATGAGCCAAATATACTTCTAAAATATAACCTATATCAGAGTCTCTATGATATGATTGATATTACATCAATATTAATATCAGTTGACGATTTAAAATTTCTATATGGAAGAAACTCTGGCATTGCCCAACAAAATTACTTATATCTTAACTTCAGAAGTCTTAAACAGCATTAGGTTAGCCCTCCACTGATTCCTTTGTTTATATACATACATATTCATATATGCAAGCAATTCTAATTTAATTTCAGTATATTTAAGCATTGCAAGTACAGTAGTGACATAGATTTAACTCATAAATGTCTTTATAGTGTACTTTTTTCAAATATGTCTGCGAGCAATAATACGACCTTAGATACCACTTTAAGTAATCAGAAAGAGTTTTGTAATTGAAATTATTCCAAACATTAATATAATGTTTATAATCTTCTTCACTACATTCTGAATTAGTGAATTTATTGAAAACC
Source organism: Leptarthrus brevirostris (assembly GCA_964036015.1). Taxonomy (NCBI): domain Eukaryota; kingdom Metazoa; phylum Arthropoda; class Insecta; order Diptera; family Asilidae; genus Leptarthrus; species Leptarthrus brevirostris. The sequence goes on from OZ038371.1 coordinate 161,172,044, forward strand.
GTATGACGAGGAGGTAAAGTTCCTTCGCTTAACTTTTCCCAGGAATTTAAGTATTCGTAAGGAAAAACTGCTTTTCTTGTAATTAAATCGAATAATTAATCATCTTTAAATTCATTTCGAATTATTTTAAAATCTTCTTTTGATAGATTTTCCAAACTTACTAACATAAATCTGGTTGATTCCAGAAATCTCAGCTCAGAACTATGTTTATTTATGAAAATTTTTTTTGATAATGAAATACACAATTCTTTATTTAACGGTATAACTATAATATCTCCTTTTATATTATTTAAAGCTTTTATAAAAAGATGACTATTATACCCCGAAAAATTGTGAAAATATATTGGAATAAAATTTGGCAATCTACGATTTAAAACATTATGAGCTGGACCTCTGTACTGACCAGTCAAATGACAATGATCTATCACTCGATCAGTATTTAATAACTTTTTACATATATGACGAAAATTGCGCCTTTTTATGAATTTCATTTACCTCAGAGGTCATTAGAATTAGTAATTTTATTTTACATAGGTGTTGATTATAAATTTCTATGAAATCGTCAACTAGATTCTCAACAAAAATATCTGCTGCTTTTGCCCTTTGTAAATCCTAAACTCGTTCAGATCGTTATTATATGAACATTTTATGAAATGGTATATAAAACGTCACATGGCCAATTTTTGACGTATGCGGTATTGAACATCTGTAGTTGAATGACGTAGTTGAGTAGGTACTAGGATACTTTGGCCCGTCACAACAAGACGTAGCATCCAAAAGTGAGCTTTCTGAGGGAATTCCCGGTTGACTAGTCAACATCCGGTTGCACATAGGAGCGAATCCCCTGACGGCATACGTTGGTTAGTCATCTGTTGGCTCAAGTCGTTATCATCTCTCGATGTTCGTCTGGTGAGTCTCTCTTTTCTTTCTGTTGATGTTGTTGTCTCCGACCCCGAGTTCGTAGCTGGTGACGCTAACCATGAGGCTATCAAGCTAATTGGTAATTGTACTTCTAAGTCTGTACATAAACGAATGTTGAGCTAAAAATAGAAAATTGTATTTTTAATTTATTTTACGTATCTATATGGATACGAGCAGGGGCGAGCTAAAAAAAACTTATTGTCTTATTGAATTAGAAGGTAACGCCATCTCTGGCGGACTTCTGTAATTAGTCGAAAAAGTGATTTAAAAATAGCATTCCCAAGTTTGTGTAAATTCGCTGATAAATAATTAATAAATGTCTGTCTCGATTCCTTTTAACATAAAAAAAATTCGCCAATCTCTGGACTCTGTTCGTCAGCGTAAAAATTTTGCCGATAACAGTTGAATGGATAAGAATAAAAGACGATTCGCTGTAGTAACCTCGAACTTAAAAAAATTATCATGAGATCTAAATATAGATGTTAAGCCTATGATGAGACTTAAACGAAGAAGAAGAAGTAATTGACAAGACCAATACTTTGCAATTCAATATGGCTTTTATTCATAAAAATTGCCTTAAAACTAAATAAAAATTCAAAATAAATACAACAATAATTCAATCTATAAATACTTCAAATAATAAATAATTCAATAAATAAAATTAATAATAATAAAAGTAATAAATAAATAAAAAAGAATTCCTTTAGAAAAAATAATAATTAAATGCAGAGAAATAATAATGACACCGAAAGCGGTTTAAATCAAACTACTCGTTTGAGTTCTGAAAGCAGAATGATTTTTGCTTGCTGACCGCACTCTATTTATATCATTCGAAAAGCATTGACATCCCGTAGCTGCTTTTTGAATGATATTTCTGTACGAGTGTTTGAGACACCTGATGGCTGTCATAAATTTTTGTGAAACGTTGATGTGTGACTTTGTTTTGGGGAAAAATATTAAGAGGTAAGTCTGTTTTGATTTATAATTATGAAGATTTTAATTAATTTGAAGGATGCTGGGATACTGGAATTAGTACAGGTAAGACAGATAATTTGATGTAAATAGTTTAATTTGTTTCTTTTTAGGTTGAGGATTCAACAATAGACATTAATGCGAGGTCATATTACACCGATTTCGTGATCTGGCCCTTGATTACTAGTTTAAATAACACCATTGAGGACTAGACAAAAGAATTTCTGTAATTAATCAGAAAATCGGGGGTTTAAAAATAACATGCATCGCTTTGCATAAATCCGTTGATAAGTATTAAACGTCTGGATACCCTAATTGACTGATAAGAGTTAATAGACCCCCAAAACTGAAGTAGCAACCTTGAACTTTAAATAGGAAGAAGAAATTAACATGATCATTGCGGCCGTTATCGGAATAGAATTTTACATCCGCGTATAGGCAAGGCAAGAGCGTCTTTTATCTGAAGATGCGATCAAAAGCGTTGACGCTGTATTTCGCCTGCCGTTAATTCGTTCTTGACTACTCTTATCATACATACCATCTTGCATCCGTCAGTCGGGATATTCGTAAATTAATTTATCACACTGAATTTTCACTTTTAATTTACACTTGTACAAGTTTAAACATGTTACGGTTAAATAAATTCACGGTTTAAAATTGACTGTTGTATGAAAGAAAATTCAGTTACTAAATGGGCGAGAAAATAATCAACTGTTAATGAATCTCATACATGAATTGAATTACCGTAAGGGCATGAATTATTCAGATGAAATGTCACTACATTGATTATTTGCACAATTATTGGGCCTAAACGGTTTCAAAAAACTTGTTCGATAAAGTTCATTAAAAAAAATATTGAAATGCACTGCTGAACCAAAATGGTTAATAAAAAGAAAATTTTCAAAAAAATGAATAAGATCAACAAAACCGTCACCAAAAATATATGTACAGTCAAATGCTAATCTAAGCATATCTTGACCAACTCATTTGCTCAAAAAAATATAAATATTGAAATCAAAGAAAGGTCCACTTCAAATAAATTCCCGAAATTGACAATGAAAAATTATTAAACGCAATGAAAAATATTATTAGCAAATTTTAAATTATTTTCGTCAAAAAAAACTTCATAAAAAGGAAACAGTAGTAATTTTAAATAAACTAATTGTTCACTTCCATAAAAACCAGAACTTGTAAAATTTAAATTTCAAAAGAAATAACAACCTTTTTTCTTGATCCAAAAATGGCTGCCAAACTCAAAATTTACCTTTAAAATCAAAACTCACTATTACACCTTGCACCTTTTAAAAAATCACTACTAAAATGAGAGGGAGTTGACGTTTACAAGCCCTTTTTATACCTTCTGTTGTCGCCATTTCCCCTCCAAGAAATTATAAACTGCTATTGTTTTAAGAATTCCTGAATAAAAAAGATTTTTCGCAAATTATTTTTGCTAGATTCCTTACCAATTAATGAATTTATTGGCATAACTTCATTAATTAAAACGTATGATTTGAATCAAAAATTAATTAAATTGAATGGCGACAACAGAAAAAATCATAATTTCACGAACTCAACCAAAATCCTTGTGCGTTTTTTCTTCTCATTTACGCTTTGTGCATCTCTTTCGCACTCATTACGTAAATGTTAATCAATAAAATCGCGAATAATTCAAAATGTACACAATTCACCGCGATTCTGGTACTATAATCAAATTCCCCGCGAAAAGTTACGTCAATTTCATGTGACGTTTACTGTCAGAAATTGAAGTAGTGACAGTTCGCGGTTTGCAGGTTTGATTTGCGTTAAAAGTGGGCAAAAAATTCCGAGCTGTCGCAGGTGTGAAAAATGCAAGATAATCACCGGTAACTGATGCACTTGACTTGAATTTGAATTTGAATATGAAATTAAATGCCTGTAGATTTCTCAGGCACAACAGGTGAGTATAATTGAATACAATATTGGTATGCTTGAAATTAATCTTCTTTTTATTTTTTAGGGAATGCTGAACATAGGTATATTCAAATGCAGGTGCTTACTATTGTCAAGACTAATTCTAATATCACGATTAAATCTTTTGGTTGGAGCACAGTTCAGTTACTAAAATTATCACAGTTTAAAAAATTATTAACTTTACCTAGGTCAAGTCATTTTTCATTATTGCGGAGGAATTTCCTTTTTCTGCTTTAATTAAAACCAAGTTATTGTCAAGAATTTTCTTATTTTTAAGAATATCAGAGTCTCTATGATATGATTGATATTACATCAATATTAATATCAGTTGACGATTTAAAATTTCTATATGGAAGAAACTCTGGCATTGCCCAACAAAATTACTTATATCTTAACTTCAGAAGTCTTAAACAGCATTAGGTTAGCCCTCCACTGATTCCTTTGTTTATATACATACATATTCATATATGCAAGCAATTCTAATTTAATTTCAGTATATTTAAGCATTGCAAGTACAGTAGTGACATAGATTTAACTCATAAATGTCTTTATAGTGTACTTTTTTCAAATATGTCTGCGAGCAATAATACGACCTTAGATACCACTTTAAGTAATCAGAAAGAGTTTTGTAATTGAAATTATTCCAAACATTAATATAATGTTTATAATCTTCTTCACTACATTCTGAATTAGTGAATTTATTGAAAACCGTATGACGAGGAGGTAAAGTTCCTTCGCTTAACTTTTCCCAGGAATTTAAGTATTCGTAAGGAAAAACTGCTTTTCTTGTAATTAAATCGAATAATTAATCATCTTTAAATTCATTTCGAATTATTTTAAAATCTTCTTTTGATAGATTTTCCAAACTTACTAACATAAATCTGGTTGATTCCAGAAATCTCAGCTCAGAACTATGTTTATTTATGAAAATTTTTTTTGATAATGAAATACACAATTCTTTATTTAACGGTATAACTATAATATCTCCTTTTATATTATTTAAAGCTTTTATAAAAAGATGACTATTATACCCCGAAAAATTGTGAAAATATATTGGAATAAAATTTGGCAATCTACGATTTAAAACATTATGAGCTGGACCTCTGTACTGACCAGTCAAATGACAATGATCTATCACTCGATCAGTATTTAATAACTTTTTACATATATGACGAAAATTGCGCCTTTTTATGAATTTCATTTACCTCAGAGGTCATTAGAATTAGTAATTTTATTTTACATAGGTGTTGATTATAAATTTCTATGAAATCGTCAACTAGATTCTCAACAAAAATATCTGCTGCTTTTGCCCTTTGTAAATCCTAAACTTGTTCAGATCGTTATTATATGAACATTTTATGAAATGGTATATAAAACGTCACATGGCCAATTTTTGACTTATGCGGTATTGAACATCTGTAGTTGATGACGTAGTTGAGTAGGTACTAGGATACTTTGGCCCGTCACAACAAGACGTAGCATCCAAAAGTGAGCTTTCTGAGGGAATTCCCGGTTGACTAGTCAACATCCGGTTGCACATAGGAGCGAATCCCCTGACGGCATACGTTGGTTAGTCATCTGTTGGCTCAAGTCGTTATCATCTCTCGATGTTCGTCTGGTGAGTCTCTCTTTTTCTTTCTGTTGATGTTGTTGTCTCCGACCCCGAGTTCGTAGCTGGTGACGCTAACCATGAGGCTATCAAGCTAATTGGTAATTGTACTTCTAAGTCTGTACATAAACGAATGTTGAGCTAAAAATAGAAAATTGTATTTTTAATTTATTTTACGTATCTATATGGATACGAGCAGGGGCGAGCTAAAAAAAACTTATTGTCTTATTGAATTAGAAGGTAACGCCATCTCTGGCGGACTTCTGTAATTAGTCGAAAAAGTGATTTAAAAATAGCATTCCCAAGTTTGTGTAAATTCGCTGATAAATAATTAATAAATGTCTGGCTCGATTCCTTTTAACATAAAAAAAATTCGCCAATCTCTGGACTCTGTTCGTCAGCGTAAAAATTTTGCCGATAACAGTTGAATGGATAAGAATAAAAGACGATTCGCTGTAGTAACCTCGAACTTAAAAAAATTATCATGAGATCTAAATATAGATGTTAAGCCTATGATGAGACTTAAACGAAGAAGAAGAAGTAATTGACAAGACCAATACTTTGCAATTCAATATGGCTTTTATTCATAAAAATTGCCTTAAAACTAAATAAAAATTCAAAATAAATACAACAATAATTCAATCTATAAATACTTCAAATAATAAATAATTCAATAAATAAAATTAATAATAATAAAAGTAATAAATAAATAAAAAAGAATTCCTTTAGAAAAAATAATAATTAAATGCAGAGAAATAATAATGACACCGAAAGCGGTTTAAATCAAACTACTCGTTTGAGTTCTGAAAGCAGAATGATTTTTGCTTGCTGACCGCACTCTATTTATATCATTCGAAAAGCATTGACATCCCGTAGCTGCTTTTTGAATGATATTTCTGTACGAGTGTTTGAGACACCTGATGGCTGTCATAATTTTTTGTGAAACGTTGATGTGTGACTTTGTTTTGGGGAAAAATATTAAGAGGTAAGTCTGTTTTGATTTATAATTATGAAGATTTTAATTAATTTGAAGGATGCTGGGATACTGGAATTAGTACAGGTAAGACAGATAATTTGATGTAAATAGTTTAATTTGTTTCTTTTTAGGTTGAGGATTCAACAATAGACATTAATGCGAGGTCATATTACACCGATTTCGTGATCTGGCCCTTGATTACTAGTTTAAATAACACCATTGAGGACTAGACAAAAGAATTTCTGTAATTAATCAGAAAATCGGGGGTTTAAAAATAACATGCATCGCTTTGCATAAATCCGTTGATAAGTATTAAACGTCTGGATACCCTAATTGACTGATAAGAGTTAATAGACCCCCAAAACTGAAGTAGCAACCTTGAACTTTAAATAGGAAGAAGAAATTAACATGATCATTGCGGCCGTTATCGGAATAGAATTTTACATCCGCGTATAGGCAAGGCAAGAGCGTCTTTTATCTGAAGATGCGATCAAAAGCGTTGACGCTGTATTTCGCCTGCCGTTAATTCGTTCTTGACTACTCTTATCATACATACCATCTTGCATCCGTCAGTCGGGATATTCGTAAATTAATTTATCACACTGAATTTTCACTTTTAATTTACACTTGTACAAGTTTAAACATGTTACGGTTAAATAAATTCACGGTTTAAAATTGACTGTTGTATGAAAGAAAATTCAGTTACTAAATGGGCGAGAAAATAATCAACTGTTAATGAATCTCATACATGAATTGAATTACCGTAAGGGCATGAATTATTCAGATGAAATGTCACTACATTGATTATTTGCACAATTATTGGGCCTAAACGGTTTCAAAAAACTTGTTCGATAAAGTTCATTAAAAAAAAATATTGAAATGCACTGCTGAACCAAAATGGTTAATAAAAAGAAAATTTTCAAAAAAATGAATAAGATCAACAAAACCGTCACCAAAAATATATGTACAGTCAAATGCTAATCTAAGCATATCTTGACCAACTCATTTGCTCAAAAAAATATAAATATTGAAATCAAAGAAAGGTCCACTTCAAATAAATTCCCGAAATTGACAATGAAAAATTATTAAACGCAATGAAAAATATTATTAGCAAATTTTAAATTATTTTCGTCAAAAAAAACTTCATAAAAAGGAAACAGTAGTAATTTTAAATAAACTAATTGTTCACTTCCATAAAAACCAGAACTTGTAAAATTTAAATTTCAAAAGAAATAACAACCTTTTTTCTTGATCCAAAAATGGCTGCCAAACTCAAAATTTACCTTTAAAATCAAAACTCACTATTACACCTTGCACCTTTTAAAAAATCACTACTAAAATGAGAGGGAGTTGACGTTTACAAGCCCTTTTTATACCTTCTGTTGTCGCCATTTCCCCTCCAAGAAATTATAAACTGCTATTGTTTTAAGAATTCCTGAATAAAAAAGATTTTTCGCAAATTATTTTTGCTAGATTCCTTACCAATTAATGAATTTATTGGCATAACTTCATTAATTAAAACGTATGATTTGAATCAAAAATTAATTAAATTGAATGGCGACAACAGAAAAAATCATAATTTCACGAACTCAACCAAAATCCTTGTGCGTTTTTTCTTCTCATTTACGCTTTGTGCATCTCTTTCGCACTCATTACGTAAATGTTAATCAATAAAATCGCGAATAATTCAAAATGTACACAATTCACCGCGATTCTGGTACTATAATCAAATTCCCCGCGAAAAGTTACGTCAATTTCATGTGACGTTTACTGTCAGAAATTGAAGTAGTGACAGTTCGCGGTTTGCAGGTTTGATTTGCGTTAAAAGTGGGCAAAAAATTCCGAGCTGTCGCAGGTGTGAAAAATGCAAGATAATCACCGGTAACTGATGCACTTGACTTGAATTTGAATTTGAATATGAAATTAAATGCCTGTAGATTTCTCAGGCACAACAGGTGAGTATAATTGAATACAATATTGGTATGCTTGAAATTAATCTTCTTTTTATTTTTTAGGGAATGCTGAACATAGGTATATTCAAATGCAGGTGCTTACTATTGTCAAGACTAATTCTAATATCACGATTAAATCTTTTGGTTGGAGCACAGTTCAGTTACTAAAATTATCACAGTTTAAAAAATTATTAACTTTACCTAGGTCAAGTCATTTTTCATTATTGCGGAGGAATTTCCTTTTTCTGCTTTAATTAAAACCAAGTTATTGTCAAGAATTTTCTTATTTTTAAGAATATCAGAGTCTCTATGATATGATTGATATTACATCAATATTAATATCAGTTGACGATTTAAAATTTCTATATGGAAGAAACTCTGGCATTGCCCAACAAAATTACTTATATCTTAACTTCAGAAGTCTTAAACAGCATTAGGTTAGCCCTCCACTGATTCCTTTGTTTATATACATACATATTCATATATGCAAGCAATTCTAATTTAATTTCAGTATATTTAAGCATTGCAAGTACAGTAGTGACATAGATTTAACTCATAAATGTCTTTATAGTGTACTTTTTTCAAATATGTCTGCGAGCAATAATACGACCTTAGATACCACTTTAAGTAATCAGAAAGAGTTTTGTAATTGAAATTATTCCAAACATTAATATAATGTTTATAATCTTCTTCACTACATTCTGAATTAGTGAATTTATTGAAAACCGTATGACGAGGAGGTAAAGTTCCTTCGCTTAACTTTTCCCAGGAATTTAAGTATTCGTAAGGAAAAACTGCTTTTCTTGTAATTAAATCGAATAATTAATCATCTTTAAATTCATTTCGAATTATTTTAAAATCTTCTTTTGATAGATTTTCCAAACTTACTAACATAAATCTGGTTGATTCCAGAAATCTCAGCTCAGAACTATGTTTATTTATGAAAATTTTTTTTGATAATGAAATACACAATTCTTTATTTAACGGTATAACTATAATATCTCCTTTTATATTATTTAAAGCTTTTATAAAAAGATGACTATTATACCCCGAAAAATTGTGAAAATATATTGGAATAAAATTTGGCAATCTACGATTTAAAACATTATGAGCTGGACCTCTGTACTGACCAGTCAAATGACAATGATCTATCACTCGATCAGTATTTAATAACTTTTTACATATATGACGAAAATTGCGCCTTTTTATGAATTTCATTTACCTCAGAGGTCATTAGAATTAGTAATTTTATTTTACATAGGTGTTGATTATAAATTTCTATGAAATCGTCAACTAGATTCTCAACAAAAATATCTGCTGCTTTTGCCCTTTGTAAATCCTAAACTTGTTCAGATCGTTATTATATGAACATTTTATGAAATGGTATATAAAACGTCACATGGCCAATTTTTGACTTATGCGGTATTGAACATCTGTAGTTGATGACGTAGTTGAGTAGGTACTAGGATACTTTGGCCCGTCACAACAAGACGTAGCATCCAAAAGTGAGCTTTCTGAGGGAATTCCCGGTTGACTAGTCAACATCCGGTTGCACATAGGAGCGAATCCCCTGACGGCATACGTTGGTTAGTCATCTGTTGGCTCAAGTCGTTATCATCTCTCGATGTTCGTCTGGTGAGTCTCTCTTTTTCTTTCTGTTGATGTTGTTGTCTCCGACCCCGAGTTCGTAGCTGGTGACGCTAACCATGAGGCTATCAAGCTAATTGGTAATTGTACTTCTAAGTCTGTACATAAACGAATGTTGAGCTAAAAATAGAAAATTGTATTTTTAATTTATTTTACGTATCTATATGGATACGAGCAGGGGCGAGCTAAAAAAAACTTATTGTCTTATTGAATTAGAAGGTAACGCCATCTCTGGCGGACTTCTGTAATTAGTCGAAAAAGTGATTTAAAAATAGCATTCCCAAGTTTGTGTAAATTCGCTGATAAATAATTAATAAATGTCTGTCTCGATTCCTTTTAACATAAAAAAAATTCGCCAATCTCTGGACTCTGTTCGTCAGCGTAAAAATTTTGCCGATAACAGTTGAATGGATAAGAATAAAAGACGATTCGCTGTAGTAACCTCGAACTTAAAAAAATTATCATGAGATCTAAATATAGATGTTAAGCCTATGATGAGACTTAAACGAAGAAGAAGAAGTAATTGACAAGACCAATACTTTGCAATTCAATATGGCTTTTATTCATAAAAATTGCCTTAAAACTAAATAAAAATTCAAAATAAATACAACAATAATTCAATCTATAAATACTTCAAATAATAAATAATTCAATAAATAAAATTAATAATAATAAAAGTAATAAATAAATAAAAAAGAATTCCTTTAGAAAAAATAATAATTAAATGCAGAGAAATAATAATGACACCGAAAGCGGTTTAAATCAAACTACTCGTTTGAGTTCTGAAAGCAGAATGATTTTTGCTTGCTGACCGCACTCTATTTATATCATTCGAAAAGCATTGACATCCCGTAGCTGCTTTTTGAATGATATTTCTGTACGAGTGTTTGAGACACCTGATGGCTGTCATAATTTTTTGTGAAACGTTGATGTGTGACTTTGTTTTGGAGAAAAATATTAAGAGGTAAGTCTGTTTTGATTTATAATTATGAAGATTTTAATTAATTTGAAGGATGCTGGGATACTGGAATTAGTACAGGTAAGACAGATAATTTGATGTAAATAGTTTAATTTGTTTCTTTTTAGGTTGAGGATTCAACAATAGACATTAATGCGAGGTCATATTACACCGATTTCGTGATCTGGCCCTTGATTACTAGTTTAAATAACACCATTGAGGACTAGACAAAAGAATTTCTGTAATTAATCAGAAAATCGGGGGTTTAAAAATAACATGCATCGCTTTGCATAAATCCGTTGATAAGTATTAAACGTCTGGATACCCTAATTGACTGATAAGAGTTAATAGACCCCCAAAACTGAAGTAGCAACCTTGAACTTTAAATAGGAAGAAGAAATTAACATGATCATTGCGGCCGTTATCGGAATAGAATTTTACATCCGCGTATAGGCAAGGCAAGAGCGTCTTTTATCTGAAGATGCGATCAAAAGCGTTGACGCTGTATTTCGCCTGCCGTTAATTCGTTCTTGACTACTCTTATCATACATACCATCTTGCATCCGTCAGTCGGGATATTCGTAAATTAATTTATCACACTGAATTTTCACTTTTAATTTACACTTGTACAAGTTTAAACATGTTACGGTTAAATAAATTCACGGTTTAAAATTGACTGTTGTATGAAAGAAAATTCAGTTACTAAATGGGCGAGAAAATAATCAACTGTTAATGAATCTCATACATGAATTGAATTACCGTAAGGGCATGAATTATTCAGATGAAATGTCACTACATTGATTATTTGCACAATTATTGGGCCTAAACGGTTTCAAAAAACTTGTTCGATAAAGTTCATTAAAAAAAAATATTGAAATGCACTGCTGAACCAAAATGGTTAATAAAAAGAAAATTTTCAAAAAAATGAATAAGATCAACAAAACCGTCACCAAAAATATATGTACAGTCAAATGCTAATCTAAGCATATCTTGACCAACTCATTTGCTCAAAAAAATATAAATATTGAAATCAAAGAAAGGTCCACTTCAAATAAATTCCCGAAATTGACAATGAAAAATTATTAAACGCAATGAAAAATATTATTAGCAAATTTTAAATTATTTTCGTCAAAAAAAACTTCATAAAAAGGAAACAGTAGTAATTTTAAATAAACTAATTGTTCACTTCCATAAAAACCAGAACTTGTAAAATTTAAATTTCAAAAGAAATAACAACCTTTTTTCTTGATCCAAAAATGGCTGCCAAACTCAAAATTTACCTTTAAAATCAAAACTCACTATTACACCTTGCACCTTTTAAAAAATCACTACTAAAATGAGAGGGAGTTGACGTTTACAAGCCCTTTTTATACCTTCTGTTGTCGCCATTTCCCCTCCAAGAAATTATAAACTGCTATTGTTTTAAGAATTCCTGAATAAAAAAGATTTTTCGCAAATTATTTTTGCTAGATTCCTTACCAATTAATGAATTTATTGGCATAACTTCATTAATTAAAACGTATGATTTGAATCAAAAATTAATTAAATTGAATGGCGACAACAGAAAAAATCATAATTTCACGAACTCAACCAAAATCCTTGTGCGTTTTTTCTTCTCATTTACGCTTTGTGCATCTCTTTCGCACTCATTACGTAAATGTTAATCAATAAAATCGCGAATAATTCAAAATGTACACAATTCACCGCGATTCTGGTACTATAATCAAATTCCCCGCGAAAAGTTACGTCAATTTCATGTGACGTTTACTGTCAGAAATTGAAGTAGTGACAGTTCGCGGTTTGCAGGTTTGATTTGCGTTAAAAGTGGGCAAAAAATTCCGAGCTGTCGCAGGTGTGAAAAATGCAAGATAATCACCGGTAACTGATGCACTTGACTTGAATTTGAATTTGAATATGAAATTAAATGCCTGTAGATTTCTCAGGCACAACAGGTGAGTATAATTGAATACAATATTGGTATGCTTGAAATTAATCTTCTTTTTATTTTTTAGGGAATGCTGAACATAGGTATATTCAAATGCAGGTGCTTACTATTGTCAAGACTAATTCTAATATCACGATTAAATCTTTTGGTTGGAGCACAGTTCAGTTACTAAAATTATCACAGTTTAAAAAATTATTAACTTTACCTAGGTCAAGTCATTTTTCATTATTGCGGAGGAATTTCCTTTTTCTGCTTTAATTAAAACCAAGTTATTGTCAAGAATTTTCTTATTTTTAAGAATATCAGAGTCTCTATGATATGATTGATATTACATCAATATTAATATCAGTTGACGATTTAAAATTTCTATATGGAAGAAACTCTGGCATTGCCCAACAAAATTACTTATATCTTAACTTCAGAAGTCTTAAACAGCATTAGGTTAGCCCTCCACTGATTCCTTTGTTTATATACATACATATTCATATATGCAAGCAATTCTAATTTAATTTCAGTATATTTAAGCATTGCAAGTACAGTAGTGACATAGATTTAACTCATAAATGTCTTTATAGTGTACTTTTTTCAAATATGTCTGCGAGCAATAATACGACCTTAGATACCACTTTAAGTAATCAGAAAGAGTTTTGTAATTGAAATTATTCCAAACATTAATATAATGTTTATAATCTTCTTCACTACATTCTGAATTAGTGAATTTATTGAAAACCGTATGACGAGGAGGTAAAGTTCCTTCGCTTAACTTTTCCCAGGAATTTAAGTATTCGTAAGGAAAAACTGCTTTTCTTGTAATTAAATCGAATAATTAATCATCTTTAAATTCATTTCGAATTATTTTAAAATCTTCTTTTGATAGATTTTCCAAACTTACTAACATAAATCTGGTTGATTCCAGAAA
>OZ038371.1:161186092-161261303 GCA_964036015.1 Leptarthrus brevirostris
TTAAGTATTCGTAAGGAAAAACTGCTTTTCTTGTAATTAAATCGAATAATTAATCATCTTTAAATTCATTTCGAATTATTTTAAAATCTTCTTTTGATAGATTTTCCAAACTTACTAACATAAATCTGGTTGATTCCAGAAATCTCAGCTCAGAACTATGTTTATTTATGAAAATTTTTTTTGATAATGAAATACACAATTCTTTATTTAACGGTATAACTATAATATCTCCTTTTATATTATTTAAAGCTTTTATAAAAAGATGACTATTATACCCCGAAAAATTGTGAAAATATATTGGAATAAAATTTGGCAATCTACGATTTAAAACATTATGAGCTGGACCTCTGTACTGACCAGTCAAATGACAATGATCTATCACTCGATCAGTATTTAATAACTTTTTACATATATGACGAAAATTGCGCCTTTTTATGAATTTCATTTACCTCAGAGGTCATTAGAATTAGTAATTTTATTTTACATAGGTGTTGATTATAAATTTCTATGAAATCGTCAACTAGATTCTCAACAAAAATATCTGCTGCTTTTGCCCTTTGTAAATCCTAAACTTGTTCAGATCGTTATTATATGAACATTTTATGAAATGGTATATAAAACGTCACATGGCCAATTTTTGACTTATGCGGTATTGAACATCTGTAGTTGATGACGTAGTTGAGTAGGTACTAGGATACTTTGGCCCGTCACAACAAGACGTAGCATCCAAAAGTGAGCTTTCTGAGGGAATTCCCGGTTGACTAGTCAACATCCGGTTGCACATAGGAGCGAATCCCCTGACGGCATACGTTGGTTAGTCATCTGTTGGCTCAAGTCGTTATCATCTCTCGATGTTCGTCTGGTGAGTCTCTCTTTTTCTTTCTGTTGATGTTGTTGTCTCCGACCCCGAGTTCGTAGCTGGTGACGCTAACCATGAGGCTATCAAGCTAATTGGTAATTGTACTTCTAAGTCTGTACATAAACGAATGTTGAGCTAAAAATAGAAAATTGTATTTTTAATTTATTTTACGTATCTATATGGATACGAGCAGGGGCGAGCTAAAAAAAACTTATTGTCTTATTGAATTAGAAGGTAACGCCATCTCTGGCGGACTTCTGTAATTAGTCGAAAAAGTGATTTAAAAATAGCATTCCCAAGTTTGTGTAAATTCGCTGATAAATAATTAATAAATGTCTGTCTCGATTCCTTTTAACATAAAAAAAATTCGCCAATCTCTGGACTCTGTTCGTCAGCGTAAAAATTTTGCCGATAACAGTTGAATGGATAAGAATAAAAGACGATTCGCTGTAGTAACCTCGAACTTAAAAAAATTATCATGAGATCTAAATATAGATGTTAAGCCTATGATGAGACTTAAACGAAGAAGAAGAAGTAATTGACAAGACCAATACTTTGCAATTCAATATGGCTTTTATTCATAAAAATTGCCTTAAAACTAAATAAAAATTCAAAATAAATACAACAATAATTCAATCTATAAATACTTCAAATAATAAATAATTCAATAAATAAAATTAATAATAATAAAAGTAATAAATAAATAAAAAAGAATTCCTTTAGAAAAAATAATAATTAAATGCAGAGAAATAATAATGACACCGAAAGCGGTTTAAATCAAACTACTCGTTTGAGTTCTGAAAGCAGAATGATTTTTGCTTGCTGACCGCACTCTATTTATATCATTCGAAAAGCATTGACATCCCGTAGCTGCTTTTTGAATGATATTTCTGTACGAGTGTTTGAGACACCTGATGGCTGTCATAATTTTTTGTGAAACGTTGATGTGTGACTTTGTTTTGGAGAAAAATATTAAGAGGTAAGTCTGTTTTGATTTATAATTATGAAGATTTTAATTAATTTGAAGGATGCTGGGATACTGGAATTAGTACAGGTAAGACAGATAATTTGATGTAAATAGTTTAATTTGTTTCTTTTTAGGTTGAGGATTCAACAATAGACATTAATGCGAGGTCATATTACACCGATTTCGTGATCTGGCCCTTGATTACTAGTTTAAATAACACCATTGAGGACTAGACAAAAGAATTTCTGTAATTAATCAGAAAATCGGGGGTTTAAAAATAACATGCATCGCTTTGCATAAATCCGTTGATAAGTATTAAACGTCTGGATACCCTAATTGACTGATAAGAGTTAATAGACCCCCAAAACTGAAGTAGCAACCTTGAACTTTAAATAGGAAGAAGAAATTAACATGATCATTGCGGCCGTTATCGGAATAGAATTTTACATCCGCGTATAGGCAAGGCAAGAGCGTCTTTTATCTGAAGATGCGATCAAAAGCGTTGACGCTGTATTTCGCCTGCCGTTAATTCGTTCTTGACTACTCTTATCATACATACCATCTTGCATCCGTCAGTCGGGATATTCGTAAATTAATTTATCACACTGAATTTTCACTTTTAATTTACACTTGTACAAGTTTAAACATGTTACGGTTAAATAAATTCACGGTTTAAAATTGACTGTTGTATGAAAGAAAATTCAGTTACTAAATGGGCGAGAAAATAATCAACTGTTAATGAATCTCATACATGAATTGAATTACCGTAAGGGCATGAATTATTCAGATGAAATGTCACTACATTGATTATTTGCACAATTATTGGGCCTAAACGGTTTCAAAAAACTTGTTCGATAAAGTTCATTAAAAAAAAATATTGAAATGCACTGCTGAACCAAAATGGTTAATAAAAAGAAAATTTTCAAAAAAATGAATAAGATCAACAAAACCGTCACCAAAAATATATGTACAGTCAAATGCTAATCTAAGCATATCTTGACCAACTCATTTGCTCAAAAAAATATAAATATTGAAATCAAAGAAAGGTCCACTTCAAATAAATTCCCGAAATTGACAATGAAAAATTATTAAACGCAATGAAAAATATTATTAGCAAATTTTAAATTATTTTCGTCAAAAAAAACTTCATAAAAAGGAAACAGTAGTAATTTTAAATAAACTAATTGTTCACTTCCATAAAAACCAGAACTTGTAAAATTTAAATTTCAAAAGAAATAACAACCTTTTTTCTTGATCCAAAAATGGCTGCCAAACTCAAAATTTACCTTTAAAATCAAAACTCACTATTACACCTTGCACCTTTTAAAAAATCACTACTAAAATGAGAGGGAGTTGACGTTTACAAGCCCTTTTTATACCTTCTGTTGTCGCCATTTCCCCTCCAAGAAATTATAAACTGCTATTGTTTTAAGAATTCCTGAATAAAAAAGATTTTTCGCAAATTATTTTTGCTAGATTCCTTACCAATTAATGAATTTATTGGCATAACTTCATTAATTAAAACGTATGATTTGAATCAAAAATTAATTAAATTGAATGGCGACAACAGAAAAAATCATAATTTCACGAACTCAACCAAAATCCTTGTGCGTTTTTTCTTCTCATTTACGCTTTGTGCATCTCTTTCGCACTCATTACGTAAATGTTAATCAATAAAATCGCGAATAATTCAAAATGTACACAATTCACCGCGATTCTGGTACTATAATCAAATTCCCCGCGAAAAGTTACGTCAATTTCATGTGACGTTTACTGTCAGAAATTGAAGTAGTGACAGTTCGCGGTTTGCAGGTTTGATTTGCGTTAAAAGTGGGCAAAAAATTCCGAGCTGTCGCAGGTGTGAAAAATGCAAGATAATCACCGGTAACTGATGCACTTGACTTGAATTTGAATTTGAATATGAAATTAAATGCCTGTAGATTTCTCAGGCACAACAGGTGAGTATAATTGAATACAATATTGGTATGCTTGAAATTAATCTTCTTTTTATTTTTTAGGGAATGCTGAACATAGGTATATTCAAATGCAGGTGCTTACTATTGTCAAGACTAATTCTAATATCACGATTAAATCTTTTGGTTGGAGCACAGTTCAGTTACTAAAATTATCACAGTTTAAAAAATTATTAACTTTACCTAGGTCAAGTCATTTTTCATTATTGCGGAGGAATTTCCTTTTTCTGCTTTAATTAAAACCAAGTTATTGTCAAGAATTTTCTTATTTTTAAGAATATCAGAGTCTCTATGATATGATTGATATTACATCAATATTAATATCAGTTGACGATTTAAAATTTCTATATGGAAGAAACTCTGGCATTGCCCAACAAAATTACTTATATCTTAACTTCAGAAGTCTTAAACAGCATTAGGTTAGCCCTCCACTGATTCCTTTGTTTATATACATACATATTCATATATGCAAGCAATTCTAATTTAATTTCAGTATATTTAAGCATTGCAAGTACAGTAGTGACATAGATTTAACTCATAAATGTCTTTATAGTGTACTTTTTTCAAATATGTCTGCGAGCAATAATACGACCTTAGATACCACTTTAAGTAATCAGAAAGAGTTTTGTAATTGAAATTATTCCAAACATTAATATAATGTTTATAATCTTCTTCACTACATTCTGAATTAGTGAATTTATTGAAAACCGTATGACGAGGAGGTAAAGTTCCTTCGCTTAACTTTTCCCAGGAATTTAAGTATTCGTAAGGAAAAACTGCTTTTCTTGTAATTAAATCGAATAATTAATCATCTTTAAATTCATTTCGAATTATTTTAAAATCTTCTTTTGATAGATTTTCCAAACTTACTAACATAAATCTGGTTGATTCCAGAAATCTCAGCTCAGAACTATGTTTATTTATGAAAATTTTTTTTGATAATGAAATACACAATTCTTTATTTAACGGTATAACTATAATATCTCCTTTTATATTATTTAAAGCTTTTATAAAAAGATGACTATTATACCCCGAAAAATTGTGAAAATATATTGGAATAAAATTTGGCAATCTACGATTTAAAACATTATGAGCTGGACCTCTGTACTGACCAGTCAAATGACAATGATCTATCACTCGATCAGTATTTAATAACTTTTTACATATATGACGAAAATTGCGCCTTTTTATGAATTTCATTTACCTCAGAGGTCATTAGAATTAGTAATTTTATTTTACATAGGTGTTGATTATAAATTTCTATGAAATCGTCAACTAGATTCTCAACAAAAATATCTGCTGCTTTTGCCCTTTGTAAATCCTAAACTTGTTCAGATCGTTATTATATGAACATTTTATGAAATGGTATATAAAACGTCACATGGCCAATTTTTGACTTATGCGGTATTGAACATCTGTAGTTGATGACGTAGTTGAGTAGGTACTAGGATACTTTGGCCCGTCACAACAAGACGTAGCATCCAAAAGTGAGCTTTCTGAGGGAATTCCCGGTTGACTAGTCAACATCCGGTTGCACATAGGAGCGAATCCCCTGACGGCATACGTTGGTTAGTCATCTGTTGGCTCAAGTCGTTATCATCTCTCGATGTTCGTCTGGTGAGTCTCTCTTTTTCTTTCTGTTGATGTTGTTGTCTCCGACCCCGAGTTCGTAGCTGGTGACGCTAACCATGAGGCTATCAAGCTAATTGGTAATTGTACTTCTAAGTCTGTACATAAACGAATGTTGAGCTAAAAATAGAAAATTGTATTTTTAATTTATTTTACGTATCTATATGGATACGAGCAGGGGCGAGCTAAAAAAAACTTATTGTCTTATTGAATTAGAAGGTAACGCCATCTCTGGCGGACTTCTGTAATTAGTCGAAAAAGTGATTTAAAAATAGCATTCCCAAGTTTGTGTAAATTCGCTGATAAATAATTAATAAATGTCTGGCTCGATTCCTTTTAACATAAAAAAAATTCGCCAATCTCTGGACTCTGTTCGTCAGCGTAAAAATTTTGCCGATAACAGTTGAATGGATAAGAATAAAAGACGATTCGCTGTAGTAACCTCGAACTTAAAAAAATTATCATGAGATCTAAATATAGATGTTAAGCCTATGATGAGACTTAAACGAAGAAGAAGAAGTAATTGACAAGACCAATACTTTGCAATTCAATATGGCTTTTATTCATAAAAATTGCCTTAAAACTAAATAAAAATTCAAAATAAATACAACAATAATTCAATCTATAAATACTTCAAATAATAAATAATTCAATAAATAAAATTAATAATAATAAAAGTAATAAATAAATAAAAAAGAATTCCTTTAGAAAAAATAATAATTAAATGCAGGGAAATAATAATGACACCGAAAGCGGTTTAAATCAAACTACTCGTTTGAGTTCTGAAAGCAGAATGATTTTTGCTTGCTGACCGCACTCTATTTATATCATTCGAAAAGCATTGACATCCCGTAGCTGCTTTTTGAATGATATTTCTGTACGAGTGTTTGAGACACCTGATGGCTGTCATAATTTTTTGTGAAACGTTGATGTGTGACTTTGTTTTGGGGAAAAATATTAAGAGGTAAGTCTGTTTTGATTTATAATTATGAAGATTTTAATTAATTTGAAGGATGCTGGGATACTGGAATTAGTACAGGTAAGACAGATAATTTGATGTAAATAGTTTAATTTGTTTCTTTTTAGGTTGAGGATTCAACAATAGACATTAATGCGAGGTCATATTACACCGATTTCGTGATCTGGCCCTTGATTACTAGTTTAAATAACACCATTGAGGACTAGACAAAAGAATTTCTGTAATTAATCAGAAAATCGGGGGTTTAAAAATAACATGCATCGCTTTGCATAAATCCGTTGATAAGTATTAAACGTCTGGATACCCTAATTGACTGATAAGAGTTAATAGACCCCCAAAACTGAAGTAGCAACCTTGAACTTTAAATAGGAAGAAGAAATTAACATGATCATTGCGGCCGTTATCGGAATAGAATTTTACATCCGCGTATAGGCAAGGCAAGAGCGTCTTTTATCTGAAGATGCGATCAAAAGCGTTGACGCTGTATTTCGCCTGCCGTTAATTCGTTCTTGACTACTCTTATCATACATACCATCTTGCATCCGTCAGTCGGGATATTCGTAAATTAATTTATCACACTGAATTTTCACTTTTAATTTACACTTGTACAAGTTTAAACATGTTACGGTTAAATAAATTCACGGTTTAAAATTGACTGTTGTATGAAAGAAAATTCAGTTACTAAATGGGCGAGAAAATAATCAACTGTTAATGAATCTCATACATGAATTGAATTACCGTAAGGGCATGAATTATTCAGATGAAATGTCACTACATTGATTATTTGCACAATTATTGGGCCTAAACGGTTTCAAAAAACTTGTTCGATAAAGTTCATTAAAAAAAAATATTGAAATGCACTGCTGAACCAAAATGGTTAATAAAAAGAAAATTTTCAAAAAAATGAATAAGATCAACAAAACCGTCACCAAAAATATATGTACAGTCAAATGCTAATCTAAGCATATCTTGACCAACTCATTTGCTCAAAAAAATATAAATATTGAAATCAAAGAAAGGTCCACTTCAAATAAATTCCCGAAATTGACAATGAAAAATTATTAAACGCAATGAAAAATATTATTAGCAAATTTTAAATTATTTTCGTCAAAAAAAACTTCATAAAAAGGAAACAGTAGTAATTTTAAATAAACTAATTGTTCACTTCCATAAAAACCAGAACTTGTAAAATTTAAATTTCAAAAGAAATAACAACCTTTTTTCTTGATCCAAAAATGGCTGCCAAACTCAAAATTTACCTTTAAAATCAAAACTCACTATTACACCTTGCACCTTTTAAAAAATCACTACTAAAATGAGAGGGAGTTGACGTTTACAAGCCCTTTTTATACCTTCTGTTGTCGCCATTTCCCCTCCAAGAAATTATAAACTGCTATTGTTTTAAGAATTCCTGAATAAAAAAGATTTTTCGCAAATTATTTTTGCTAGATTCCTTACCAATTAATGAATTTATTGGCATAACTTCATTAATTAAAACGTATGATTTGAATCAAAAATTAATTAAATTGAATGGCGACAACAGAAAAAATCATAATTTCACGAACTCAACCAAAATCCTTGTGCGTTTTTTCTTCTCATTTACGCTTTGTGCATCTCTTTCGCACTCATTACGTAAATGTTAATCAATAAAATCGCGAATAATTCAAAATGTACACAATTCACCGCGATTCTGGTACTATAATCAAATTCCCCGCGAAAAGTTACGTCAACTTCATGTGACGTTTACTGTCAGAAATTGAAGTAGTGACAGTTCGCGGTTTGCAGGTTTGATTTGCGTTAAAAGTGGGCAAAAAATTCCGAGCTGTCGCAGGTGTGAAAAATGCAAGATAATCACCGGTAACTGATGCATTTGACTTGAATTTGAATTTGAATATGAAATTAAATGCCTGTAGATTTCTCAGGCACAACAGGTGAGTATAATTGAATACAATATTGGTATGCTTGAAATTAATCTTCTTTTTATTTTTTAGGGAATGCTGAACATAGGTATATTCAAATGCAGGTGCTTACTATTGTCAAGACTAATTCTAATATCACGATTAAATCTTTTGGTTGGAGCACAGTTCAGTTACTAAAATTATCACAGTTTAAAAAATTATTAACTTTACCTAGGTCAAGTCATTTTTCATTATTGCGGAGGAATTTCCTTTTTCTGCTTTAATTAAAACCAAGTTATTGTCAAGAATTTTCTTATTTTTAAGAATTGTTCGTTGGCACCTGTTGGCTTTATTCCTGACTACTGCTCGTTAGCACTGTTAGCTTTGTTGTCAACTGTGGTATGGCTTCGGACCGACTAGAAGATTTAACATCTAGCATCTTAATTTATTATCAATGGTATTAATATATATTTATTAGCATGTTGCGGCTTCAAATGCAGTCTCACTGTAATCGTTTCTCCTCTAAAATTTATTAGATCACCGTCTTGATCCACAGAAAAATTGCTATCAACAGTTTACAATCATTTAAAGACTTCATTTACCAAAACTTAAGCTGGGAGACTTTGTTTCCATTAGCAAGTATAAACATGTATTTGAAAAAGGGTATATACCAAACATATGTAATCACAAAACACTAAATTTCTTACAGCTAAATACGTCATAGTTCTATTAACTCTTTCTGACATATCATTATTTTATACATATTATTCATTTACATATTTCTAAATCCTGGTATTTCGTCGATTTTCTTTTCGATAAATTTTAAATTGCAGTCTTCATCCATCTCATACACAGTGTTGTTGATCTCCACTGTTTAAACCCCTGAAGTAGGTACTAGGGCGGTTTAGGCAGACATCCGGTAGACATGGGTATCTGTAGAATTGTAGCCTATGACGTAATGGGTGCGGGGCTTCCCTTGGTGTCTGATGTCATAGTAGGGAATTCCGGGAGGGGATTCCCTGTTGGCTTGTAAACATCCAGTTGTATGACGTCATAGGAGGGAATTCCCTGAAGTCATATGTTGACTAGTCTCCTGTTGACTGGCTGGCTGGTTGTTGGTTAAGTGTGTGTGTGTGTGTGTGTCACTTGCTGACTGTCTGGCGTCTCTTATCTGAAGATGTGGTCAAAAGCTTTGGCACTGTATTTCGACTATGAGTAAATTCGTGCTTATCAGAGGAATTTGTATTTGCTAATTATCTAATGAATTTGAAACACATTTTGTATCTTTCCAATTTCAGGGGACCCTTTATATTTATTATACATATGAATACTTAATACCCGCAAAGCAATTACAACCATAGACACTGACACAAGAAAAACCTAGCTCTGTTAAATTATCAACGCGCTGAGTTGTCACGATATATTCTGTAAAAAGGTAGAAAAATAATTTCTGTCACCAAAGCGCAACTATCACAATAAGGTCAGGGCATTGTAAAGGCAGTAATGGTAAGAAATTGTTCCTTCACCCCTCGGCGTCAGTTGGGTAATTAACCTAATATAATCATCGAATGAGATGACATCTCCTACAAAGTTAACACCGCCGGATAACGAATCTTCGATGGACATACTGTCTGATAATGCATCATCGTACAAGACATCTGCTCAGATAAGCGCAGTTCAATAGTTTCTCGCGTTGAGTAAAGGCATATATCAAAATGAATCAAGCCCAAGTACAGCAGCAAAATTCAAAAGATATAAGTGAGGGTTTAGAGAATCTCAATTTACGAAGATATAAGCCACTTCTTTACATAAACGACATGGATCAAAGATGTGCATACAGGATTTTACATGCGGAAAGACTAAAAACAACATATGGTGACCGGATTATTCTGGAATTAGAGAATCATCAGTTGTTCTTACCAGCACTTTTTAATTTCATAGCCCAATCCGCAATTCAGAAACTGAATGAAGCTACCTATTTCATCACAAACTACGGATGTATTGGATATAGTTATATTTTGGAATTTAGTAATTAGAATATTAATAATAAACCTAAGAATGTGATATCGAATGATTTGTTTTACTATGTAGATCAATAAAATTATATTATTACAGTTGCTGCATATAAATTATACTTAAACTTAGATAAGCAGATAGAACCATTTAACAAGTTTCAGCTTTTTTCTCAAGACAGGCTTCTGACACAATCTAGTTCAGTTTCTAGTAGCATCACGACAGCTTTAAAAAAAAGGGAAAAAGTCTCTGTATCCTTGGTACAACAGCCAGGTTGTGTTGCAAGGTAAAAATTTATTTCAAACGTTTTGAATGCCATTAAGAAATTAAGCGATACGATGAGCCCCCGTGTATTTGCAGTAGGTACATTTAATTCAAACTGCAATATTTATTTTATTAGCAATTCTGAAATATTATTAGTACTCGTGAAGTGAATACAAGTGAAGACTAATAATCACCATAGCATGCATAGTCCTGATGCGCTCCTTATTCAGGCGCAGTGCTGCATAATTGAGCATTTAACTTATTCAACACATATTTGAACATAATTGCGAGTCAATAGTGCGAAAAGCGGGTACTAAATTGCTACATAAAGGAATTTATTGCTATCAGTTATCTTGACATAAACAAAACTAGTACATACTAGTACATATGTATGTAGTATTCAACCTGAAAATAACCAAGATGATAGTTTAACTCCTTTCGCTAGTCTAGACCTCTCAAATTTTCGATTTATTTTCATAATTATATATAAACAAAAACAAAAGAATTTACACACTTTTGCTGTGGAATAAGGAATACATATTGTTCATTGAACAATATGTGTTAAGCATTACACAGTGGATATTAAATTAATAAATGTTCCATTGACCGCATATAGTTTTGAAACATAACTGTATAAAAATATAAATAAGTAATAATTTCACACGTCAGACATATTCCTAACGTCACAGTTACAACAAGATTAACTAAACACAAAATTGAAGTTTTTCGAGCACTGAGCACTGCTATTTACAATGACATCACCAAGCACTGATGCCCATTTGCTGCTATACCTTTCTGAAATATAAAAAGAAAATTAGCCTTTAATAAATTATGATTAAAATTAATAAATAAATTAATTAAACTTACCACCTTTATACAGGGTAGCTCCTCAGAACCGGGGGTACACACCTCGTACCACTCCCCCGGCTCTGTAGCCTCGTTGACCAGGAGCCTTACTGGTCCGTTTCGCCGATCTCTGGATAGCTCCAGCAACTCGTCATACATGGAGGGCCACTCCACGCCAGCTGGAGCCCTTCTAGGACTTTGTAAAATTTGGTATAAACGCTCCAACATTTTAAACGAGACTAAATTGACTCCCGAAATTCATCTAACATCTAAGCTCGGAATTTAAAGCTTATCGTAGCTAAAATTTTCAGTAACCGCAAACAATTTCAGTTTCTCACAAAGCAGGTAACCACAATGAAGCAAACAGCTTCCTTCAAAATCATGATAGTAGATAGCAATTATTTTATACTTTTTAGTTCGTTTTTGTGAAGTTGGTGCAAATTCAACACCGCAAAGAATTTAGCAATCAATTTCAGTATTTTCTCACGAAAATTATTTCAGTAACAGCAAAACAAAAATCATGATAGTAGGTAACCACAAAGAATTTAGTGTGCAAATTCTTTAGGAGGTTCGCACCAGAAAACTATGATAAGGAACATGCAAGACTTTTATTTCAGGGACTTAGATATAAAAAAACACCCCAATGATCGATAATGAGACTGTACGTAAATCGGAAAGTTTTTTTCAACAGATAGTGTACCTACAGATGTACACCGAATTTAATGACTTCAGGGTATCTATTTTTTGTTTTCGAAATATTCAGGATTTAAGGCTCTAGTGTCTTTTTGGTTGCATTTGAAATTTCCAACAGCGTCTTTTGGTTGCATTTGAAATCTCCAACCTGCACCGCGTAATCGACCACTTGCTAATTTTAATTCCGACACCTGGATATATATATATATATATATATATATATATATATATATATATATATATATATATATATATATATTAACATTTTTCTTTTAAAACCATAGGGCTCTGGGTAATAAAAAAAACACAATTTTCAATACATATATAATACACTGCCTTTATTCATTTTATTTTAACATCTATGATTTCAAAGGAATTTTTAGTTTTTAAAATTATTTCTTTGCGTACATCAAATAAAATATCGGAAACTCCTTTAAACTGATTTATAGCCTCCAGTACTGATTTAATTATTGTATTTCAGCATCTTTTTAACTTCTCAATCTTGCTTTATCATCCCAATCTTTTTCCCTAAACGGGCAATTAGGTGGAAAGATGTTCTCCTGATGTGTATTTTGCCTATATATAGCGTCTGAAGCTTCTCTAACTATGGTAATATCGCCTAAGTACACCTCTATTTTAACATGTTCAAGAGGTTGAAATATGAAGTCGAAATCAATAAATCTTTTTGGAAGTAGATCATTACATAGATAAAGCAAAAGAATTGTTTCACCATATTGAGGAGTCATTAATAAATTAAACAGGGGCCCATTAACTTGAACATTTACTAATTTAAATTGGGTCCAGCCAGCTGAACAAATGCAGTATTTCTGTCCATGTTTTATATTTTCAGTCCGCAACATTATATTCAATTGAAATCTTCTATACGAATGAATAATTCGTGCCAATAACATGCGTTTTATAATCAGATATATCTAAGATTCCTTTTCTCTTTTAATCCACTCAGAATCAGTTTCAATATCTGCAAAAGGACAATTTTTCTGGTAGCCATCGATTCGTCTCGCACTCAGAACAGCATCTACAACATCTCCGATTAAAGTTATATCACCTGATACAACTTCAATTTTTGCATGTTCGAAAGGATGAAATTTATAAGTAGTATGTAGGTTTTCGTAATAGAGCTCCCTTTTCTAATACCAAATATTAGGGTTTTGCTACCCTTTTCCGGAGTAATAAACACACTTAAAATAACTCCAGTCACATTAACGTTAATTATTTTAAAATTATGCCATCTAACTGATTAAATACAATACTTTTGTCTATGCTGAATCTTTTCCAACCAAAACAACTTTTCTTTCTCACGGCAAGTTTTGCAATGATGGGGAAAAAATAAACTTAGATCCTTTATATTTGAGCATTATATAGCGTTTCTTCGAAGAAAATCGACCCATGACTGGTATTTATTAATTATAGACCTGTTAAAGCTGATCAAAGACCTGGTAAAAGCTGTTCACAGACCTGGTAAGAGCTGTTCGTAGATCGGGTAAAGCTGTTCGTAGACCTGGTAAAGCTGATCAAAGACCTGGTAAAAGCAGTTCACAGACCTGGTAAAGCTGTTCGTAGACCTGGTAAAGCTATTCACAGACCTGGTAAAAGCTGTTCACAGACCTGGTAAGAGCTGTTCGTAGATCAGGTAAAGCTGTTCATGGCCACCAATGCCACCAACGCCGCCACCACCACCACCGCCACCACCACCAACGCCGCCAGCACCACCACCACCGCCGCCACCACCACCACCACCAACGCCGCCACCACCACCGCCACCACCACCAACGCCGCCACCACCGCCACCACCACCAACGCCACCAACGACACCACCACCACCAACGCCACCAATGCCACCACCACCACCACCAACCACCTGGTAAAAGCTGTTCAGCAGACCTGGTAAAAGCAGTTCATAGACCTGGTAAAGCTGGTCGTAGACCTGGTAAAGCTTGTCGTAGACCTGGTAAAGCTGGTCGTAGACCTGGTAAAGCTGGTCGTAGACCTGGTAAAGCTGTTCATAGACCTGGTAAGAGCTGTTCACAAACCTGGTAAAGCTGGTCATAGACCTGGTAAGAGCTGTTCACAAACCTGGTAAAGCTGATCATAGACCTGGTAAGAGCTGGTCGTAGACCTGGTAAAGCTGTTCATAGACCTGGTAAGAGCTGTTCACAAACCTGGTAAAGCTGTTCATAGACCTGGTAAGAGCTGTTCACAAACCTGGTAAAGCTGTTCATAGACCTGGTAAGAGCTGTTCGTAGATCAGGTAAAGCTGTTCATGGCCACCAATGCCACCAACGCCGCCACCACCACCACCGCCACCACCACCACCGCCACCACCACCACCGCCACCACCACCAACGCCACCAACGCCGCCAGCACCACCACCACCGCCACTACCACCAACGCCACCACCACCACCAACGCCGCCACCACCATCACCACCGCCACCACCACGACAAACGCCACCACCACCACCAACGCAACTTACGCCACCACCACCACCAACGCCACCAATGCCACCACCACCAACGCCGCCACCAGACCTGGTAAAAGCTGTTCATAGACCTGGTAAAGCTGGCCGTAGACCTGGTAAAGCTGGTCGTAGACCTGGTAAAGCCTGGTCGTAGACCGGGTAAAGCTGGTCGTAGACCTGGTAAAGCTGTTCATAGACCTGGTAAGAGCTGTTCACAAACCTGGTAAAGCTGGTCATAGACCTGGTAAGAGCTGTTCACAAACCTGGTAAAGCTGGTCATAGACCTGGTAAGAGCTGGTCGTAGACCTGGTAAAGCTGTTCATAGACCTGGTAAGAGCTGTTCACAAACCTGGTAAAGCTGTTCATAGACCTGGTAAGAGCTGTTCACAAACCTGGTAAAGCTGTTCATAGACCTGGTAAGAGTTGGTCGTAGACCTGGTAAAGCTGTTCATAGACGTGGTAAGAGCTGTTCACAAACCTGGTAAAGCTGTTCATAGACCTGGTAAGAGCTGGTCGTAGACCTGGTAAAGCTGTTCATAGACCTGGTAAAAGCTGTTCGGAGAGCTGGTAAAAGCTATCCATAGACCTGTTCAGATAAGTACAACTCAGTTGACAGAAGTAGGTATGGGGACGGTTTAGGCAGACATCCGGTAGACATGGGTATCTGTAGAATTGTAGCCTATGACGTAATGGGGGCGGGGCTTCCCTTGGTGTCTGATGTCATAGTAGGGAATTCCGGGAGGGGATTCCCTGTTGGCTTGTAAACATCCGGTTGTATGACGTCATAGGAGGGAATTCCCTGAAGTCATATGTTGACTAGTCACTGGCTGGCTGGCTGGCTGGCTGGTTGTTGGTTAAGTGTGTGTGTGTGTGTGACACCTGCTGACTGTCGGGCTAATGGATGGGATGATGTCACATGTAGAATTTAATTTAAATGCCAGCTGTTAAAAAGCGCAAAATCTGCTTCCGGGTCTCGAACCTCGGTTGTTGTGATTCGAAGGAAAGCGCTCTAGCCCTGAGGCTAGCAAGCTAATTGTGGTTGGTATTCTTAAGTCAGTATATAAACTAATGTTTTGAGCTAAAAATAGCCAATTGGAATTTTTATTTTGCGAATATATGAATACGAGCAGGGTAAGACAAATAGATTTTATTGGCTTATTGAATTTTAAGATGCCATCTCTGGAGGACTTCTGCAATTAGCCGAAAAAGCGATTTAAAAATAGCATTCGCAATTTGTTAAAAATTCGCTGATTAATAACTGTCTGGCTCGATTTCTTTTAGCATAACAATTCGCTGATAAGGCGTAGTAAAACGTCTGGACTCATTTGGTCAGCGTAAAAATTTGCCGATAAGAGTTGAATGCCCCAGACTCGTAAATGTTTTGGGTGGCGATAAGAAAAACGATTTGCTGAAACAACAAAAGCCTTGAACTTTAAAAGATTATTATGCAATTTCTCTTCCAAATCTAAATATAGACATGAATTCGGGAGTTATGTCATATCATAATTTCGTGTAGTAACCTTGAACTTTAGATAGGAAGAAGAAGAAAGATATTAACATGATCATTATGTTCCGTTATCAGAATAGAATTTCAGATTTGTATACATGCAAGACAATAGCACCTCTTATCTGAAGATGTGGTCAAAAGCTTTTGGCACTGTATTTCGACTATGAATAAATTCGTGCTTATCAGAGGAATTTGTATTTGCTAATTATCTAATGAATTTGAAAGACATTTTGTATCTTTCCAATTTCAGGGGCCCCTTTAGATTTATTATACATATGAATACTTAATACCCGCAAAGCAATTACAACCATAGGCACTGACACAAGAAAAACCTAAAAAGCCTCTGTACCCTTGGTACAACAGCCAGGTTGTGTTGCAAGGTAAAAATTTATTTCAAACCCGTATGCGCACACATACGCACGTACGCGCCAATGTTAAATATAATTAGTAATACAGGGATATTTAAATTTTGACTACCAGGCGATCATGAATTTATGTACAAGAAAGCAATTTTCTCGCAACCCCAAAGCTTTTGTTATGGTCAAGACGATGTGATCGCACATGTAGCTTATCATTAGACGGCGGCATAATATTCTTACTATGACCAAAGCATGGCTCGCTAGAGTGAACAGCGTTATCAGTAAATTTTGCCCCGAAAAACTTATGAGTAACATAAAATGCTGTTGGTTTATATGCTTTAAACATGGCCGGGTTACGAAACATTTTGCACAGCTGATTGTGCTGCATGTGTTTATGATTGCCTGGTATTAGCCGTCGAATAAAATGCGCCAATAGCGTGTTTTTTATATTGATAACCAATAATCAATATGTTGAATATGATTAATTGACTATTATTAAAGATTATTTAGTCAACTAAAATTGCTTTCATGCAATATGGATTGAAATATGATTTACTTCTGCTTTGCCGATGCTTCGCTGCAATGAATCGTCGGTAAAATCGGTTTTTTATTTTTATTTTTTTAGCTATCAGCATCAGGTATATTGAATTGCGCTTAAAATGGTTAGCGCTATTCCTGTCTGCTGTATGGCTTCAGACTGACTAGAAGGCTTAACACTTTTGCACTTGTATTTATTATCAATGATATTATTATATATTAGCATGTTGCGGCTTCAAATGCAGTCTCACTGTAATCGTTTCACCTCTAAAATTTATTAGATCACCGTCCTGATCCACGAACTTTAATGTTAGAGAACTTATCCGTCTGATGTTCAGAGGCAAATAAATGACATTCTTAGGAACTTCAATTATTTTATACCCGGACCCACCTTAGGAGAGAACTCGTGTAAGGTGTGAACTTGCTGATTATTAATGAAGGAACCTGATACTATATTGCATTCAACTCGTATTACATTAACTTTTATTATATTCACTGGTAAATCAGATTGATTTAAAATATTAGGTTCTAGAACACGTTTACTAAATCCTAATAATGCTCCAATAGAGTTCTTCTTATTCAATAATACTCGACTAGAACTTCTAACTTCACTTTTCAATGTGTTATTATTAGCCACTAATTGTACTATAGGCTTAGCTTTCGTTTTAGTTAGTTCTCTTTTGATAAATCCTGCAATATCATCAATTTCATAGGAACCTTCTGCAATTTTAATTTCATCATCACCAACATGAAATAAGTTATTTCTGCTGTCCACATTAGGTATTGAATTATATGTCTGTAAATCAATGAGTCCACAAACGTATTCCGATGTAAGATCCAGTGGCGGAAAGTACTCAACTGTGAGTACAGATGAATTCCCAGTCAAAGTTAGTGTTAGTGACATAGTAGGTAAAAGTGAAATGAAACTGTTATGTTTAAACAGAGTTTATTTATAGTACAACTTACAACAGTCAATTAAATTCTTAAACTTATGGTTACTTATTATTACAATGTTTATATAAAAATTTCAAAAATTTATGGAGCCAGTACCAGACACTGATGCCCGTTTGCAACTATAAACTCCTGAAAATTAAGAGATAAATAAATATTTTATAAATTATAATTAAGAATATAATTAATACACTTACATGTTTTTCGAAGCTCTCCTGCTCAGAGCAAATTTCAAAAATTTATGGAGTCAGTACCAGATACTGATGCCCGTTTGCAACTATAAACTCCTGAAAATTAAGAGATAAATAAATATTTTATAAATTATAATTAAGAATATAATTAATACACTTACATGTTTTTCGAAGTTCTCCTGCTCAGAGCCGGGGGTACACACCTCGTACCACTCCCCCGGCTGCCCCGCCTCGTTGACTAAGAGCCTCACTGGCCCATATGCCGGATCCTCGACCAGCTCCTCCAGCTCCTCGAAGACAGTAGGCCACTCCACGCCAGCTGGAGCCCTTCTAGGACTTTGCAAAATCCGTTGTATCCTCTGCAACATTTTTAAGTAGACTAAATTGACCCCCGAAATTCATCTAACATCTAAGCTCGGTATTTAAAGCTTATCGTAGCTAAAATTTTCAGTAACCGCAAAACAATTTCAGTTTCTCACAAAATCACTATAGTAGGTAACCACAATGAATTTAGCAAAACACGATTTTAGTAATTTCTCACGAAAATTATTTCGGCAACCGCAAACAGCTTCCTTCAAAATCATGATAGTAGATAGCAATTATTTTATACTTTTTAGTTCGTTTTTGTGAAGTTGGTGCAAATTCAACACCGCAAAGAATTTAGCAATCAATTTCAGTATTTTCTCACGAAAATTATTTTAGTAACAGCAAAACAAAAATCATGATAGTAGGTAACCACAAAGAATTTAGTGTGCAAATTCTTTAGGAGGTTCTCACCAGAAAACTATGATAAGGAACATGCAAGACTTTTATTTCAGGGATTTAGATATAAAAAAACACCCCAATGATCAAGAATGAGATTGTGCGTAAATCGGAAAGTTTTTTTCAACAGATAGTGTACCTACAGATGTACACCGAATTTAATGACTTCAGGGTATCTATTTTTTTTGTTTTCGAAATATTCAGGATTTAAGGCTCTAGTGTCTTTTTGGCTGCATTTTGAAATTTCCAACAGCGTCTTTTGGTTGCATTTGAAATCCCCAACCTGCACCGCGTAATCGACCACTTGCTAATTTTAATTCCGACACCTGAAAAAATATATACAGTAGAGACTCGATTAACCGGACTAATTGTTGTCGTAAGGCATTCGGATAATTGAAAATCCGGATAATTGAATGTATAATATTAGGTCTTTATTCAAAACAACAAATACAAATCGAACTTATCAACAAAAATCAATGTTTATTAAAAGAATAAAGATACATTTTCGTGCGTACATATATATCTACTTACATACATATTTTCTTTAATTATTAAAATATTGCAATCTTAATCATCTTTACTTTAGTTTAAAATATTTGGTAATTGTCATTTGGCGTAAACAATTTTTTCTCTTCATTGCTGCTACATGACGAATTCGTTTCAATTGTAGTAAACTCACAGTATCACTCTCTTTTTGTTTTTCGAACCATTTGAGAGCTATTTCCAAAGCCTGAAATGCTTTCACATGAGATGGTCCGGCATCATTTTCCGCATCTACGTGTTCTTCCGTTTCATCTTCTTGCATTTCCTGCTGTTCGTTTGCCTACAATATGTTGTCATTAATTTCGTCATCCGACATGATCTGAAAACCTTGATCATTACTGTCACAAGTGAGCCACTCTTTCATATCATCAGCATCACATTCCTGGCATATTGGTATGTTTGACATTAGCTCATTTATATCTTTCAAAATAGAATCATCCGTATTGGTTATTGAATTTTCGTTCTCCCGTTTTAGTATTCTGTTCCAAGCTTTGTTTAAAGTCTTTCTTTCAATCAAATCCCATGCATCTACAACCATGTAAGAACACTCCTTTAAATTAATTTTTTTGAAAAATGACAAAACGACTTCTACGTTATCTTCATCAACAGATAACAATCTACGTAAAAGTTGTTTTCTATAAAGTCGTTTTAAGGTTTCAATAACACTTTGATCCATTGGTTGTATCAAGGATGTCACATTAGGAGGCAAAAATTTTACTTTAAACTTTCCATTTTCTCTCTCTAACAGTTCAGCTGAAGGATGGGCCGGCGCATTATCCAGTAAAAGTAAGACATTTCCTTGTTTACCAATTTCGTTTTGATATTTTTTTTTACTTCACGGATAAAAGTGTTGTCATACCAGCCAATGAATATTTCGGTGTTCATCCATGCGCTTTTTTTGGTTTTTGTAAATTTAGAGTACCCTGATATTTTTGAAGCATCTGGGGTTTTTGGATTTTCCAATGAGGAGCAAAGGTATTTTATGGGTCCCGGTAGCGTTAGCGCAAACTAATATTGTTACTCGCTCTTTACTAGTTTTATATCCTGGAGCTGAATTCTCTCTCTGAGAAGCTAAAGATTTTGACGGTAATGATTTCCAATTTAATCCAGTTTCATCAGCGTTGTAGACAAAATCCAAGTCGTAGTCATTTCCGTCTAATTCTTTCTTAAAACCATCTTTAAAAGAATTGGCTGCATCTATATCAGCTGACATTTTTTCACCTTGTATTTCCAATTTCCATTACCAGCAACAAACGATTCATCGCCACTTATTTTTTTATTTAACTGCAATGCTTTTTCACAGAGCAAAGGACCAGATATTAGTTGCCCAGTTGATCGTTTTTGTAAAAACCAACAATATAAAGCTTCTTCCAAAAGTACATTTTTCGGTTTTTTCATCACTTTTCGATGTTTACTCCCATCTTCACTATCTAATTTGCAGGTGTACTTCAAAATTGAATCGGTATTCTTCTTAATATCACTTATCGTGGAAGTACCTACACCATATTTATCAGCTAACTTACAACCAGTTTCTCCTTTTTTAATGAATCAATAATATTTATTTTATCTTTAAGCGATAATACCACTCTTTTACGCTTTGACATTTTTAAAAACAGGCGTGACACGACTCAGCAGCGTAACAATTGGTAAGTGACTAACTAAAACAATAACGAAACGCGTAGGGCAGAGATCGCACGGGCCGCGGACGGATGGTGCAAGTTCCGACATGTCCGTGCGACGCACGGACGGATTAGACTACGAAGTTACTTCATCGCGGTTGGCAATCCGGATAATCGCGAATCCGTATGACTGAGGTCCGGATAATCGAGTCTCTACTGTATATATATATATATATATATATATATATATATATATATATTAACATTTTTCTTTTAAAACCATAGGACTCTGGGTAATAAAAAAACACACTTTTCAATACATATATAATACACTGCCTTTATTCATTTTATTTTAACATCTATGATTTCAAAGGAATTTTTAGTTTTTAAAATTATTTCTTTGCGTACATCAAATAAAATATCGGAAACTCCTTTAAACTGATTTATAGCCTCCAGTACTGATTTAATTATTGTATTACAGCATCTTTTTAACTTCTCAATCTTGCTTTATCATCCCAATCTTTTTCCCTAAACGGGCAATTAGGTGGAAAGATGTTCTCATGATGTGTATTTTGTCTATATATAGCGTCTGAAGCTTCTCCAACTATGGTAATATCGCCTAAGTACACCTCTATTTTAACATGTTCAAGAGGTTGAAATATGAAGTCGAAATCAATAAATCTTTTTGGAAGTAGATCATTACATAGATAAAGCAAAAGAATTCTTTCACCATATTGAGGAGTCATTAATAAATTAAACAGGGGCCCATTAACTTGAACATTTACTAATTTAAATTGGGTCCAGCCAGCTGAACAAATGCAGTATTTCTGCCCATGTTTTATATTTTCAGTCCAAAACATTATATTCAATTGAAATCTTCTATACGAATGAATAATTCGTGCCAATAACATGCGTTTTATAATCAGATATATCTAAGGGTCCTTTTCTCTTTTAATCCACTCAGAATCAGTTTCAATATCTGCAAAAGGACAATTTTTCTGGTAGCCATCGATTCGTCTCGCACTCAGAACAGCATCTACAACATCTCCGATTAATGTTATATCACCTGATACAACTTCAATTTTTGCATGTTCGAAAGGATGAAATTTATAAGTAGTATGTAGGTTCTCGTAATAGGGCTCCCCTTTTCTAATACTAAATATTAGGGTTTTGCTACCCTTTTCCGGAGTAATAAACACACTTAAAATAACTCCAGTCACATTAACGTTAATTATTTTAAAACTATGCCATCTAACTGAACAAATACAATACTTTTGTCTATGCTGAATCTTTTCCAGCCAAAACATCTTTTCTTTCTCACGGCAAGGTTTGCAATGATGGGGAAAAAATAAACTTAGATCCTTTATATTTGAGCATAATATAGCGTTTCTTCGAAGAAAATCGCCCCATGACTGGTATTTATTAATTATAGACCTGTTAAAGCTGATCAAAGACCTGGTAAAAGCTGTTAACAGATCTAGTAAGAGCTGTTCGTAGACCTGGTAAAAGCAGTTCACAGACCTGGTAAAGCTGTTCGTAGACCTGGTAAAGCTATTCACAGACCTGGTAAAAGCTGTTCACAGACCTGGTAAGAGCTGTTCGTAGATCAGGTAAAGCCGTTCATGGCCGCCAACGCCACCAACGCCGCCACCACCGCCACCACCACCGCCACCACCACCAACGCCACCAACGCCGCCACCACCACCACCACCACCACCACCAACGCCGCCACCAGACCTGGTAAAAGCTGCTCATAGACCTGGTAAAGCTGGTCGTAGACCTGGTAAAGCTGTTCGTAGACCTGGTAAAGCTATTCACAGACCTGGTAAAAGCTGTTCACAGACCTGGTAAGAGCTGTTCGTAGATCAGGTAAAGCTGTTCATGGCCACCAACGCCAACAACGCCGCCACCACCGCCACCACCACCGCCGCCACCACCAACGCCACCAACGCCGCCACCACCACCACCACCACCACCACCACCACCAACGCCACCAACACCAGCACCAGACCTGGTAAAAGCTGTTCATAGACCTGGTAAAGCTGGTCGTAGACCTGGTAAAGCTGGTCGTAGACCTGGTAAAGCTGGTCGTAGACCTGGTAAAGCTGTTCACAGACCTGGTAAGAGCTGGTCGTAGACCTGGTAAAGCTGTTCACAGACCTGGTAAGAGCTGGTCGTAGACCTGGTAAAGCTGTTCACAGACCTGGTAAGAGCTGGTCGCAGACCTGGTAAAGCTGTTCACAGAGCTGTTCATAGACCTGGTAAAGCTGTTCACAGACCTGGTAAGAGCTGGTCGTAGACCTGGTAAAGCTGTTCACAGAGCTGGTAAGAGCTGTTCATAGACCTGGTAAAGCTGTTCACAGACCTGGTAAGAGCTGGTCGTAGACCTGGTAAAGCTGTTCATAGACCTGGTAAAAGCTGTTCGGAGACCTGGTAAAAGCTATCCATAGACCTGTTCAGATAAGTACAACTCAGTTGACAGACCAATTCAAATCTCATTAAAAGATGGGTAAAAAGTACAACTCAGTTGACAGACCAATTCAAATCTCATTAAAAGATGGGTAAAAAGAGATATGTCAGGAAAGGAGAAATAAAACGCAAATTAATTAAAATATATGTATGCAGCTTTATTTTATTTTAACATTTTCTTTTAAACCCGTAGGGTTCTGAGCCGTAATTTTCAAGAAATCTACGTTTTTCAGCTTTAGGTCTATATATTTTAACTTCGGGAACAGTAACAATTTCATGATTTTGTGTACGACGTATATTTCGAGATAAAATTTGAATATCTTCATTATCAGCGGGGTTCAATATCATATCCTTTATTTTCTCAAAGTTAACAAGTTTGGATGTTTCGTGATTTAAACAGATGCCTTTCACTTTACACTCTGTTTCAATAGAGTTATCCTTTGTGCTGAAAACTTTATAGGCATAATTTTTAGGGCCTCCGCACACAAATTCCGTGATATAACTGTCTGGGCCATAACATGCAAGTTCATCGGTCATATCTCCAATAAATGCACCCGTTGGCGGTTCATATTCTCCTTCTCTGCTAACATAAATAACCGAATCTGTATCATAATATAAAACTCGATCACCAAGTTGTTCCAGGTAGCTGTACAGCTTCAGACGAGCCTGTGTTGTTGTATAAGCAGCTATACAAACATTTACAGTTGATAGAGAATCAGAGGCTTCCTCCTTGTAAGCCCAATTGGCAATAATTGTTTCTTCATTCACAGGGAGGAGATGATGCACCTCTACCGAGGGGTTAGTCAGTAGGTCATATAGTTCTGAAGGTTTATTTATTATACAAGTTTTTGGCTGGTTTTCTCGCTGTCCAAACTTTCCCCAAAAGGAATTTAATATTAATTTAGCCAGTGATCTTAATCCGGCGTTATTTTCAATTTCAGAAAATTCTAATTTAATGCCCTCATTCTCGAGAAAATCTTCAACGTATTTCTTCTTTTCTTCCTCTGTTTGGTATTTGCCAGGCCAACCTGATGCTTGTTGTTTTATTTTAATGAAACTATTCATCATTGTAGTAAATAATCCCCCTGAACGGGTTAATTTGTCATACTGCGCAATATCATAACGCCATATTTCGTATATCTCAAGTAGTCTGTATCCTTTACACAAGGCTACCTTGACCTCATCAATAACCCATGTTTCTACTAATGCTCTTTCCTCAGATGTATGCCGGCATTCTTTCGACTGGTCTTTATCTTGACTGGAAGTACTACATAATGAAAACATTAATTTATTATTCTGCTTGATGGGAAGAACAGGGTGATATAAACCCTCAGGTGGCAGGATTTTACATTTGATCAGCCCCTCAGTTCTTTCTAAAACCACTTTAGAACACTCATCATTTCCAACAACTAGTTGAGGATGTCCTATTGGGAATTTACCGTTTTTACAAACCCAAGGGTAGAGCGAGCATATATCGATATATTTAATTTTTTCACCATTCTTGCATGCGTAGTAATTATAAGTATTTCCGGTACGTCCACCATAAAATGCATCACGCGGGTTCAACGGTGTATGGGCCAGTAGAGGATGATCTTTTAAATATTCCATGTTCTTATCGGCCGTCAATTGCCTATGAAATTCGCACTCCCACATTTCAATAACCTCATATCCAAAAGAGCGTAAGCGTTCAGTTCTCGCTATAGTAGCCTCGTATCTCCTATTTAGAGTATCATCGGGGGCATCATGTAATGGAGCATCACGCTCATGTGTCAAGCACGTAGGATGGCCGTGGTAATAACATCCATGGAATTCAAAAATTTGGTTTGTATCAGGGGAATATCCATCCACTTTTACCCCATTTAATACAACCTCTCTCTGTTTAGCAGCATGTATAATATTTATTTCTCGTTTAATTTCCTCGCTTATCAACCACTGTATTGCTATTTTTGATTGATTGTCTACATTTCGATAGCCTCTTTTAGGAATAATACCAACCGTATTTGGTTTGAGATATTTTCGGCGAAAGACGAGGTTACATGCTGAAGCAATTGTAGTAGCTTCAAGAAAAGGATCTACATTACACTCATTCAGCAGCAGTTTTCGGAATTTTAAACAGGCCTCCGTCAAAATCTGTACATCGTTAATGCAATATTCTACCAAATCACGCTGCATATTAAATTCTTCATTTTTATTTTCATTATACCATTTTAGGAAAGTATTTCTTTCTTCGTTTTTCATAGTATCTGGGCTGTAATATTCAATAGGCGGTAAAGGGCCAATATAGTTTTCATTCTCAAGAGTATTGAAAAAGTGAGGGAAATATCCCTTTTTGAATATAGATGGCAGATCGAACGTTTTTGGTAACTTAGAGAGGGGTAGTGGAAAATAGTTTAACGAGTCTATGAATGTAACATTGTCCAGCTGCATTAATATAATTTTTGTTCCCTGCATAATTAAGTCGGGCTTTAAGTCGGTGTTTTGTAGAATATAGTTAAGTATAAACTGGTGATCAAATGCTTTACCATTGTGTGCAATTACAACAACTTTCTTGAATAATTTTCTCTGATTAAGAACAAATTCTAAAAATATTTTCACAGGACTTCTCTTTAGTATATGCCGTCTTATTCCACATTTTATGCATACTTTTATTTCATCTCCAGTATTGAGACACTGATCACACCTTTGTTGAAACACGCACAGGTTTGGTTCATGCTGTTTAATTTCTCCCATTGGTTTTTCTTTTACAGTTTTTTCGCCGACAGTTCTTTCTTGACGAGTTTCCAAATCATAAAATACATATAAAACATCTTTACACTTTGGCTGTCTTTTATCTGGTTGAATGTAGCATAAATGATCCTAGGGTACATGATTTTCACAAATTTTGCAAAAGTATTCTCCGCAGTTATGGGTCCTACCTGCCTTATAAGTTTTTAAACAGTATTTGCATCTTTTTATCTGCTCACATACACTCTTTTTATTTAAGGACCCTGAAGCTTTATGATTTTCAAAACACTGCGGACCTCTAAAAGCACGATTACAATCATCGCATAAGGCTTCGTTAAACGTTTTAGAACACGTCGGAGCTTGTTGACATTGCGGGCATGTTCCACCGCATCTGTGACGGTTTTTAGTAATATATGCCACATGACATTCTTCACAAAAATAACCGCAGTAAAACGCTGCAGTCAGTGACGTTATAACATTATAATGACCACCGTGATACAATAAATTTAAACGTTTTTTGCCGTTACCAGTATCCCCCAAAAATCCTTCAAAAACAACATCTCCACCTTTGCTCCCATGCTGGTATACAACTAGCTTATAATTCCTTAAATAATCTTGAAATTGACGTAGTTCTGGAACCCCGCAACCCTCGGCTGGTATAGTAATATCTGCTTTATTAATTAGGTCTGCAGCTCTTTGTGTTTGTAAATTTGCTCTATTTCTCCGGACTTTTTCGTAGTCAGGATCTTTCTCAGTCTTTGCTATTGCAACGATTAAGGCTCGGGGAAGGCATAGCCCATCATTGTTCTTTATGGTAACAATTTCTTTACGCATGGCACATTCCTCGTTGAAATTATTATATTTATTTGCGCGATTATTTCCACGACCCTGCGGAAGTCTAACTGAAGTAGTCCCCAAACAGAAAGAGTCAGTACTTATTCCTGTAATATTAATTAAATATTAACAGTTATCGGATGTTATTATATTTCCATTAACATATACCTTGAGATTTGCTCTGAAAAATTTTTGATATCATCTCCCAAACGTCCTCCATCCTTAGCTCGCTAACATTTTTAAAATCCATCCAACCATTGCCTCGCTCTTCAAAACTTTTCCCACAGAAAGTTATACCAATCTTCTCAGTAGGTTTGAGCTCTTTTACAGAGTGTTCTACAATGTCTTTAACAGCTCCGCGAACCCAGCCCGTAGGCTCCACATCACTCGGAATAGAGTTAATTTTAAATTCAACCCTTCGACCACGAACATTAAAACGCTTAATATTTATTAACGATTCTCTTACAATTGTAAAACGAGACATCTTTTACTTATATAATTGATAATTTACTAGATAAGATCTCTTGTGAATGACTAGGCACCGAATAAACAGAAATTAAGAATGCTATCCTTTTATACAAAAAGTTTTAATTTTAAATGTGAATTATATAAGTAAAAATATACAGAATTCTTATTTTAATCTGAGGTCGAGCAAGAATTTTAATTGCGACAATTTCACTGCACACTTTTAATTTTAAAATAAATTCTCTAGAAAAACACTTCCTCCTGGTATATATCGTGCTAATCTATATCTAACCTCTCCTCATTAAAAATTCCCATAATTCTGTAACCGCAATTTCCTTTAAATATTTTCTAATCTAAGAACCCATTCAACGTACTTTGAGTTTAATTTAAGAACCAACGATACGTATGCATACTTTAATCTGTTTATCTATGAAAACAAAAGCCATTCTACAAACCACAAGTTTTATAAAAATTCCTGTGAGGAGGAAATGCTTGATAACACCCTGCTATAAAAGACGGGTCAATATTTAGATTTTTACAGTATATTCAGGGAAAGAAGTCAGGTATGTTGCAGCATAATTAATGTATATGTAAATAAAAAAAAATGTTATTACAGAAATAAAATGGATCCTCAAACGCCACCGCCATCATTACCATCATCATTATCATCTTCAAGTTTATCGGGATATTCTGATAGGCCCGAGTATTCTAGCTTTGATGCTCTTCTAGATTTACTATTTGGTGGGTTGATTTCATGGTGTGAGTTTCGCAAAAAGGCCGACACTTTGGATGATAAGGATGAGAATTCAATTACATTGCATTCACCTTTCAGCTTACAATATCTTGCCCTTAAGGCGTGGTTTAATTCTCCACAATGGGATGAAGACATATATAAATATTACCGTAAACAAACCGGCTGGGATAAATTCATATATACGACTACCCCACCGCACATTTGTTTCAGCCAGGATCAGCGTGGTCCCATAAATATCTCTCTCGCAAATGCTTTGCGTAAACAGTTAATATTAAAAAATACTGTCAACTTTAACGAGGCACAAAAATTAAGGCAATTTAATGAAAACATGCCGCTCAGCCAGATAAGAGATAATATGCTGTTAAGTGAAGTATTTATTTCTTATACGGAAAAAGTACTTCCCCTTAGAAATTATGCTCATGAATCTCCAGACTGTGATGCATGTTGTATATATTGCATTCTCGAAGCAGGCGGTCTTGTTCGTCAGATTAAACAATGTGACTATAAATCCTATGCATATTATGATGTCGAACACCAAAAATTTGCAGAAATAAATGAAATCAAATTAAAAAGAAACCCCTAAACAATTAACAGGCATTATATTATCAACCCGCCCTGGCAAGTAAAGTTTTAATTTAACACGTGAATTATATTGGTGAAAACGTATGCACTTCTTTATTAGAAACACATGGAATTGCTGTTAGAAATCGACATTATAATACACTGAATACTTTCAAATGTTTTGAAATAAATTTTTTCTTATCCTTTAGAAACACTTTTAATTATTTTCTGGAAAGCACTTTGTAAAATTTCAATGTAATATGGCCCTCAATCTTACAGGTAACTCTTCTTCGCTCACAGCAGAATAATGCAGCTACATGAAGGTTATGTATGTGGGTGTGTGTGTGTCTGTCACTTAGTAAATGACATGTATAATCGTGCTATAGAAAAACTTTTGGCAATGGTGGGCACCTGTTGAACATTTGAATATACTTAAGAATGCAAAATTGGTGTCATTCATTCATTGTGATAAAT
The DNA here is from genome assembly GCA_964036015.1 of Leptarthrus brevirostris. Classification (NCBI taxonomy): domain Eukaryota; kingdom Metazoa; phylum Arthropoda; class Insecta; order Diptera; family Asilidae; genus Leptarthrus; species Leptarthrus brevirostris. Next base: position 161,215,443 of record OZ038371.1, read on the forward strand.
ACAAATTCCTCTGATAAGCACGAATTTATTCATAGTCGAAATACAGTGCCAAAGCTTTTGACCACATCTTCAGATAAGAGACGCTCTTGTCTTGCCCCGTATACAAATCTGAAATTCTATTCTGATAACGGAACATAATGATCATGTTAATTTCTTTCTTCTTCTTCTTCCTATCTAAAGTTCAAGGTTACTACACGAAATTATGATATGATATAACTCCCGAATTCATGTCTATATTTAGATCTGGAAAAGAAATTTCATGATAATCTTTTAAAGTTCAAGGCTTTTGTTGTTTCAGCAAATCGTTTTTCTTATCGCCACCCAAAACATTTACGAGTCTGGGGCATTCAACTCTTATCGGCAAATTTTTACGCTGACCAAATGAGTCCAGACGTTTTACTACGCCTTATCAGCGAATTGTTATGCTAAAAGAAATCGAGCCAGACAGTTATTAATCAGCGAATTTTTAAGAAATTGCGAATGCTATTTTTAAATCGCTTTTTCGGCTAATTGCAGAAGTCCTCCAGAGATGGCATCTTAAAATTCAATAAGCCAATAAAATCTTTTTGGCTCACCCTGCTCGTATTCATATATTCGCAAAATAAAAATCCAATTTGCTATTTTTAGCTCAAAACTTTAGTATATATACTGACTTAAGAATACCAACCACAATTAGCTTGCTAGCCTCAGGGCTAGAGCGCTTTCCTTCGAATCACAACAACCTAGGTTCGAGACCCGAAAACAGATTTTGCGCTTTTTAACAGCTGGCAATAAAATTAAATTTCTACATGTGACATCATCCCATCCATTAGCCAGACAGTCAGCAAGTGTCACACACACACACACACACACACTTAACCAACAACCAGCCAGCCAGCCAGCCAGTGACTAGTCAACATATGACTTCAGGGAATTCCCTCCTATGACGTCATACAACCGGATGTTGACAAGCCAACAAGGAATCCCCTCCCGGAATTCCCTACTATGACATCAGACACCAAGGGAAGCCCCGCCCCCATTACGTCATAGGCTACAATTCTACAGATACCCATGTCTACCGGATGTCTGCCTAAACCGTCCCCATACCTACTGACAGACCAGTTCAAATCTCATTAAAAGATGGGTAAAAAGAGATATGTCAGGAAAGGAGAAATAAAACGCAAATTAATTAAAATATATGTATGCAGCTTTATTTTATTTTAACATTTTCTTTTAAACCCGTAGGGTTCTGAGCCGTAATTTTCAAGAAATCTACGTTTTTCAGCTTTAGGTCTATATATTTTAACTTCGGGAAGAGTAACAATTTCATGATTTTGTGTACGGCGTATATTTCGAGATAAAATTTGAATATCTTCATTATCAACGGGGTTCAATATCATATCCGTTATTTTCTCAAAGTTAACAAGTTTGGATGTTTCATGATTTAAACAGATGCCTTTCACTTTACACTCTGTTTCAATAGAGTTATCATCCTTTGTGCTGAAAACTTTACATGCATAATTTTTAGGGCCTCCGCACACAAATTAGTAGGTACTAGGACGGTTGAGGCAGACATCCGGTAGACATGGGTATCTGTAGAATTGTAGCCTATGACGTAATGGGGGCGGGGCTTCAGTAGTATAAATATGCGGGTTCTGGCGCAATGTGCAATGTGCACAAGGTCAAAGGTCAAGGTTGCTGATTGGGTTTTCGGTCTTGGAGGCTACAATTGAGAGATAAGGAAAAGAGATAAGGATTTTCGGTCTTATAGGCTACAATTGAGAGATAAGGATTGTCGGCCATCTTGGATTTCGGTCTTATTGGCTACAATTGAGAGATAAGGATGTCGGCCATCTTGGATTTCGGTGTTATAGGCTACAATTGAGAGATAAGGATGTCGGCCATCTTGGATCTTGGGTTTTCGGTCTTATAGGCTACAATTGAGAGATAAGGAAGAGAGATAAGGATGTCGGCCATCTTGGATTTTGGGGTTTTCGGTCTTATAGGCTACAATTGAGAGATAAGGATGTCGGCCATCTTGGATTTCGGTCTTATAGGCTACAATTGAGAGATAAGAAAGAGAGATAAGGATTGTCGGCCATCTTGGATTTTCGGTTTTTGGTCTTGGAGGCTACAATTGGTCTTCTTCTTCTTTGGTTTGCATCTGGACTTAGATCTAAACCTTGGAACTTAACCTGGATTGTTAAGTAAGATAAGGCACCTGTCTGCCATCTTGGATTTTGGGTATTCGGTCTTAGAGGCTACAATTGATCTTCTTCTTCACCTGGGCTCGTGTTCAAGATAAGAGTTTGTTGGTTTGAGTTTTTAATTACGAAGTACAGCTTTATCAGCTAAATGAAATAACATGATGCGAATTTAATTGGAAAACAGAATATTGCGTAATAAAGATTTCATCACTTTGAGTAAATAGATGAAGATTATTTTTTATTTCGTTTGCAAATTCTTATTTCTATGATATCATTTGTTTTCAAGCAAGTTTTAACATGTTTTTCTGGTCGAGCTGTGATTGATAAGCGAGCTGGTGACTGCGTAGAAATTAATAATTTGGCGGCAATGTTAAGCTCGTTGAGTGATAAGGTTTTGTAGATGAATCTGACCTCGTGCTGAAAATAAGAGTTTGTTGTCTTGAGTTTTTATTTACGAAGTACCCCTTTATCAGCTAAATGAAATAACATGATGCGACTTTAATTGGAAGCAGAATATTGTAACCTCGAACTTTAAAAGATTATCATGCAATTTCTTTTCCAGATCTAAATATAGCCATTAATTCGAGGTTATATTATTAAATAATTTCGTGTTTTATGCAACTAGCAAGTAAGTCATTCAACCGATTACGTCATCTGGATCTTGATTACTAGTTAATATAACACCATTGAGGAAAAGTTAAAGGAATTTCTGTAATTAAGGGAAAAAATCTGATGTTTAAAAATAACATGCATCGCTTTGCATAAATCCGTTAATAAGTAATAAACGTCTAGTCAAGATAGCTAGAATGGCTTCTTTCGGTACTTTGGAGAGGTTTATCATGTGAAGAAACTTTGGAGAGGTTTATCATGTGAAGAACTTGCAAAGAAAATAAATATTTTTCCATAGCCTTAAACTTCGTTTCTTTATGATTCAGCCGTGATAATCTTAATAAGGAAAACCATTGATTCGTAATTATGCTTTAAATTTATATCAAACTAGCAGCTACCAAACCCATATAACAACCTTGAACTGCAGAAGAAATGAACAAGGTCATTGGCGTTGTTGTAACACTTTCTTAAAATTGCCTCAAAACTGTGAATTTAGACTAGAACAAGCAAAATCGAAGTAGCTGAAATACCTTCTTTCGATACTTTAACGCGGGTTTGTTGTCGTTGCAGCACTTTATAAAAATAGACTCAAAAACTTTGAATTGGGCCGATAGAACAAACAAAATCGAGGTAGCTGGAATAGCTTTCTTTTGATAATTTAGAGAGATTTATCATGTCAAGAACTTAAGAAAATAAAACTCTTTTCATAGCTTTAAACTTCGTTTCTTCTTTTTTTCACTCGTAATAATCTTAATAAGGGAAACCATATTTTCTCTTGAATCGTAATTATGGTTTAAATTTATACCAAACGGACAGCTAACAACCCTATATGACATTTAAAATTTAATTTTTGTATGCGTCATGCAACAATAGACCCAAATTGTGATCTCACCAAGTCAAACAAACGAAAAACTACTATCCCAATGACCTTTTCAAAATTTATAGAGAAATGCAGCTGAACCAATGAAAGAAATTTAAAGCGCATTAAATTGAGGCTATAATATTCGTATTGAAAGCTTTCTATTGGAAAAAGATGATGAAGGAATTTTGAATCCAAAACAATTTTTCTACAAAATTAAACCTCGAGTTATAAATCTTCTTGAAGCAAGTTTACAGAAAATCCTCTGAATTAGGCTCAAGGAAAGTGATATGTTACTTAGAAGATACATTTCATTATATAATCCATTATAGAAATCTCCAAAAAGTAGTTTAAAGTATGAATTGAAGTTTTCATACATTCATAGAGCTCTTTGATTCAGACAATGGAATTGATTAAAACTCATACCTTCATAGAGCTCTTTCATTCAGACAATGGAATTGATTAAAACAATATATTGATCTTAGTACTTTGCATAGATCAAAAGCTGTTAACACTTTCTGATCTTAAGCTCTTATGATGGAATTTGTATTTAACACGATGAATGACACTAATTTTGGGTTCTTAAGTATATTCAAATGTTCAACAGATGCTTACTATTGTCAAGACTTATTCTAATATCATCATTTAAACTTTTGGTTGGAGCAAAGTTCGGTTTACTAAAATTATCACAGTTTAAAAAATTATTAACTTTTTTTTTGGTTTGTCTTTTACTTTGTTTGCATTTTAGATTCATATAGATTAGATTTCTCAAGTATAAAAAAATTAGCGAATAATTCATCTGATGAAAACTTAATATTAAACAGATCCTCTTATAAAAATGACGATTTATTATATAGATTCAGGATAATTTTGGGGTGCTATGCTTAAGTATTGAAAGATTGAATTACAATAATTATTAACTGACGTTAATGTGTATAACTTTATATGTTCTCGCAGGCATTCTACTGCTAATAATAAGTGTATGGAAAATGTTATCCCATCACAAAGCTCAACATATTTAATTTACTTCGACTGCAATAATTTATATGGGTGAGACATGTCTGAATTCTTATCATATGAGGAATTTCAATGGAATAGAAAATACGGATATCAATATAATGAGCATTCTTCAAAGTTCAGAAATTGAATATATATATTTGAAGTAGATTTAACTTATCTAGAATCACTTCATGACTTACACAATGATCTACCATTTTGCGCAAATAATATAAAAATCCCCTGAATTAGGCTCAAGAAAATTGATATGTGACTTAGAAGATACATTTCATTACATAATCCATTATAGAAATCTCCAAAAAGTAGTTTAAAGTATGAATTGAAGTTTTCATGTATTCATAGGGCTCTTTGATTCAGACAACGGAATTGATTAAAACAATATATTGATCTTAGTACTTTGCATGGATCAAAAGCTGTTAACACTTTCCGATCTTAAGCTCTTATGATGGAATTTGTATTTATCACGATGAATGACACTAATTTTGGGTTTTTAAGTATATTTAAATGTTCAACAAATGCTTACTATTGTCAAGACTTATTCTAATATCATCATTAAAACTTTTGGTTGGAGCAAAGTTCAGTTTACTAAAATTATCACAGTTTAAAAAATTATTAACTTTATTTTTGGTTTGTCTTTTACTTTGTTTGCATTAGCAAGTATAAACATGTATTTGAAAAAGGGTATACCCCAAACAAAATGTGATTACAAAATATCAAATTTCTTCGAAATAAAAACACTCGTAATTCACTTAATCAATTTTTATTTAAAATCGGTAGAGTTCTATTAAATCTTCCTGACATATCATTATTTTATATAATTAATTTACATATTTCTAAATCCTGGTATTTCGTCCATTTTGTTTTCGATAAATTTTAAATTGCAATCTTCATCCATCTCATACACAGTGTTGTTGATCTCCACTGTTTGAAACTCTGACTGCGGTTCCACTGATTGATGATTTTCGAAAATGAATTTTACAAAGCATATTGTCAATACAAGAACATCTTTTTGTCTCTGAAATTCCTCCATTTTCTGAATTATAGGCTGTGTTACTTTATTTAGATATTCCTGTTTAATATCACCATCCTTAAGATTTGTATTAAGTTCGATGTTTTCAAATTTGTATTCATTACATCGATTGATGTATTTAAATCGTGTTATAACCCGAACAGGTTCATATGCACTATTTTTTAGATATTTTTGAATGCGTTCTTGAAATTTGTTTAAATAATGTTCTTCCAGTAAATACTTCAGCGCATTTATTCCGAAAGCCAGTTGATTATGCACCGCTAATATCATTTCATCCCATACTGGGGTGAATTGTATCTTAAAAGTATATTGTTCGCGAGGAGTCTTTACAATAGATTTTCCTTCCATTTTATTTCTGTAATAACATTTTTTATTTACTACGCATATATTAATTACTCTGCAACATACCTGATCTTCCTTCCTTTCCTGAATCTGGTCTATCTAAATATATGCCTCAGCTTTTATAGCAAGTATTTTACCCCCCCACTGGAAATTTTTAAAACTTGAACTGCTTAAAATTAAATTAAATTGAAGATTTCATTAACGTTATTCCCTTAAATAAAGTGTTATATATCAATGTCAAAGACAATTTTTTCATCTGAGAATAAAACGATTGAATTACAATGTTTAGATTCCATTCGCTGCGAGTTTAGATACTCTAAAAACAAAAAACAAATCTGAATGATGAAGACTTTAGAATAATCCATAATGAATTTAATAAGGAGAAAGGGGGGTTTTAATATGATTACTTAAATTCTTTTGATAAATTTAAAATGAAGCATGTGTGCCCCTCAGGATTTTTTAATAAACTTAGCAATAAGAAGAAGAATATCAGCATGTCGTTAATGTATGGAACAAATTTAATTCTAGAAATATCTGAGAAAATTTACAATTATATTTAAAGTGTGATGCTTTATTGCTAGCAGTCATTTTTGAGAATTTTAGAATAGTATACATAAATATCTATGAGTTTAAGCCGAATCATTATTACACAACACCAGGATTGTCATGGGATGCTATGTTAAAACACATCCAAATTAAATTAGAATTATAGAAATGTATTATATAATTTCATGAAAAGCGGTATTCGGGGAGGTTTAACACAATGTTCCTTACGATATTCTCTATCTAATGAGAGATTTTGATTTTTTTAAAAGGATTAAAATATTTGGTTTAGATTGATGTTATTAATTTATATAGACGAGTTATTTCGGAGTCACTTCCATATACAGATTTTGTTTGGATAGATAATTGTGATATTGAAGATTAGGATTGAGAAATTTTCCAAATATGTTTTAACGTGTTCTCAATAATATAAATTCAATATTTTTTTTATTTCCAAGCATGTTTTAACATGTCAAACAGCTTACATTTAAAAGGAAATTGCGGTTATAAGAATTTTGTTTGTTAGGGTTTTATCTTTGATTAAATATCAGTTCGAGTATAAAAGCTAAGTATTTTTAGTTAAATTATTAGTTTTCAAAGTAAAGTCAATCAGTGAAACTGAAAATACATGAAATTCGTGTTCCTAGTGAAATTAAAATAATCTAAAATGCCTCAGCTACCAATAATCAATGAAGCAGTCATCGAAGACTTTGAAGTGCTCGAAGAACTGAACTCTGCAAATTTTAAACCTACGATTGCAGTTAAAGACATGGAAGAGTTGTTAGAGTATAAAATCATAGGATGCAGCAATGTAACAACGAAGTATGGGCCCAGGATTCTTTTAGAACTAGAGAATTATCAAGTTTTTCTGCCGCCGAGATACAGCGCTAAAATTACTCACCGCACAATCGAGAAACTTAACGATGGAGGCTTCTATGTTGTTAGGAAACTAGCAAATGGGAACTATTTTAATTTAATATTTACAAAAATAACATCTAGTAATGGATATTACTTAAATTTGTAAATAAATGGAAAAAAGTTCTATTAAATATATGTTTATTTTAACTTCCCCTTTCCCAATTCTCTATATGGATCCAAATGATATTTTAGAGACATACATGACTCTAGTAGATGGCAACAGGAGTCTAATATTACATTTGATATCTGATGAGCCGATTTCTTCTACATTTCATTTTTTGATTTCAATTTTATACCCTGAATGTACTTGGTGTATGCAATTAGTGGATCCTAACTTCGCTAGGAGATAAAGTAATAGGTCGATTTCTGACAATAACAGATAGCATGTAAGAAAAACAAAATCGCGACTAATCATATTATGATTCCCATGACTTTTAATTAAAACAATTTAATTAATTTTTATAACCCGTGTCTCCAGGGAGCCGGCTTTGTCTAACTGTTTTCATTTAGTTGATAAGCAACATAATTTGCAGTGTTTGCTGGAAATACAATTATGGCTATTTAGTAATCGATAAAGATAGTTTGTTGAAGAAAGAACATTATCGAAAAGGAATCGATACATACATTTCGCTATAAATTTAGAAGATCTAGTAAAACAAATCAGCTAAAGCTGTTCATGACCTGCTAAAGCTGGTAATAGATCTTTTAAAGCTGATAGTAGACCTGCTAAAGCTGGTAATAGACCTGTTAAAGCTGGTAGTAGACCTGATATAGCTGTTCATAGACCTGTTAAAGCTGATAGTAGACCTGATATAGCTGTTCATAGACCTGTTAAAGCTGATAGTAGACCTGATATAACTGTTCATAGACCTGATATAGTTGTTCATAGACCTGCTAAAGCTGATAGTAGACCTGATATAGCTGTTTATAGACCTGATATAGCTATTCATAGAGCTGATAAAAGTTGTTCTTCGACCTAATAAATGAGAATCAGGTATTTGACCATCCACCCTTGCCGTCATGATAAATCAGTTAACTTATAATTTATGCATACTTTGAAGCTCTAGTACCTTTTATTTAACTATTAGTTCTGTATTATCTTTTAAGTCATATTTGCTGTACAAAGATTTACAGGTTGTTTCATAAAAAGCAATTAACATAGACCTATAGTTATATTATAAAATTTTTCGTTAATAAGGAAATAATCTTTCTCAATTTCAATCTTTGAATTTTGCTGTCAATTGTCGGGTTTTTTAGGCGTTGAAAAGTGAATTATATTCGACTATTATGAGATATAAAAAGCAATGTGTAAGGAGTGCTACGGAAAGGGACTTGATGTCTTCATAATACTATAAAAGAAAAGGGATGAACAATGATTTAATAGCTAATACCAACACTTTGATGGAAACGTTTATCTCTATTCATTTTTCACATTTTTTCTCATCTATAAAACTTATTTGTTGATTACCCATGAAACTCACATAAAACTTATTTTTTAATCATTCCATAAAACTTCCTTCAAATTTAATTAAACGATCCCCGCTTATCTCTATATAATTTCGGTAGCAGCTAACTATCGATAAGCATTTTTCATATTTTTTGATCACCACAATTCCTTTCAAATCATATGCAAAGAATTTAAATTTAAATTTAGAATTCTATAAAGATAAGCGGGGGTCATTTAATTAAATTTGAAGGAAGTTTTATGGAATGATTAAAAAATAAGTTTAATGAGAGTTTCGTTTTTACGCGATGATGTTAATTAAAATATTTGATCTTAGGTCGATTTCTGGTAATAAAAGATGATATGTATAGTGATTATCATAGTTTTTGGTAGTACTATCAAAAATTTGAGGCTGTTTTTACGCGATAATGTTAATTAAAATATTTGATCCTAGGTCGAGTTCTGATAATAAAAGATGATATGTATAACGACATAAATGAATAAAACTGATTAGAAATAAGTGAACACTATTTTAGTATTTAAACAGATGCTTCAAGTTGTTTAAAGCCATTCAACATGGAAATCATTGATAGAATTATAGAGTTTTTTGATAACGTAGAGTTATATGAGGATCCTCATATAACTATTAGTGAAATTGTGGACGACGTTACAACGCCGGTGTTTGTGTTATACAAATTTAGAGATGAGGATTTGTGGTATGAGGCAGCCACCCCGTACAAAGAAGGTTTGGAGCCTATCATATCGGTAAGTTTTAAAATTTATAAGAAAAATAAATTAAATAATAAATTCTTTTTAAAATTTACAGCGCTATTACCATATAAATGGAAATAGAATATTCGTTCTAAAATACAACATCGAGTCGCTGGTGGTTTCGATGAGGCTGCGACTCGACGCGATAACACGCAGAGAAGAATCGTGGGACACCGACGACGACGACTAAGCTCATCCCGGACCGGTCCTTGAACTTCCATATGCAGATTTTGTTTGAATAGATAATTGTGGTATTAAAGATTAGGATTGAGAAAGTAATTGGATTTTGTAAAATATTAATCCTTGAGTGTTTATTACACTGAATATTCAGAAGTTGGAATAAATGATTAATTTTAAATTGTAATTAGTTTTATTTTCAAACATTTTTATACAATGACATTGAGCATTCTTAACTGTTTTAGAATTTCTAAAGCTCTTCTTCCTGACCTCCTGCTGGATGTTAATTTTAATTCATCCACCAGTATATTGGGGTCTGTAATATCTTGAATTTCATCATCGCCATTGGAGTCTTCATCACAACTTCGGTCATCATCCTCAACCGTGGAATCACAGCAGAATGGATTAATTACCATAGACAAGTTTTATGTTTACATCTGTCACTTATAGATTTTAAGTGTGTATTTCCGAACAAAATTAATCCCTTATAATCGAGTTTATAAGCATTGGTATCATTCATAACGATTCTGCAGCTGTTCATATCATCTAATGAGTATAGTTTTTAATGGAGGAGAAGATTTTAATGAAAAGCAATTCGGGAAAACCTGAAGTAATGTTATATCTTTTTTTTTTCTTGATATTATAGTGTCTCCATCAATTTGAAGAACGGCGATACCAATTTCCTATTTGTTACCATCACAGAAAACCCCAAAGGATTTATTAATCTTAAGCTCCAGTTTTCGTATTTCGAAATTGAAGGGAACGTGTCCATGTTAATGTAAATGAATGTGTGAGTGTAGCGAATTCTTCATCATCATCCTCAGTATTAGAGCTAGCTCAATGCGCTCAAGAAAATGTTTATCTTTTAAGAAATTTTCTAGAAAAAATAATAAAATTTAGAAATAAGAAATAAATGTCTTATAATTTTATACTAATAAAAGTCTCTGTTTCTGTTAATGTTAAAATAGCATTTTATTAATTTACTCATTTATTTTCCTTCTACATACATTTATTCATAATTCTTATTTTAACAATTTTTAGATAATCTATAGTGTCCCCAAGCGTATGTTTGAATACCATCTTCTCTTATAAATCTTTTATCGTCAAATGGACTCAACGCTACTTTATTAATATATTCCGTATATATTGTATGAAATTTACTTCTAAATCCTAACATGTTGACATAAAATAATTTTTTCTTATATAAACAATCTCTGTAATTATCTAGAGTTAAAGTATTTACAGCTGTTTTTTTAATACCTTTAGCTTTCTTTATTTCGGGTTTTTCTTCAATACTTAAAGAGTATAGCTTAGATCGTAAACCTATAAACTCAGTCATAATTCTTCCTTTATTCTCATCTTTCATTAAACCTAAAACCTTTTTATTTACTAACGGTATATTATAAGGATTGTCGTGGGGATATTCTGATGTATCGAATCTTTCATTAATATCTAAAATAATATCATTATAAAAATCGTTAGCAGAAATAGAATATATAAAAGAATCTGTGTCCATATAGTTTAAGGAGACCATATCTTTGTATTTAGGTTTCATATATTCATAATGAAAGTTATACATTTTTAGCTTTGATAGCTCTAAGACTGTAAAGCCTAAGTAAATTGGTTTATTATAAATTGTGTAAACTCTTTTTAATTGAACTGCAGTCATATTTGATGTAAAATGAGAAAGACTATGAAAATTAGGTTTTGCTATAAGAGCACGCAATCCCTGATGTCTACCACGGCTTTCCCACTCTGTTGCAATTTTTACATCTTTCCTTTTATCTACATTTTCCATAGTCTTTCCATACACCGAATTATTTAATAATTTAAAAAAGTCTTTTTCAAAATTATTTTTTGCGGCAGTTCGATGGAAATTATTTAAATCAATGTAACTCTTTAACCAATTTGATTGTTTAAACATTAAAACTCGATGAATACGCTGCAGTTCTAATCCGTGCTTCACACACTGTTGTAAATTTCTATAGTGTATAACATAATTATATTTATTTTCTAAATCAGCAATCAACTTTTTAATCTTGGCTTGAGGAGGTAATTTATTTTCAGGACAAAAGGGAAGATCATTATGATCGTCATGAGATAAATCTGGATAAATTAAATCAACTTCTAAAATATATCCTACTTCTGAATTTTCAGGAATTTTCATGAAATCTATATTATCAAAGTTATCTACCCAAACAAAACCTGCATATGGAAGTGATTCCGACATAGCCCATCCATATAAATTGTTAGCATCAAGATAAACCAAGTATTTTGAATCGATTGCAGGATTAAACTTTTTCATATATTTATTATTAGCTAGAGAATGTCTTAAAGAACATTGTGTTAAACCTCCTCGAATACCTCTTTTCATGAAATTATACATATTTATATCTGTTAACAATTCTAATTTAATTTGAGTATGTTTTAACATCGCATCCCACGACAATCCTGGTGCTGTGTAATAATGACAGGGGTCCAACTCATAGATATTTATGCATACTCTTCTAAAATTCTCAAAAATGTCTGCTAGCAACAAAACATCACACTTTAAATATAAAAGTAATTATTGGGAAATATCTCTACAATTAAATCTGTTCCATACGTTAACAGCATGTTGATATTCTCCTTCTGTGCATTCATTGTTTGTAAGTTTATTAAAAAATTGTTCGCGAGGAGGTAGACATGTTTCATTTAATTTATCAAAAGAATTTAAGTAATCATATGGAAAAACCCCCTTTCTCCTTATTAAATTAAAATATTCATCATCTTTAAATTCATTACGGATTATTCTAAAGTCTTCATCATTTAGATTTTTTGCTAAAGTATCTAAACTCGCAGACATAAAACGAATGGAATCTAAAAACCGTAATTCAATCGTTTTATACTCAAAGAAAATTTTCTTTGACATTGATATATATACCTCTTTATTTAAGGGAATAACGTTAATAGAACCTTCAATTTCATTTAATGATTTAATAAATAAATGACTGTCATAACCAGAAAAATTGTGTAAAAAAACTGGGAAAAATGTTGGAACTCTATACCTTAGATTGCATTTATTATGAGCTGGACCCCTGTATTTTCCTGTAAGATGACAATGATCAATAACCCTATCATTCGCTAATAATTGCTTACAAATATGACAGTATTGCTCTTCTTGTTGCATCCTTATTTCATTTGGTGACATGGGAACAAGCGGCTTACACTTTGAAACATGATTTTTATAGATGTCTTTCACGTCGTCTGCTAATAAATGTACAAATCGACTAACAGCATCTTCACCTTGATAAATCCTGAACTTGCTTAAAGCGTCATCATAAAGGCAATGGATAAAATAAGAGAAAGCACAGGGTATGCGCTCTTGAGTGTTGGTTGTTGAAGACAGCATAGGATTAGCTATACACGTTTTAATTTCCTTTAGCACGCATTCAAAGTCAGCATAAATAACAAATGGCACACTTAACTTGCGTTCATACTTCTCAAATTCCAAAAAAGCTTTTTCCGAGGTAGGCATAGAAGTCACTATTTTACAACATTCATTTTTATGTTTAGCAAAAGATTCTATATTAGAACAATGTTGAAAACTCGAATTACAAAAGTAAATTTGTCTTTTATGATGTGTTACTTGTTTCTTGATCAATCTGGAAATATTCTTAATCCAAACATAATGATTTAGAGTTTCATCTTGAAGAAGCAACAAATTTATGTGATTTTCTTTCTCATTTGATGTACAATAAAAAGGTCCCACAATTTGACAACTACCTTGTATAAAATCGTAGCCGAAAACATTCACGCTTATATTTGGATTGATCTCTTCGAATACTTTTATATCACGCAAAGTCATGGGGAATTCCAACCCAGTAAAATCTAATTTCACTCCATTTATAAGCTCTATTTCGCTATCTGATATATTAGAAACTGAATATGAAGATGTTCTATCAGAATCGCGAGTTGGTTGGTGTAGAGCTGATATAACAGCCCACTTAAAACAGTAAATATCATTATTTTTCACATTAACGCATGCTTTCTTGTCCATTATAACCTTTGGTAAAGGTATGTAGGAAGAACCTCTTAACGGGTGATATTGGTTAATGTTGATTTCTAAATGAATTATTCGAATCAACGACCATCCACTATCTTTCTCTTGAAATTCTTCTGATTTGGTGTTAATGCAGTTAATCATATTCTTACATAAAGTTGATAAATCGCTGTTGTTGAATATGACAGTCATTTTGGATTGAAATGATTTTATTGAAGAAATAATTTCATTTTCGTCTTCTGAGTTTACAACTTTGATATATTCTGCAAAAAGCTCGATATTGAACTTATAAGAAATATGCTTTTCTAACGACATATTTAACACTTCCAAAAGTTGTTGTTTAGATTCTTGTAAGAATTTATTTATATCGAGTAATCCTTCATCTCCATTTTCAAGAATAAATGTTTCAATTCGTCCCCCGAAATTTTCCTTAACACACCTAAGATGTTCCTTTATAGGTATAGACGCTTTCTTTTTATGAACATTGGTGCGTAAATGATACGTCCAATCTTTTACTTTAATTTGTGAATTACATGCCTGACAAAACATATGTGTTAAAGCGTCCGTTAATGATGTTTTTAATGATGATGTTGATGGTGAAACTGATACCGATATAGATGTAGACATATCCTTAGTATCTTCTTTTGGACGATGCGATCTTGTATTCAATGTGCTGATGTGTATACTTTTTATATGCCTCTGTAGGGTGAAGTTCCTTTTAAAGGTCTTCCCACACACTTCACACAAAAAACACTTCATTTCTATTATATTCCACTTCTTGTACAATTATAAAGAGTTCTTAAGTAGTCTTTTAGTATTAATGCACACTTTAAAAGTTTAAAGTAAAGTTTTCTTATTCTTTAGAAAACACAGTCTTAAAAACATTTAATAAACCACGCTTGATTTAGTTTAGAAAACTCAGATATGTTGAATGAAATCAAAGTAAAGAAATACGATATTTAGATTTATATAGATTTATGTCCAACTCTCATCTAATTAGAAATAGAACTAGAGTGAAATGTCAGCAGCACGCGTCTTTTATTAGGCGAATTTATCACATTCAATTATAATTTAGGAAACCGCAATATTCTGTTTTCCAATTAAATTCGCATCATGTTATTTCATTTAGCTGATAAAGCTGTACTGCGTAATTAAAAACTCAAAACAACAAACTCTTATTTTCAGCACGAGGTCAGGTTCATCTACAAAACCTTATCACCCAACGACCTTAACATTGCCGCCAAATTATTAATTTCAACGCAGTCACCAGCTCGCTTATCAATCACAGCTCGACCAGAAAAACATGTTAAAACTTGCTTGAAAACAAATGATATCATAGAAATAAGAATTTGCAAAAGAAATTAAAAAATAATCTTCATCTATTTACTCAAAGTGGTGAAATCTTTTATTACGCAATATTCTGTTTTTCCAACTAAATTCGCATCATGTTATTTCATTTAGCTGATAAAGCTGTACTTCGTAATTAAAGACTCAAAACAACAAACTCTTATCTTCAATCCAATTAAATTCGCCTCATGTTATTTCATTTAGCTGATAAAGCTGTACTTCGAAATTAAAGACTCAAAACAACAAACTCTTATCTTCAACATCAATTGTAGCCTCCAAGACTGAATACCCAATATCCAAGATGGCCGACAGGTGCCTTATCTTACTAAACAATCTAGGTTCAGATCCAAGGTTTAGATCTAAGTCTAGATGCAAACCAAAGAAGAAGAAGACCAATTGTAGCCTACAAGACCGAAAACCAAAAATCCAAGATGGCCGACAATCCTTATCTCTCAATTGTAGCCAATAAGACCGAAATCCAAGATGGCCGACAATCCTTATCTCTCAATTGTAGCCAATAAGACCGAAATCCAAGATGGCCGACAATCCTTATCTCTCAATTGTAGCCAATAAGACCGAAATCCAAGATGGCCGACAATCCTTATCTCTCAATTGTAGCCAATAAGACCGAAATCCAAGATGGCCGACAATCCTTATCTCTCAATTGTAGCCAATAAGACCGAAATCCAAGATGGCCGACAATCCTTAACTCTCAATTGTAGCCAATAAGACCGAAATCCAAGATGGCCGACAATCCTTATCTCTCAATTGTAGCCAATAAGACCGAAATCCAAGACGGCCGACAATCCTTATCTCTAATTGTAGCCAATAAGACCGAAATCCAAGATGGCCGACAATCCTTATCTCTCAATTGTAGCCAATAAGACCGAAAACCCAAAATCCAAGATGGCCGACAATCCTTATCTCTCAATTGTAGCCTATAAGACCGAAATCAAAGATGGCCGACAATCCTTATCTCTCAATTGTAGCCAATAAGACCGAAAACCCAAAATCCAAGATGGCCGACAATCCTTATCTCTCTTCCTTATCTCTCAATTGTAGCCTATAAGACCGAAAATCCTTATCTCTTTTCCTTATCTCTCAATTGTAGCCTACAAGACCGAAAACCCAATCAGCAACCTTGACCTTTGACCTGCACATTGCACATTGCGCCAGAAACCTCATATTTATACTACTCCTGTTAAAGCTGATAGTAGACCTGATATAGCTGTTCATAGACCTGTTAAAGCTGATTGTAGACCTGATATAGCTGTTCATAGACCTGCTAAAGCTGGTAATAGACCTGTTAAAGCTGATAGTAGACCTGATATAACTGTTCATAGACCTGATATAGCTATTCATAGAGCTGATAAAAGTTGTTCTTCGACCTAATAAATGAGGATCAGGTATTTGACCATCCGCTCTTGCCGTCATGATAAATCAGTTAACTTATAATTTATGCATACTTTGAAGCTCTAGTACCTTTTATTTAACTATCAGTTCTGTATTATCTTTTAAGTCATATTTGCTGTACAAAGATTTACAGGTTGTTTCATAAAAAGCAATTAACATAGACCTATCGTTATATTATAAAATTTTTCGTTAATAAGGAAATAATCTTTCTCAATTTCAATCTTTGAATTTTGCTGTCAATTGTCGGGTTTTTTAGGCGTTGAAAAGTGAATTATATTCGACTATTCTGAGATATAAAAAGCAATGTGTAAGGAGTGCTACGGAAAGGGACTTGATGTCTTCATAATACTATAAAAGGAAAGGGATGAACAATGATTTAATAGCTAATACCAACACTTTGGTGGAACCGCTTATCTCTATTCATTTTTCACATTTTTTTCTCATCTATAATACTTATTTGTTGATTACCCATGAACCTCTCATAAAACTTCCTTCAAATTTAATTAAACGATCCGCCGCTTCTCTCTATATAATTTCGGTAGCAGCTAACTATCGATAAGCATGGGATGAATAATGATTTAATAGCTAATACCAACACTTTGATGGAAACGCTTATCTCTATTCATTTTTCACATTTTTTCTCATCTATAAAACTTATTTGTTGATTACCCATGAAACTCACATAAAACTTATTTTTTAATCATTCCATAAAACTTCCTTCAAATTTAATTAAACGATCCCCGCTTATCTCTATATAATTTCGGTAGCAGCTAACTATCGATAAGCATTTTTCATAGTTTTTGGTCACCACAATTCCTTTCAAATCATATGCAAAGAATTTAAATTTAAATTTAGAATTCTATAAAGATAAGCGGGGGTCATTTAATTAAATTTGAAGGAAGTTTTATGGAATGATTAAAAAATAAGTTTAATGAGAGTTTCGTTTTTACGCGATGATGTTAATTAAAATATTTGATCTTAGGTCGATTTCTTTTAATAAAAGATGATATGTATAGTGATTATCATAGTTTTGGTATTACTATCAAAAATTTGAGGCTGTTTTTACGCGATAATGTTAATTAAAATATTTGATCCTAGGTCGATTTCTGATAATAAAAGATGATATGTATAACGAAATAAATGAATAAAACTGATTAGAAATAAGTGAACACTATTTTAGTATTTAAACAGATGCTTCAAATTGTTTAATTCAAAAGTTGTTTAAAAGCCATTCAACATGGAAATCATTGATAAAATTATAGACTATAGAATTTTTCGATAACGTAGAGTTATATGAGGATCCTCATATAACTATTAGTGAAATTGTGGACGACGTTACAACGCCGGTGTTTGTTTTATACAAAATGAGAGATGAGGATTTGTGGTATGAGGCAGCCACCCCGTACACAGAAGGTTTGGAGCCTATCATATAGGTAAGTTTTAAAATTTATAAGAAGAATAAATTAAATAATAAATTCTTTTTAAAATTTACAGCGCTATTACCATATAACTGGAAATAGAATATTTGTTCTACAATATAACATCGAGTCGCTGGTGGTTTCGATGAGGCTGCGACTCGACGCGATAACACGCAGAGAAGAATCGTGGGACACCGACGACGACGACGATTAAGCTCATCCCGGATGGACGCCAACAACAACATCAACACCAACGCCAACATCAACACCAATGCTAACACCAACACCAACCCCAACGCCAACACCATAATAAAGCTGTTCATAGACATGATAAGAGCTGTTTGTAAACCTGGTAAAGGGTAGAATTGAAACGTATGCTGATATAGATATTCAGAAGTTGCAATAAATGATAAATTTTAAATTGTAATTAGTTTTATTTTCAAACATTTTTATACAATGACATTGAGCATTCTTAATTGTTTTAGAATTTCTAAAGCTCTTCTTCCTGATCTCCTGCTGGATGTTAATTTTAATTCATCCACCAGTATATTGGGGTCTGTAATATCTTGAATTTCATCATCACCATTGGAGTCTTCATCACAACTTCGGTCATCATCCTCAACCGAGGAATCACAACTTCGGTTATTATTTTCAAACGCGACGTTGTCATCTTTAACTGAATTTGGGTTCACATCTTCATTTACTCTTCTATCAGCGATGCTAAAATATCCATTATTCTCACCCTTTAAAGATTCTTGAGGGTGATCTTGATTTTTTCTAAGCGATATAATTTTATTTCTAATAGTATTCCTAACGCGATCAAAACCGGCTTCATTGATGGATGTTAATAAATGGGTATTTTCATCTGATAAAATCTCTTCTTCACGATTTTTATCTTTCAATAAATGTGTTGACCGTCTCTTATGTCTTAGAAGACTATCTTTCCGACTAAAGAATTTGTTGCATTCTATGCATTTAAACATATTGGTGGTTATCTAAACACTAAAAACGACTTGTTGAAATCGATATTTATAACTTATTACTCCCGCCAACGCCAACATCAACACCAACACCAACGCCAACATCAACACCAACGCCAACACCAACCCCAACGCCAACACCATAATAAAGCTGTACATAGACATGATAAGAGCTGTTTGTAAACCTGGTAAAGGATAACACCTGCAAAGAGAAGAGAAGCGAAATGGCTGCATGATAATTATCATGGATTCAGATGGACCGATGGATATATTCCCTATCATCAATTACGTGCTATAGTGATGCCTTTAATAAGAAACAAAATACTGTATGTGAAAGGTTGTGAAAAGGCTTGCTGGATCAAAAATACATTTGGTGAAGGTGTAATAGTATATAATATGGAAGAAGAATTGCAGTGTCCAAAATTATCCTCTCTTAAAATTTTTTATAAAGTACCATGCTGTTTAACTCATCAGGGACAATGCGCTCAAGAAAATGTTTATCTTTTAAGAAATTTTCTAGAAAAATAATAAAATTTAGAAATAAGAAATAAATGTCTTATAATTTTATACTAATAAAAGTCTTTCTGTTAATGTTAAAATAGCATTTTATTAATTTACTCATTTATTTTCCTTCTACATACATTTATTCATAATTCTTATTTTAACAATTTTTAGATAATCTATAGTGTCCCCAAGCGTATGTTTGAATACCATCTTCTCTTATAAATCTTTTATCGTCAAATGGACTCAACGCTACTTTATTAATATATTCCGTATATATTGTATGAAATTTACTTCTAAATCCTAACATGTTGACATAAAATAATTTTTTCTTATATAAACAATCTCTGTAATTATCTAGAGTTAAAGTATTTACAGCTGTTTTTTTAATACCTTTAGCTTTCTTTATTTCGGGTTTTTCTTCAATACTTAAAGAGTATAGCTTAGATCGTAAACCTATAAACTCAGTCATAATTCTTCCTTTATTCTCATCTTTCATTAAACCTAAAACCTTTTTATTTACTAACGGTATATTATAAGGATTGTCGTGGGGATATTCTGATGTATCGAATCTTTCATTAATATCTAAAATAATATCATTATAAAAATCGTTAGCAGAAATAGAATATATAAAAGAATCTGTGTCCATATAGTTTAAGGAGACCATATCTTTGTATTTAGGTTTCATATATTCATAATGAAAGTTATACATTTTTAGCTTTGATAGCTCTAAGACTGTAAAGCCTAAGTAAATTGGTTTATTATAAATTGTGTAAACTCTTTTTAATTGAACTGCAGTCATATTTGATGTAAAATGAGAAAGACTATGAAAATTAGGTTTTGCTATAAGAGCACGCAATCCCTGATGTCTACCACGGCTTTCCCACTCTGTTGCAATTTTTACATCTTTCCTTTTATCTACATTTTCCATAGTCTTTCCATACACCGAATTATTTAATAATTTAAAAAAGTCTTTTTCAAAATTATTTTTTGCGGCAGTTCGATGGAAATTATTTAAATCAATGTAACTCTTTAACCAATTTGATTGTTTAAACATTAAAACTCGATGAATACGCTGCAGTTCTAATCCGTGCTTCACACACTGTTGTAAATTTCTATAGTGTATAACATAATTATATTTATTTTCTAAATCAGCAATCAACTTTTTAATCTTGGCTTGAGGAGGTAATTTATTTTCAGGACAAAAGGGAAGATCATTATGATCGTCATGAGATAAATCTGGATAAATTAAATCAACTTCTAAAATATATCCTACTTCTGAATTTTCAGGAATTTTCATGAAATCTATATTATCAAAGTTATCTACCCAAACAAAACCTGCATATGGAAGTGATTCCGACATAGCCCATCCATATAAATTGTTAGCATCAAGATAAACCAAGTATTTTGAATCGATTGCAGGATTAAACTTTTTCATATATTTATTATTAGCTAGAGAATGTCTTAAAGAACATTGTGTTAAACCTCCTCGAATACCTCTTTTCATGAAATTATACATATTTATATCTGTTAACAATTCTAATTTAATTTGAGTATGTTTTAACATCGCATCCCACGACAATCCTGGTGCTGTGTAATAATGACAGGGGTCCAACTCATAGATATTTATGCATACTCTTCTAAAATTCTCAAAAATGTCTGCTAGCAACAAAACATCACACTTTAAATATAAAAGTAATTATTGGGAAATATCTCTACAATTAAATCTGTTCCATACGTTAACAGCATGTTGATATTCTCCTTCTGTGCATTCATTGTTTGTAAGTTTATTAAAAAATTGTTCGCGAGGAGGTAGACATGTTTCATTTAATTTATCAAAAGAATTTAAGTAATCATATGGAAAAACCCCCTTTCTCCTTATTAAATTAAAATATTCATCATCTTTAAATTCATTACGGATTATTCTAAAGTCTTCATCATTTAGATTTTTTGCTAAAGTATCTAAACTCGCAGACATAAAACGAATGGAATCTAAAAACCGTAATTCAATCGTTTTATACTCAAAGAAAATTTTCTTTGACATTGATATATATACCTCTTTATTTAAGGGAATAACGTTAATAGAACCTTCAATTTCATTTAATGATTTAATAAATAAATGACTGTCATAACCAGAAAAATTGTGTAAAAAAACTGGGAAAAATGTTGGAACTCTATACCTTAGATTGCATTTATTATGAGCTGGACCCCTGTATTTTCCTGTAAGATGACAATGATCAATAACCCTATCATTCGCTAATAATTGCTTACAAATATGACAGTATTGCTCTTCTTGTTGCATCCTTATTTCATTTGGTGACATGGGAACAAGCGGCTTACACTTTGAAACATGATTTTTATAGATGTCTTTCACGTCGTCTGCTAATAAATGTACAAATCGACTAACAGCATCTTCACCTTGATAAATCCTGAACTTGCTTAAAGCGTCATCATAAAGGCAATGGATAAAATAAGAGAAAGCACAGGGTATGTGCTCTTGAGTGTTGGTTGTTGAAGACAGCATAGGATTAGGTATGCACGTTCTAATTTCCTTTAGCACGCATTCAAAGTCAGCATAAATAACAAATGGCACACTTAACTTGCGTTCATACTTCTCAAATTCCAAAAAAGCTTTTTCCGAGGTAGGCATAGAAGTCACTATTTTACAGCATTCATTTTTATGTTTAGCAAAAGATTCTACATTAGAACAATGTTGAAAACACGAATTACAAAAGTAAATTTGTCTTTTATGATGTGTTAGTTGCTTGTTAAGCAATCTTGAAATATTCTTAATCCAAACATAATGATTTAGAGTTTCATCTTGAAGAAGCAACAAATTTATGTGATTTTCTTTCTCATTTGATGTACAATAAAAAGGTCCTACAATTTGACAACTACCTTGTATAAAATCGTAGCCGAAAACATTCACGCTTATATTTGGATTGATCTCTTCGAATACTTTTATATCACGCAAAGTCATGGGGAATTCCAACCCAGTAAAATCTAATTTCACTCCATTTATAAGCTCTATTTCGCTATCTGATATATTAGAAACTGAATATGAAGATGTTCTATCAGAATCGCGAGTTGGTTGGTGTAGAGCTGATATAACAGCCCACTTAAAACAGTAAATATCATTATTTTTCACATTAACGCATGCTTTCTTGTCCATTATAACCTTTGGTAAAGGTATGTAGGAAGAACCTCTTAACGGGTGATATTGGTTAATGTTGATTTCTAAATGAATTATTCGAATCAACGACCATCCACTATCTTTCTCTTGAAATTCTTCTGATTTGGTGTTAATGCAGTTAATCATATTCTTACATAAAGTTGATAAATCGCTGTTGTTGAATATGACAGTCATTTTGGATTGAAATGATTTTATTGAAGAAATAATTTCATTTTCGTCTTCTGAGTTTACAACTTTGATATATTCTGCAAAAAGCTCGATATTGAACTTATGTTATGTAACATTAATCACCCGTCGAACGCGTCCAATACCAACCTCCATGATTAGTCTGTTTTAGCTACGAACAGTGCCAGCCGCTGTTATTGCCAGATGTGATTGACGTTTTTCCGCTGGGAATTTCCGGGGCGGACTTACTGGAGTGTAGCACGAGACGTCGGCTGGGATACGCACTACGCATCATCAAAAATTTGTAAGAATTGCTAATTGAAATAAAGCTTTTACATTTTAGATCAACTCTTGTTATTCGCCTAATCCATCCTACGAATAACAATTCAGAAGTGGGATAGACCAAGATTGATCTGGATAAGAACCTTGGACACTTTAGTTACGAGTATAAACTGTAAACACGTGCATTCACCAGGACGAGAAATTGCCATCGAAATGAGTGAGGATCAAAGAAAATCTAACATCGCGAATGAATCAAATGCGGCAAATGGAGCTAGTATAAACCCTTCAGAGACTACATTTTTCCCGGAGCCAAATCAAGGAAGCACCCCGCAAGAAAATCGTACTCCGCAATCACGTGAAATGGATCTTTTGCGCCGTGAAAATGCTTTATTGCTACGTGAGGTAGAACTGCTGAAACGTGAAAGAGCCGTGTACTCATCACATTTGCAAGGCGAGACCACAAACAATCCGTCAATGAATTCATTTAACCTTGTGGGATCTTCTTCCGATATAGTAGGCATGAAGCAGACGATACCAGAGTTTGACCCTTCTCAAAAGTTGATATCGAGTAAGCAGTGGACAAACGCTGTGGAAACTTTAAAATCTGTATACAGTTGGAATGACAAAGCCGCGCTTTATTTGGCATCATCTCGTTTAGTTGGAGCAGCTGAAAGGTGGTTACACGCAACACAGCACGAAATAAGTTCATGGGAGCAGCTCAAAGAAAAATTGCTCATCGCATTTCCATCATTTCTCGACGAGGCTGATGTACATTATACGTTAGCACGGCGGCGTAAACAACCTTCAGAGAGCATCGAATTTTATTTCTACGATATAATGGCCATTGCAAAAAGAGCAGACGTCAGTGAACAAGCAACCATTAAATATATCATCAATGGACTTGACAATCACGAATTAAGAAATATTCTTTCCTGTCAACGGTTTGAGTGCACAGCTTCACTGCTTTCACAATTAAAGTGGTACGAAGAAACGTCAAAACTCAATTTTGATACCGCTAAAGCTAAAATGAATCAAGAAGGTATGCTAAGTGAATTGAGATTAAGAAATCGTTCGACTGTTAGGTGTTATAATTGTGAAGGTCAAGGACACCTGTCTAAAGAGTGCCCTCAACCGCAAAGAAGACCTCGCTGTGACAATTGCAACAAATCTGGGCATACAGCCGATAAGTGCAACGTGAGAGAAAGTGCGACAAAGCCGCGAGTCGCCGTAATTCAAAAGGATAAGTTTCATAAACTTGTTAAACTTAATAGAGAATTTACTTTTACAGCTTTCATCGATTTAGGGAGCGATGTGAGTCTTATAAAGTGGCAGTATGTGAAATTATGTCAGCTACCAGTTCGTCATTGTAATGTTGCATTGCGTGGGTTTGCAAAAGGAGTGTGCTCATCAGAAGGATATGTGGATGTAAATTTACAGGTAGACAAAGTGTGCGCTGACACTAAATTATACGTTGTTCCTGACGATGTAATCGACATGCCGATTTTAATTGGAAGGAATTTCATTGATTTACCTGCTGTACGCGTGATAATAGAAGGAGGCCGGTTAAATATTGAACAAGATGAGACATTTTCAACAAAACATAACAATGCGGTGAATTGTTCCTGGATACAGCCAACGAATTCAGGCCGGAAGATGAACAATCCCTTATTGAATGCTGCAACTGAAAATATTGAAGAGTACACACCGAACATCAGTTCAGGTTATGAAGTCGACAACTCTTCCACGGAACAATCGATGAATAAGGTAAGAGACTCTACGAGTGATCATACTAATTGCATGTTAGAAAATAAAATTCCTAAAAACATTTTAAGAATTGCAAATTGTGACGATGATAACAACATTGATATAAACGGTGATTCGGAAATTAACGAATGTGAAGTAAACATGGGTGACGATTTAAACCCTGACGAACAACGCAAGCTAATAAAAATGTTAAATACGTATCGTGATTGTTTTGCTAAAGACATGGGGGAACTAGGATGTTCCAAATCGTTTTATATGGACATTATATTAAAAGACAATAAGCCTATTCAATCGAAACCATATAGAGTACCTTATTCGCAGTACGGATTACTACGCAAAATTATTGATGAGCTTTTTGTTAATGGTATAGTCAAACCTTCAGTATCGCCTTATGCATCACCTGCAATTCTTATTCCTAAAAAGACAGGTGATTATCGGATGTGCATAGATTTTCGTCGTCTGAATAAAGTTACAATAAAAGATAATCACCCAATACCTGTCATTGAGGATCTACTTACAGCGTTAAGTGGAAGCAAGTTTTTCATTGGGTTAGACTTCGCAAGCGGCTACTACCAGATACCAATTTCTGAAAGTTCAAGGCATTTTACATCTTTTATTACACCTGAAGGACAATACGAATTTACGCGTATGCCGTTTGGGCTCGTAAATGCTCCGTCTGTATTTCAGCGAATTATGAACTCCTTGGCGAGGAGAATGAATCCTGGAGAAGTTGTAGTTTATTTCGATGATGTGCTAATCCCATGCAATTCATTTTCGGATGGCCTTCAGAAATTGGAAAGATTCTTAATTATCTTGCGCGACGAAGGATTAACTCTAAAGTTAAGTAAATCCTACTTCTTTAAAATAGAAATTGAATTTCTTGGCTACGACATAGGTAAAGGCGGAATTAGACCATCTCCTCGAAAGATCGAAGCAGTTCAAAATTTCGAAAAACCGACAAGTGTACATACGCTAAGACAATTTCTTGGCTTGACAAATTTTTTTCGAAAGTTTGTACAAGATTATGCGAAAATTGCAAAGCCGCTAACTGAACTTCTGCGTAAGGAAACCGAATTTAAATGGACGATTGCGCAAGATGATGCATTTAATTCTCTGAAAAATGTATTAATTAAAAGACCTCTTTTGACGTTATACGATTCGAAGCTTGAACATGAACTGCATACAGATGCTAGTGCATTGGGTCTTGCCGCGATATTAATGCAACGAGACAATAATAATAATCTTAAACCAGTATCGTATTTCAGCCGCCAAACAACTGATACAGAACGTCACTACCACAGTTATGAACTAGAAACATTAGCTGTTGTTGAAGCCATAACACGATTTCGGACTTATTTACTCGGGAAGCATTTTAAAGTTGTAACCGATTGCGAAGCAATACGTGCGACTGCGAATAAAAAAGATGTAATACCACGAATTGCCAGATGGTGGCTTAAACTTATGGACTATAGTTTTGATATTGAGTACAGGCAAGGACGGAAAATAAGCCACGTTGATGCATTGAGTAGGAATGCCACTGCAGCTGGAACGGACCCCGAATCAGCTACTTTAGATATTTTTAAAGTTAATATTGACACTGAAGATTGGCTTGCTACAATACAAAAACAGGATGCAGAATTACAAGAGATTATCAAGGCTTTGCAACGGACTCCTTCAAACCCAAATGAGGCTCAAATTCATAAGGACTACAAAATAGAACGCGGTCGGCTTTTCAGAAGAGTTAACGGATCTTTGTGTTGGGTGGTACCAAAGGGAACTAGATGGAAGATATTAAAATCGTGCCATGATGACATCGGGCATTATGGATTAGAGCGAACATTAGAACTCTTACGTCAACAATTTTGGTTCCCTCGTATGAGAAACGCTGCTAAAAATTATCTAAAGTCTTGCATTGACTGCGTTTACCACAAACAGTCTCATGGAAAACTCGAGGGCGAGCTACACAATATCCAACGATTACCGATTCCATTTCATACGGTCCATATGGATCATCTGGGCCCTTTTCAAAAAACATCAGCGGGTAACACACACATCTTAGGACTAATTGATGGATTCACACGGTATATAGTTCTAAAGGCTGTACGCAATACAACCACTGCTCCAGTAATCAAAGCATTGAATGACATAACTCAACACTTTGGTGTTCCGACACGTGTTATAACCGATAGGGGAACCGCATTTTCTTCGAAGAGTTTTCAATCTTATTGCAAGGAGAACGATGTTATCCACACAATGACAGCTGCACGAACTCCAAGAGGCAATGGTTTAATCGAAAGGTATAATCGGACTATCCTATCTGCGCTTTCCACTATGACCCAAGACGGTAATAAGTGGGACAAACTATTGCGGGCAATTCAATGGGGACTGAACTCTCTAAAGAATACGACAACAAAGAAAACACCTCACGAGCTTCTATTTGGATTTAATCCTAGAAACGCCATTGGTAATAAAGTTTTATTAGCCCTTCATAGTAACGACTACTTTACAGACGATAGTTCACTACAACTTACCCGAGAGACAGCAGTTAATAATATAATCCAAGTTCAGGAAAAGCAGAAAAGACGTTTTGATGCCATACATAAACATCCCCGAAGTTATGAGGTTGGCGAATTAGTGGTAATTGAGCGACCAGCCATATCAACTGGTGAATCGCGTAAACTTGACCCGAAGTACAAAGGGCCTTACATTGTGAGCGCTAAGTTGGGAAATGATCGATATGTAATTGAGGACATGCCGAATTTTCAAGTAACACAAAGAAGGTTTAATTCTGTATACTCCTCGGACAAGATGAAGCCATGGTGTACCAACTTTGATGGCGACCCCTTGGAAGATGATGAGAACATCGACGATAATTATGATAACATATCCGGAATCGAGGACGATTTGCTTAATCAGGATGGTCGAATGTTATGTAACATTAATCACCCGTCGAACGCGTCCAATACCAACCTCCATGATTAGTCTGTTTTAGCTACGAACAGTGCCAGCCGCTGTTATTGCCAGATGTGATTGACGTTTTTCCGCTGGGAATTTCCGGGGCGGACTTACTGGAGTGTAGCACGAGACGTCGGCTGGGATACGCACTACGCATCATCAAAAATTTGTAAGAATTGCTAATTGAAATAAAGCTTTTACATTTTAGATCAACTCTTGTTATTCGCCTAATCCATCCTACGAATAACACTTATAAGAAATATGCTTTTCTAACGACATATTTAACACTTCCAAAAGTTGTTGTTTAGATTCTTGTAAGAATTTATTTATATCGAGTAATCCTTCATCTCCATTTTCAAGAATAAATGTTTCAATTCGTCCCCCGAAATTTTCCTTAACACACCTAAGATGTTCCTTTATAGGTATAGACGCTTTCTTTTTATGAACATTGGTGCGTAAATGATACGTCCAATCTTTTACTTTAATTTGTGAATTACATGCCTGACAAAACATATGTGTTAAAGTGTCCGTTAATGATGTTTTTAATGATGATGTTGATGGTGAAACTGATACCGATATAGATGTAGACATATCCTTAGTATCTTCTTTTGGACGATGCGATCTTGTATTCAATGTGCTGATGTGTATACTTTTTATATGTCTCTGTAGGGTGAAGTTCCTTTTAAAGGTCTTCCCACACACTTCACACAAAAAACACTTCATTTCTATTATATTCCACTTCTTGTACAATTATAAAGAGTTCTTAAGTAGTCTTTTAGTATTAATGCACACTTTAAAAGTTTAAAGTAAAGTTTTCTTATTCTTTAGAAAACACAGTCTTAAAAACATTTAATAAACCACGCTTGATTTAGTTTAGAAAACTCAGATATGTTGCAAGAAATCAAAGTATAGAAATACGATATTTAGATTTATATAGATTTATGTCCAACTCTCATCTAATTAGAAATAGAACTAGAGTGAAATGTCAGCAGCACGAGTCTTTTATTAGGCGAATTTATCACATTCAATTATAATTTAGGAAACCGCAATATTCTGTTTTCCAATTAAATTCGCATCATGTTATTTCATTTAGCTGATAAAGCTGTACTGCGTAATTAAAAACTCAAAACAACAAACTCTTATCTTCAGCACGAGGTCAGGTTCATCTACAAAACCTTATCACCCAACGACCTTAACATTGCCGCCAAATTATTAATTTCAACGCAGTCACCAGCTCGCTTATCAATCACAGCTCGACCAGAAAAACATGTTAAAACTTGCTTGAAAACAAATGATATCATAGAAATAAGAATTTGCAAAAGAAATTAAAAAATAATCTTCATCTATTTACTCAATGTGGTGAAATCTTTATTACGCAATATTCTGTTTTTCCAACTAAATTCGCATCATGTTATTTCATTTAGCTGATAAAGCTGTACTTCGTAATTAAAGACTCAAAACAACAAACTCTTATCTTCAATCCAATTAAATTCGCCTCATGTTATTTCATTTAGCTGATAAAGCTTTACTTCGTAATTAAAGACTCAAAACAACAAACTCTTATCTTCAACATCAATTGTAGCCTCCAAGACTGAATACCCAATATCCAAGATGGCTGACAGGTGCCTTATCTTACTAAACAATCTAGGTTCAGATCCAAGGTTTAGATCTAAGTCCAGATGCAAACCAAAGAAGAAGAAGACCAATTGTAGCCTCCAAGACCAAAAACCGAAAATCCAAGATGGCCGACAATCCTTATCTCTCTTCCTTATCTCTCAATTGTAGCCTATAAGACCGAAATCCAAGATGACCGACATCCTTATCTCTCAATTGTAGCCTATAAGACCGAAAACCCCAAAATCCAAGATGGCCGACATCCTTATCTCTCTACCTTATCTCTCAATTGTAGCCTATAAGACCGAAAACCCAAGATCCAAGATGGCCGACATCCTTATCTCTCAATTGTAGCCTATAACACCGAAATCCAACATGGCCGACATCCTTATCTCTCAATTGTAGCCAATAAGACCGAAATCCAAGATGGCCGACAATCCTTATCTCTCAATTGTAGCCTATAAGACCGAAAATCCTTATCTCTTTTCCTTATCTCTCAATTGTAGCCTCCAAGACCGAAAACCCAATCAGCAACCTTGACCTTTGACCTTGTGCACATTGCACATTGCGCCAGAACCCGCATATTTATACTACTGGCATATTTGTTACAATTTCGCAGCATTTTTTCTTATGACTATATAAAGCGGTCTCGTTATAGATGTATATCAAACAATAATTACAAAAATGAATTTGTAATTTGCATTTTTACTAATTTATTTTACGATATTGCTTCGTAACCAAATACATGAACACTAACATCAGGATTCAATTGATCAAAGATTGCAATCTTATGCAAAGCAATTGGAAATTCTATTTTAAAACAGTTAAATGTCACGCCATTAGGTAGATCAATCTTATCAGCTGATATATCTGCCACCGAATACGATCTTGTTCTGTTCGAATTTGCACTAACTAGAAATATGGCTGATATTAAAGCCTACTTGAAACAGTATTCATCATTGTTTTCGGCATTTACACATGCCTTCTGATTTGATAAAAATCTTGGAAACGCCAAATATGAAGAACCTCTCAATGGTTAAAACTGATTAATATTAATTTCATTTTGAATTCGGTCAGCCATGATAACATAAAGAGAAGAAAAATAACTTTTGTTTGTAGCTATCAGTATTTTGGATTGGAAAGATTTAATTGAAGTAACTATATCTTCCATCTTTAATTAAAGATTCACACAGAATATCAATTATATCGTTCTTAGACTCCTTTAAATACTTTCCAATGTCCAGCAATTCATCACACTTATTTTCAATTACAAAGGTTTCGAGTCTTTCATTGAAACCTGATTTAATGTTCTTTATCTTCTCATTTACAGGAATAGCAGCATTCGTCTTATGAAGATTTTGTCTTAGGTGAACAAATTTAGTTGCGGTAGGGAAAATAAAATGCGCCACGTACAATTCAAATTTTATTGGTCACACTCGTTTGAGGTCGAAAACTACACTGCTTGATAAAGAGCAAATGTAAACCAATACAATCAAATAAAGAAATACAAAGAAAAGCAAACATAATAAATGAAATTCCGTTGCTTATAAAATAAATTTCTACATCAGGTGATATTTCCAACTTCTAAGTTCGATTTCTCTCTGACATATTTCGCACGAAACTGTTTGTCCATTAATTGACATTAAAGTTGAAGGTTGTTCACATTTATGTTTTCGTTAAATATTTTGTGAACTAAAACTTTTTTTATAGCTGCTGTATGTAATTTTTTCACTATAAATTAATCTAATATGTCTTTTTAAATTAGAATCCTTCACAAAAGTCTTGCCACAAATATCGCACAAAAAACTCATATTTATTTTAAAACTGGCTTTCACCATAAAATATAAAAACTTGTTTAATTAATCTATTTATTCTGATTCATAATTTTCAAACTATCTTTCACCATAAAAGACAAAAAAACTTGTTTAATTAATTTAATTAGTCCGATCCGTCTTACTAAGAGGCACAAATAAAACTGAATTTCATGGGTTCAACAGTTCATGAATATTTAAACCACAAGTTATCAGGAAATTTTAGAGTAAAAATAAAAGGAATCTCAAATAAAAATATAACTTTAAAGCTTCTACTTTTTATTCTTTATTTGACTACAATCAATATTAGAATCATCGGATTCCGATAATTCGACATCTTGCGAGAATTTCACGGTGTCCTCATCTTCCTTGGCGATGTAGAAATTCTTCTTCGCCGACATGGCCTTAAGTACATCATCTCCTAGCTTCCTGTCCCTTGCCAGCAAAAAGAAAGAATGCTCTTCCAGATCCAAGAGCACTCGCTGTCCATATCTGGTCTCTTGTCTCTGGGGGGCAATAACTTTATACTTTTTGTGCCTTTCCATGTTCCGTATGGAAAGGGTTGACTTAAAGCCATTTCTTCAATATACCGGTGCCTTTCACTTTCGATTAACGACGACAGTTAAGTTTAATTATTAGCTTATGTTATCATTTGACATTTGCAGGTTTAACTTTTCTCACAGAAATTTTAGATTTGAAAGCCAGAATTTCCTTTCTCACTCAACAAAATATCTTACCGATTAGCAATTAGAAAACCGCATCTCCACATTTTGCTCTGCGCTAATGAATATTTGGAAATATTTAAGTTTTGTTTAGTAGGAGAAGTCTATCTGAGAAGTAATTGTGCGCGATTATTTAAAAAAGTGTCTATTGCTGATAAGCACGGTACCCGTGCATTCGAAATACGGTTTAATCTGCAAATGGCACCCCGCCTAAACAAACCGCATTTGGAGAATTAGTGTAGGGCCAGAATTCATACAACGACAATTATTGCAATTGATAAAATTAAAACTCAAAACGGGTCTTAATTTTTTATATTTAACCAAACAATTCAATCAATTAATCAATCACCTTTTCTTTACTTATTATCATGGGGTTTGCCATGATTCAGGTCCATGACCAGAGCCAGGTCATTCCTATCATTTTTTATTACAACTCATCCTTATCTTTACTAACGCGCCGCCGCCGCCGAAAAAACAATTGAGGCCAGCTTCTAATCTTTCTTTCTTTTAAAATTGCCATTTCCTTATCTACAATTATGTTTTCCACCAAAACACCTATCAAAATTTTTTCTCTTGGCTCCTGATCCAGAAGCCCCATGATTAGTATAATCTTGATATAATCACAACAGTAATTACAAAACAATAAAGTTCTTATAAATAAAAGCACATTTGTTTTTGCAAATTTTTCTTAAAACATAAAATCGCATCATAAACATCATTTTCAGTAGTATAGAAAGGGCGGTTCTGGACCATGAGAAAATCGAGCCGGAAATGTGCTATGCCGATTCTGGACCATGAGAAAATCGAGCTCAAAATGTGCTTTGCCGATTTTGACGCAATCTTGGATTTAGGGTATTCGGTCTTGTAGGCTACAATTGAGAGATAAGGATTGTCGGCCATCTTGGATTTTGTGTTTTCGGTCTTGGAGGCTACAATTGGTCTTCTTCTTCTAAAAATGTGCTATGGCGGTTCTGGACCATCAAAAAAATGTATTATGGCGGTTCTGGACCATCAAAAAAATGCTATGCCGGTTCTGGCTCATGAGAAAAAATCGAATCTTGGATTTTGAGTATTCGGTCTTGGAGACTACAATTGGTCTTCTTCTTCTTTGGTTTGATGATGGAAAGATTAGGATTGTCGGTCATCTTGGATTTTCGGTACGAAAAAAAGTATGAAAAAGTAAGATGACCGCTTTTGTGGTTCGAGCTTTTTGTGTCGGTTTGGGTGATAAGGCTTTTGTAGGGGCACACGTGATGTTTGCATTGTTTCGATGACGTCATCAGTGTGTTTGGGTTCAGGATGGAACTCATTGTCGATTATCAGTAAAGCGCTCACCGATCCCATTGATTTTTGGGAGTAATTATTACGTCATTGCTATGGATGTGAAATTGTGAGAGGTTGGATTGAGTGCTGATTGAGCGTGTGGAAATAATTAATTATTAATTTTCGATTATCGATTTAATAGAATATTTATTGATAGTTGAGTGTTATTAATAAATAACCGCATGCACACACATACGCACATACGCGCCAATGTTAAATATAATTAGTAATACAGGGATATTTAAATTTTGACTACCAGGCGATCATGAATTTAAGTACAAGAAAGCAATTTTCTCGCATCCTCAAAGCTTTTGTTATGGTCAATACGATGTGATCGCACATGTAGCTTATCATTAGACGGCGGCATAATATTCTTACTATGACCAAAGCATGGCTCGCTAAAGTGAACAGCGTTATCAGTAAATTTTGCCCCGAAAAACTTATGAGTAACATAAAATTCTGTTGGTTTATATGATTCAAACATGGCTTGATTACGAAACATTTTGCACAGCTGATTGTGTTGCATGTGTTTATGACTGCCTGGTATTAACCATCGAATAAAATGCGCTAATCGTGGGTTATGAATATGCGAAAAAAACCCTCTATGTGCTGAATTTAATGAATTTGTGGTTTTGGTTAAATTTTGAGGTCTGGGTTTTCGGTCTTGGAGGCTACAATTGATTTTGTTCTTCTTTGATTTGCACCTGGACTTAGATCTGGACTTGGACTTGGATCTGGACCTGGACTTGGGTATTCGGTCTTGGAGGCTACAATTGGTCTTCTTCTTTTTCTTCTTTGGTTTGCACTTGGATCTGGATCTGAACCTGGACTTAAAAATAGCATCAACAATTTTGTCTAAGTTCATTGATAAATAATTAATAAATATCTGGTTAAATTTCTTTTAACATAAAAAATCCGCTGATAAGTAGTAGTAAACATTTGGATTCAATTCGTTAGCGTAAAAAATTTGCCGATAAGAGTTGAATGGCCCAGAATGTTTTGGGGTGATAAGAAAAAAAACGATTCGCTGTAGTGACCTCGAACTTTAAAAGATTGTCATGCAATTTCTTTTTCAGATCTAAATATAGACATTAATTCGAGGTCATATTATTAAATAATTTCGTGTTTTATGCAATTAGCAAGTAAGTCATTCTACCGATTACGTCATCTTGACCTTGATTACTAGTTAAAATAACATCATTGAGGAATAGCCAAAAGAATTTCTGTAATTAATGGAAAAAATCTGATGTTTAAAAATAACATGCATCGCTTTGTATAAATCCGTTGATAAGTAATAAAACGTCTAGTCAAGGTAGCTGGAATGGCTTCTTTCGGTACTTTGGAGAGGTTTATCATGTGAAGAACTTACAAAGAAAATCAAAACCGTGAATTTAGACTAGAACAAACAAAATCGAGGTAGCTAAAATTTCGTCTTTCGATACTTTAAAGAGATTTATCATTTGAAGAACTTAAGAAAATAGACCCAAATTGTGATCTCACCGAGTTCAGTTTACTTTGAGTTTGTCATGTAATTTAGGCAAATGTCAAGTTCCGGGCTTGTTGTTTTTTAAATTTTGGATGAGAAATTTTCCAAACATGTTCTTCATAATGTATGTAGATTCAAAAGGAAATTGCGGCTCTCAATACTTTTTCATTTCCAATCATGTTTTAACATATCCGAAATTCATTTAAAAGGAAATTGCGGTTATTAGAATTTTGTTTGTTATTATCCAAATATATGTTTTATTACACTTAACCTCTCCGAATTCTTTATTTTTGTGTCTATGAAGGAGGGTGGAACAATTTTAGGATTGTGAATGCGAGTATGAATCCTAATGATATTTTAGAGGAATACATGCCTCCAGAAGATGGTAACAGGAGTCTAATGTTATGGTTGAGATCTGACGAGCCGATTTCTTATACATTTCATTTTGAGTTCATATTTCAAGAGTTAAGAAAATTAAGTGATGTAAGTGAACATATGCAAACCAAAAATATTCAAGCATACTGCTATAAAGTTCAATATTGCATTATTTTGTGAATTTATGAAATATGCTTATACTGATGATGTAGATGAAAACGAAGTAGCTTTAGATATAAAATCTTTTCAGGCTAAGATGAACATAGCATAGATAGAATGATGAAACAAATTATTGTAAAATCTGAAGAATTTCAAGAAAAAGACAGCGGCTGGGCTCTTCTAAGAATCATCCACATTGAAGTGGAAGTATGATTATCGTTTATTCATTAGAGCCTTAATCTGAAAAAGAATTTATATTGCAAGAAATCAAAGTATAGAAATACGATTTTTAGATTCATATAGATTAGATTTCTCTGGCGTAGATAAATTAGCAAATAATTCATCTGATGAAAACTTAATATTAACCAGATCCTTTTATAAAAATGACGATTTATTTAATTTAATGAATACCTTAATTGCTTTGAAAAATTTAGTGGAAATTCATTGCCTATGCAAAAGTAGTTTGATAATAAATTTACAGATACGAAGTGTTCTGATAATGATTATGCGCATTTAACAAACGTGTGGAAAGCATTTGAATGTAAAATATTTGTATACTATTTATATTGTCATTATTACATAGCACCAGGATTATTTTGGGATGCTATGCTTAAGTATACAAAGATTGAATTACAATAATTATTAACTGTCGTTAATATGTATAACTTTATATATTCTCGAAGGCATTCTACTGCTAATAATAAGCATATGGAAAATGTTATCCCATCACAAAGCTCAACATATTTAATTTACTTCGATACCAATAATTTATATGGGTGGGACATGTCTGAATTCTTACTATATGAGGAATTTCAATGGGATAGAAAATACGGATATCGATATAATGAGCATTCCTCAAAGTTCAGAAATTGAATATATATATTTGAAGTAGATTTAACTTATCTAGAATCACTTCATGACTTACACAATGATCTATCATTTTGCGCAAATAATATAAAAATCCCCTGAATTAGGCTCAAGGAAATTGATATATGACTTAGAAGATACATTTCATTACATAATCCATTATAGAAATCTCCAAAAAGTAGTTTAAAGTATGAATTGAAGTTTTCATGCATTCATAGAGCTCTTTGATTCAGACAATGAAATTGATTAAAACAATATATTGATCTTAGGACTTTGCATAGATCAAAAGCTGGTAACAGTCCTTGATCTTAAGCTCTTATGATGGAATTTCTATTTATCACGATGAATGACACTAATTTTGTGTTCTTAAGTATATTCAAATGTTCAACAGGTGCTTACTATTGGCAAGACTTATTCTAATATCACCATTAAATCTTTTGGTTGGAGCACAGTTCGGTTTACTAAAATTATCACAGTTTAAAAAATTATTAACTTTATTTTTGGTTTGTCTTTTACTTTGTTTGCATTAGCAAGTATAAACATGTATTTGAAAAAGGGTATACCCCAAAAAAAAATGTGATTACAAAATACCAAATTTCTTCGAAATAAAAACACTCGTAATTCAGGTAATCAATTTTTATTTAAAATCGGCAGAGTTCTATTAACTCTTCCTGACATATCATTATTTTATGTAATTAATTTACATATTTCTAAATCCTGGTATTTTGTCCATTTTGTTTTCGATAACTTTTAAATTGTATTCTTCATCCATCTCATACACAGTGTTGTTGATCTCCACTGTTTGAACCCCTGTAACATAAAAAGCCCTGAATTAGGCTCAAGGAAATTGATAGCTGACTTAGAAGATAAATTTCATTACATAATTCATTATAGAAATCTCCAACAATGTTTAAAGCATGGATTGAAGTTTTCATGCATTCATAGAGCTCTTCGATTTAGACAATCGAACTGATTAAAACAATATATTGATCTTAATACTTTGCATAGATCAAAAGCTGTCAACACTTTCCGAAAAGATTTTTCAAATTAGGTAATATTGCTGTCTACGGCAAAACAAGCGAAAATGTTGATAAGAGTAGCGATATTAAGATAGCTACGGAATGGGCAAGTCGAGGTAAACATTAGGTCTTGTGCTTTAATTGTAAACCCAATTTTCATAGTATTGCGCAATTTACAATAAATATGGCAGCAGTAGAATTAAGCAAAGTAAAAGTGACTTATAACAAAACAGTTTATTTAGGTTTTGTACTTCTTGAAATATTGAAATTAAAAATGTATAAATTCCATTACGAATTCAGTATGAGGATAGAGTTATGTTAAATTATACGGATACAGATTCCTTTATTTATACGATTAAAATTATTGATTATTATAGTGATATTTCAGATGAGAGAAATGAAAGATTTGATACTTTAGAATACAGTTCAAACAATCCTTTCAGTCTTACACTAAAATATAAAAAGAAATTAGATTACATGAAATATGAGCTTAATAATAACATAATGTTAGAATTTATAGGTTTAAAGTCTAACATGTATTCTTTATCTATACGAAATGTTGAATCTATAAAGAAAGCGAAGGGTGTTTAAAACAGTTCTGTTAACAAGTTAACTATAGGTAATAATAGAGATTGCTTGTAAAAGAAGAATAATTTTAATGGTGATATGCTTATATTTAGATCTAAGTTGCAGCAGCTTTATACACAATATATAAATAACGTAGTTTTGAGCTCATCAGATGGCAAAAGATATTTAAGAGAGGATAGAATTGAAACGTATGCTTGGGGGGGCATTATATAAAAGTATAACTTTATAAATAAAGGAATCAGAGGGTGACTAACACAATGTTCTTAAAATTAACATCCCATTTATCTTCTTACGAGTAGACAACAGGAAAGAAAGAAAGATATTAAGAAAGCTACATTGTAAACTGCTTGCTCCATTCAATCATTAGTAAAATTTGATTTTGTAAAATATTAATCCTTGAGTGTTAATTACACTGAATATTCAGAAGTTGGAATAAATGATTAATTTTTAAATTGTAATAAGTTTTATTTTCAAACATTTTTATACAATGACATTGAGCATTCTTAACTGTTTTCGAATTTCTAAAGCTCTTCTTCCTGACCTCCTGCTTGATGTTAATTTTAATTCATCCACCAGTATATTGGGGTCTGTAATATCTTGAATTTCATCATCGCCATTGGAGTCTTCATCACAACTTCGGTCATCATCCTCAACCGCGGAATCACAAATTCGGTTATTATCTTCAAACGCGGCGTTGTCATCTTTAACTGAATTTGGGTTCACATCTTCATTAACTCTTCTATCAGCGATGCTAAAATATCCATTATTCTCACCCTTTAAAGATTCTTGAGAATGCCCCCGATTTTTTCTAAGGGATATGATTTGATTTCTAATAGTATTCCTAACAGGATCAAAACCGGCTTCATTGATGGATGTTAATAAATGGGTATTTTCATCTGATACAATCTCTTCTTCACGATTTTTA
Organism: Leptarthrus brevirostris; assembly: GCA_964036015.1. Lineage (NCBI taxonomy): Eukaryota > Metazoa > Arthropoda > Insecta > Diptera > Asilidae > Leptarthrus > Leptarthrus brevirostris. The sequence continues at coordinate 161,254,288 of OZ038371.1, forward strand.
TCTTTCAATAAATGTGTTGACCGTCTCTTATGTCTTAGAAGACTATCTTTCCGACTAAAGAATTTGTTGCATTCTATGCATTTAAACATATTGGTGGTTATCTAAACACTAAAAATGACCTGTTGAAATCGATATTTATAACTTATTACTCCCGCCAACGCCAACAACAACACCAACACCAACGCCAACATCAACACCAACGCTAACACCAACATCAACACCAACACCATAATAAAGCTGTTCATAGACATGGTAAGAGCTGTTTGTAAACCTGGTAAAGGATAGAATTGAAACGTATGCATTGGGGGCATTATAAATTGAATCAAATGAATAGGATTTATGCGCAGAATGTATTAATTACCATAGGCAAGTTTTATGTTTACATCTGTCACTTGTAGATTTTAAGTGTGAATTTCCGAATAACAAAGAATAATATGTATAACGACAAGAATAATATGTATAACGACATAAATGAATAAAACTGATTAGAAATAAGTGAACACTATTTTAGTATTTAAACAGATGTAAACAAGAAAAAAATATATCGCGCGATTATGCTCCACACGATTTTTAATTATGTTTTTACACGATGATGTTAATCAAAATATTTGATCCTAGGTCGATTTCTGATAATAAAAGATGATATGTATAGTGATTATCATAGTTTTTGGTAGTACTATCAAAAATTTGCGGATGTTTTTACGCGATGATGTTAATTAAAATATTTGATCTTAGGTCGATTTCTGGTAATAAAAGATGATATGTATCGTGATTATCATGGTTTTTGGTAGTACTATCAAAAATTTGCGGATGTTTTTACGCGATGATGTTAATTAAAATATTTGATCTTAGGTCGATTTCTGGTAATAAAAGATGATATGTATAGTGATTATCATGGTTTTTGGTAGTACTATCAAAAATTTGCGGATGTTTTTACGCGATGATGTTAATTAAAATATTTGATCCTAGGTCGATTTCTGATAATAAAAGATGATATGTATAACGACATAAATGAATAAAACTGATTAGAAATAAGTGAACACTATTTTAGTATTTAAACAGATGCTTCAAATTGTTTAATTCAAAAGTTGTTTAAAAGCCATTCAACATGGAAAACATAATTAAAATTATTAACTTTTTTAATACCGTAGAGTTATATGAGGATCCTCATGTAGCTATAACTGAAATAGTAGACGACGTTACAACGCCGGTGTCTGTGCTGTGCAAAATCCGAGATGAGGATTTGTGGTACGAGGCAGCCACCCCGTACTCAGAGGGTTTGGACCCCATCACATCGGTAAGTTTTTAAAATTTACAAGAAAATGTATTATATAATAAATTCTTTTTTTAAAATTTACAGCGTTATTGTCATATCAATGGAAGTAGGGTGTTCATCCTGCAATATAGCATCGAGTCGCTGGTGGTGGCGATGAGGATGCGACTTGATGCTGTAACACGCAGCGAAGAATCGTGGGACACCGACGGCGACGACGATTAAGCCCATCCCGGACCGGTCATTGAGAGCACTGAATTTTTCCATATTCCACACCATCGAACGCTTTATGGAATACACGAGCCGGTTACTTCTAGCTGAAGAGCCAAGTGAGGCTTATTTATTTGATTAAGTTTATCTTAAGCTTATATTTTAAATATTCTATATTTTTATTTGTAGTAGCCAGCTTTGGCGAATCTGTTTCTTAAATGAATAAACGCTGAGACAGCACTGTCTTAAAATTTATAAAATGAACACTTACAAATAATATTTTACATATTTCAGGAAATTATCTAATTTCTGTTGCTGCGCGTATAACTCGAAAATCACTGATCCGATTTACATGTTCTTTTTTCTTTAGATTATAGATATGTTCTCTGGCCAGGTCTTAGTGTATATTTTATTACATTAGACAACATAAGGAATAAGCAGTGACGATTTTAGTGCGGAATGCATAAGTTTCAATTCTATCCTTTACCAGGTTTACAAACAGCTCTTACCATGTCTATGAACAGCTTTATTATGGTGTTAGTGTTGATGTTGATGTTGGTGTTAGCGTTGGTGTTGATGTTGGCGTTGGTGTTGGTGTTGTTGTTGGCGTTGGCGGGAGTAATAAGTTATAAATATCGGTTTCAACAGGTCAGGCGTTGGTGTTGATGTTGGCGTTGGTGTTGATGTTGGCATTGGTGTTGGTGTTGTTGTTGGCGTTGACGTTGTTGTTGGCGTTGGCGGGTGGACGGCCAATACAAATGATTTTTCGTAGTTGGGATATATACGAATATCCTATATTACCTACAACTGTTGATCATAATTGGACAATTAAAACATCTACTCAGTTAGAAAAACCTCGATATGTAATTTTAGCACTTCAAACGGATCGAAAAAACGAGAAGAGTAAAGATGCAAGCAAGTTTGATCATTGCAAACTTTCAGATGTCAAGCTTCACTTAAATTCTGAAACATTTCCATATGAAGACTTAAACATTAAATTTGATCGTGAGAGATATGCTTTATTGTATGATATGTATACGAAATTCCAACAATCGTATTATGGGCGGATGCATCAACCGCTGCTTACCCGAGAGAAGTTCAAGGAAAGCGCTCCAATTGTTGTTATCGATTGCTCACATCAAAACGAGGTGATCAAATCAGGACCAGTCGATATTCGTATACAGTTTAAAACACTTAGTAATATTCCCGCAAACACAACCGCTTTTTGTTTGCTTTTGCATGATAGAATAGTCGAATATAGTTCATTGACGAGTGAAGTTAGAAAAATAATTTAAGACAACAAATGGCTGCAATTGTGGATATCCAAGGATTTAAAGACGATCATAACAAGTTTATTGTGAAGGAATTGGCAATTTTGACAAACGGAAACCAAATACAGCACTTTATTTTTCAACCTCCATTCAGATTTAAGGATTTAACACCTGCAAAGAGAAGAGAAGCGAAATGGCTGCATGATAATTATCATGGATTCAGATGGACCGATGGATATATTCCCTATCATCAATTACGTGCTATAGTGATGCCTTTAATAAGAAACAAAATACTGTATGTGAAAGGTTGTGAAAAGGCTTGCTGGATCAAAAATACATTTGGTGAAGGTGTAATAGTATATAATATGGAAGAAGAATTGCAGTGTCCTAATATAGAATGTTTAAAATCTTTCTATAGTAACACCCCCTGTTGTTTATGTCATCAGGGACAATGTGCTCAAAAAAATGTGTATTTGTTTAAAAAAAATTTTAGATAATAGCAAGAATTAATAAAGAAATATATAGGATTCATATTAATAAAAAGACTTATTAAAATTAAATATTATTTTTTTATTAATTTTATTCCTCAACATCCATTTCATTAATTTTATAATGATTCCAGGCATATGTGGTAATGCCATCATCCCGAATAAATCTTTTATCGTCTAAATAACTTAAGGCTACCTTATTTATAATTTGCGTGTATATATTATGAACAATAGATTTAAAGATATACATATTTCCATATATTATTTTCTTCTTATACAAACAGTCTCTATAATTATTTAAATCAATATTATCTAACGCAGTTTTCTTTACCCCTTTGGCTTTTTTTATTAAATCGCATTTGTCAACGTCTAATGAATACATTTTAGCTCTTAGTCCTATAAATTCTTTTATAGTTTTGCCATTTGCTTCGTCTTTCATATACCCTACAATTTTTTTGTTTCTTAAAGGTATTTGGTAAGGGTTATCGAGTGTATATTCTGAAGTATCAAAATGTTGGTTAATATCATTTAAAATATCGTTATAAAAGTCATCAGTAAAAATAGTATATATGAAGGAATCAGTATCCATGTAATTTAGCATTACATTTTGTCTGTATTTAGGTTTCACATATCCATAATGAAAATCATACATTTTCAGTTTGGATAATTCTAAAACGCAAAATCCTAAGTAAAGGGGTTTGTTGTAATATGATTTGATTCTACTAAGTTGTATTGCGACTAAATCCTCAGTAAAATGAGTAGAGCTATGAAAATTAGGCTTCGCAATAAGAGCTCGTGCCCCCAGTGATCTACCCCTGCTTTCCCATTTCGTTACAAGTCGAACATCCTTTCTTTTGTCGACATTTTCCATGGTTTTTCCATATACGGCATTATTTAATAATTTTAAAAAAATTTTTTCAAAGGCATTCTGAGCCTGAGTTCTATAATAAGTATTTTTTGATATATAATTTTTAAGCCAGTCTGATTGATTAAATTGCAATACTCTATGAACCTTTTGAAGTTTCAAGCCATTTTTAAGACACTGCTGAAGATTTAAGTAATGAATTACATAGCGTGATTTATTATTTAAATCTGCTATTAGTTTAGGAAACTTCGATTTTGGAGGTGTCTTGTTTTCAACACAATAAGGTAAGTCGTTGTGATCATCATGTATTGATCTAGGATACTCTAAATCTACTTCAAATATGTAGCCAATATTAGAATCTTTCGCAATGTTTAAAATATCGATATTTTCGGATTCAACCCATTTAAAACCAGAGTGAGGAAGGAATTGGGACATAGCCCAACCGTATAAATTATTAGCATCTAGGTAAGTTATATAGGAAGATTGTTTGGTTTTATCAAAATCTGGCAAATATTTATTGTTGGCTTTTGTGTGTCTTTGTGAACATTGTGTAATGCCACCTCTGATCCCCTTTTTAATGAAATTGTACATATTAATATCAGTGAAAAGTTCGAGATTGATTTGGGTTGTCTTCAACATTGCATCCCAGGACAAGCCTGGCGTTGTATAATACTGGCAGGGATCCAAAGAATAGATATTTATACAAAGTTTTCTAAAGTTTTCAAATATATCCGTTAAAAGTAATACGTCGGTTGTTAAGTAAATCTCCAAATAATCCCACAAGTTTTTGCATTTAAATGTTCCCCATACTTTTTGAGCATGCTCATAATCACTATCAGAACATGTGCTATTTGTTAGCTTATTATCAAATTTGTTTTTGGGTGGAAGAATGGTCTCATCCAAACGCTGCCAAGAGTTTATGTATTCATAAGGAAAAACCCCCTTTCGTCTAATTAAACTGAAGGCCTCTTCATCCTTATACATATTTCTAACGGCTTTTAGATCTTGAGGACTTAAATAACTTGCTAGCATTTCCAAGCTCGATTGCATAAATCGGGTTGAATCAAGAAAGCGTAATTCTACTGTATCAGTTCCATTGATATATATTCGTTTGGAAAGCGAAATATATAATTCTTTGTTTAGCGGAATAATACTTATTTCGCCCTCAAATTGAGAAAGTGCTTTAACAAATAAATGACAATCATATCCCGAAAAATTATGAAAAAAAATGGGGAAAAATTTAGGTACACGATATTTTAAATTACACTCGTTGTGGGCAGGGCCTCTATATTGTCCAGTTAAATGGCAATGATCCGCTACTCGATCAGAACCTAATTCAGTATTGCAAATGTGACATATTTCATTTTCTTTTTGTATGCGTATCTCTTCCCTTGTTAAAGATAGCATTGGCTTGGGTTTGCTTATATATTCAGAATAAAGATTTTTTATATCATAAACTAAATATTCTACAAATTGGACTGCAGAATCTTTACCCTTATAAATTTTGAATTTATCTAACTTACTGCCAAACGAACATTTTATATTATATGCAAACGAGCACGGAACATGTTCCTGGATTATAGTTTTTGATGAAGAAAGCGGATCAGGAACACAAGTGGCTACATCTTGTAAGATGCACTCAAAATCGGCATAAACAACAAAAGGAACCTGGAGTTTTTTATGATGACCCTCGAACTTCAATTCAGCTTTCTCCGGAGGCGGGAAAATGGAGACAATTTTACTGCATTCATTTCGGTGAATATCCAGGGCTCTTTCCGCATAAAAATATTGAAGGCAGGTGTTGCAGAGGTAAATCCGATCCTCTTATAACGTCACTTGATGTCGAATCAATCTAGAAAGTAAAAAAAAAATTTAGATTCAAATATAAATATATTAGTAAATGTTTTCTCTACAAAAATATCATACCTTGAAATATTTTTTAATCCAAACGTAGTGACTTCGTGTCTCATCTTGAATTAGCAATAAGTTGATGTGCGTAGCTTTCTCTTCCTTAGTGCAATAATATGGTCCCACAATATTATACGAATGTATGTAATTTTGTTCGTATCCAAACACATTTACACTTATTGAGGGGTTCAATTCTTCAAAACGCACTAAGTTCGGAAGTCGAAAAGGAAACTCTAGCTGGCCAAAATGAAGAGTAACTCCATTTCTTAGGGTTAAGGTGTCAGCAGCGATATTACTAATACCGTACGATGAGGGACGGTCATTGTGAAAATCCACTGGAATCAGGGCCGAGATAATAGCCCATTTAAAGCAGTACTCATCTGAGTTTTTAACATTAATACAAGCGTGTTTGCGTGCAATATAAGCTGGTAATGGTAAGTAATGTCCTCCTTTTATCGGTTTATACTGATTCACATTAACCTCAACATGAACAATCCTTATTAGAGACCAACCGCTATCTCTCTCTTGAAATTCCTCCATTTTGGAAATTATTTTCTCAACCATGTTTTCATAGATTTCTGGCAATAGTTCCCTACTGCGAATTACTTCCATTTTTGATTGGAAAGATTTAATTGACGACACAATATCATATTCATCTTTCTCGTCATCTTTCTCAGTCATTTTAATGTACTCTGCAAACAACTCGAAATTAAATCTATATGCGTTATGTTTGCTTAATAAATACAGCAAAGCTTCTAGAATTGGGTTTTTCTTCAACTGAAAAAATTGTCTGGGATCTAATAGCATTTCATCTTCATTTTCAAATAAAAACATTTCAATCCTTTCATTAAAGGAGCTTTTTACAGTTTTACAAGCAGCATTTATAGGCACTGCGGCATTCTTCTTATGCTTATTTGTGCGAATGTGATATTTCCATTCTTCTGGATGAATTTCTGTTTTACACGTTTCACAGTATTTAAATGGAACTTCATCAACTCTAG